>JAQQZT010000012.1:28906064-28973867 GCA_030068275.1 Clarias platycephalus | reverse complement strand
TTTTGTTCTCAAACACACACCCCCTCTTGCACTCTCACACACACACACACACACACACACACACACACACACACACACACACACAAATATATATCTCTCACGCCACTCCGGCCCGGGCCGTATCTCTGCCACCTCAGCATTTGTGTGTTTTGACAGGAAAGACCAGAGCTCTCAGTAACACTCTTTCTCTCTCCCTCTCTATGTTTCTTGCCGTGTGTGTGTGTGTGTGTGTGTGTGTGTGTGTGTGTGTGTGTGTGTGTGCGATTGTTGTCGAATGCTAGCCTGCCCGACTCATTTTTCCATGCTTCAATCACATGATTTCTGCACCCAACAACAACAACAATAACAGCAGAAAGAAATCTGTAATCATTCTGCAATCTGATATTTTTATCATACTGTAGTATTTCTATATTGGTCGTGTGCGACAAATTACCTTAGTTAAAATTCTTTAAACAAAGACGCTGTCTGTCCCCGCTGACCATTACAAACACCATGTCTGTGACATTACCAGAACAGGTTAATAGGAATATGATCTACGGAGAAATGTTATGCAAAACTAAAATGATCGGTTAATATGTTTTCAAATTCAAATTCAAATCTGTTAATCTGTTAAAATCATAGTCAATTAGTGGTTAATCATTAACATTCCTAGTTAACTTGAGCAAAAAATGTCAATCTGCTAGTGATGGGTCGTTCATGGACGATTCGTTCCTTTTGAACGAGTCTTTAACGAGACTCAGAAGAGATTGATTCCTTCATTTTTTACGGGGCGCGAATGTGCAAAGCATCGCGAATCCTCCGTAGGTTCTGTGCAGCAAGCATAAATGAGCGGTTCATCTCATGAGTCTTCTAGTCCGAGTTATTCCGTCTTTTCTATGTGACTCCCATAGGCGCTGCGTGACAAAAGAACGAACGACTCGGACCAGAAGATATGAGAGGTGAGCTGCTCATTCTGTTTATCACAATATGTCCTTAGCTGCATTGTGATATTTTCATTACTGGAACTATAGACAAAATTTGTGTACGTAGACGTGTTGGGGGTCTGTTTATTGAAAATGTAACATTTTAGTTTATTATTAATCAAAAGAACAAAATGACTCAAAAAAAGATTCGTTAATTTTGACCGAGTCACTAAAATAATCCAAACTTCCCATCACTACCATCTGCTAACAGCCCCCCCCACACTCCAGTCCAGTAGGTTAGCAGATTCTCCTGACATTTAAACACAATTTACTCAGCTTTAGCCTCAGAGGTGCGAGACCATATTGAAATATTGTGAGAAATGCATTTGAAGTTCTAGAAGCGTTCTCTCCGACATACATCGTGACCTCTTCACATCCTCTGAAAAAAAATTTTAATAGAGAGAGAGAGAGAAAAAAAGAAAACATTTGCGGGCATGTATGTGTGGTACAGGACTTTCCCCTCCAAGCTCAGACGACTTCATGACTTCCTGTGGAAGACCAGACACTGTGCTTTACTTCCTGTTCAAGGTTAAAAATGCGGAGAAGAAACATGCAAGGTGAATGCATGCGAGAGAGCAACGACTTCCCACGCGTGCAAACAGGGAATGTGGTATTAACTCGTTTTATGTCAAATTAGAATATCAGATGTACAACTGGGGTGTTAAAGAAGCCGTGTGTAACTTTTCACACCCTCTGCTGGTCATGTGGTGAAGTGCACGTGCGAAAAACAGCACATGTAACCCATTCCTTAACTCTTTCCTTAACCCATTCCTTAACGAGAGCCTGGAAAGTCATTTCCAGGTCGGAAAAACATAATCAGGAGCAGAACACAATGAAACGCGCTGCAGGGCCAACGCTGTGAACTGCAGGTGTGTTTAAAATGAACTTATTATGAGGGAGGATAAGAAGTGAGTACAGATTACGGGCCGCACCTACAGTCTTCCGAACGCTTTTTTCGAAGTCTTTTTCTTGGAATGTCAGTACTATGATAAGACGTAGCATTGTCATTACTGATTTTGAGGAAAAAAAAGAAGAAGAAGAAAAAGAAAAAAAAAACAGAGAAAAGTTTTGCAGAAGTTGGCTGAGAAATGTAGAAGAGTGTCATTGTGTGGGAAACAAAATATTACAGAAAAAAACAAGGGAAAGCGCACTGAGCGAGCTTGAGGCGAACACGCCTGCGCTCATACCATTGGGGGTAAACAATCTGATACAGATCGGAGAAGACTGGTGGGGGAAGGAAAAAACACACAAAAACACACACACACAAACACTTGCCTGATATGACTAATGAGAGCTAATGAGTGTGTTTACAGTTGATAAGAGCACCCATTTCGTCCCTCTCTTTCTCTCTCTCTATGATAAACAGCCACGTTCTAGACCTGTTTGTGTTCCCGGCTACTTAATAGCACCGAGGCAGAGGTATGTCACGGACAAACGTCTGCTGACACAAACACGTCAGGGATGGGGTGAAGGGGGAGATCTGGAAGAACACCGGGGACGAACAGAGTGACAAATACGGCATGACGAGTGCTAAATCTGGCTGCAAGTCCACTGACCTTTGGTGACACAACAAATATTCGATGCATGTGCATGCACACAAATACACACACTCTCCGATGTCCCATCAGCTTGCTGGGAGAAAACGAGGGACGGGAAAGTTGGGGGGTTGATTTAGACAACTGTTTGTTTTACATCCGTGTGTCCCGCCATTTTTAGTTCATACAAATACAAAACAACTCTTTATCTTGCACTGTATAAGGAAAAAAAAACTACATGCAACACGACCGGGCATGCAGACACAAGGAAAAAACCATAAAAGCCATTGTGGTTTGAAGCAGCCGAGCATGAAGTTCCTGTCATCATCTACATCAGCAGCTATAAATAGATTTTCCCCTCTTGAGGAAAGCATCATCAGATCAACCTTTAGTTTTTTTTACGCGACAAGACGCAAAACTGGAGCAGAATTTAACGAGGCCTTGTTGCTATAGAAACGACGACGTATTACACCAGGCTGCATTTTAGCCGCCGATGTGGGAGATTGGTTATGACGGATCAATACGAGGCACTGACTGAATAACCAAAAGACATTATTAAGTGGCTAAAACAAGACAAGCCATGATGTAAGGCACAGATGTAGCCATAAACCCATCAGCACTGGGTCTAAACCTTTGAAGCAGACAGATGAGGATAAAAATAAATACTCTGCCTACCTGTGAAACCTGCTGGAGTGGTATTAGTGATATCTGTTACTTTATTAACGATGCGACTGAGAACAAGAAGGAGGAAATGGGAATTTTTTCAACCAAATGCCTCAATGAAAATCAGAGCAGAACACACATCAGGGTGGTGTCATGTGTTTCTGCATACACACACTATACTGACTGCCTTCACATGCATATGAACTTGAGTAACATCCAATTCTTAATCCATAGGTTTCAATATGAAAAGGTCCACCCTTTCCAGCTATAACAGCTTCAACTATTCTGGGAAGGCTTTCCACAAGGTGCTTTTATGGGAATTTTTGACCATTCTTCCAGCAGCGTACAGTATTTCCCATGGATGAGATGATGAATTAGAGCAGAGACTGCAGGCCAGGCCTTCTCGTCCAACATACATACTGTACCATATGTATGCACTCAGTACTTCAGATCACAGCACAGTAATCTGCCAATTAACATACCATTACACCATTATATACAAAAACAAACAAACACACATACACTTCGGGATTTTCCGTAAAAATGTTAAATAAACATCACCAAATAATTGTTTCGGATTTTATACTGTAATTTATTGTCTGAGGTTATGTGCTGTTTTTGCCAAACAAGTCCTTGTTTATCAGGCGTTACTATAGAAACAATACTATATTAAATGTACTGAATGTGTTACACCCAGGACCTGCACTGTGCTGTTAAACGTGTCGATGCAAGAATGCGACTGTGCTTTTGTATACAATAGGACCTCAAAGGATGATGACAAAGCTTACGGTTTGTGATGCTAATACAATCTTTCCAAATTCCTAATCCGGACCTCTAAACTCCTGGTTTGTTATATGGTTATTCATAAGTAAGCAATATTACACTCAATGGCCATGCTGTGTAATTCTGGATATACAGTAGCATGCTGTGATACAGCCATTGCAGGTCGAAGGCATCAAGTGTGATAATGCTTTTATACAACAGTTCTAGTAACCATTTATCATCAAAAGATATACCAGTTATTTTGCTCTGCCAATACATATCTTTTTAATTGACTGTTAGTGACCAACAGTGTAATTCTCAAAGATTTTAAATTCTTATCGGTACTAGATGAAGAGAATAATCCATGCATCTGGAGGACAGTCCTGTAAGTTTCCCTTTATATTTTCACTTATTCCGCTTTAGAATATCAGCTCTGTTAAGTTCGAGGGCTGAATCCCAAATAGCGTTAAACGGACAGCTAGTGCGCTATGTAGGATGTACGGTTCGAATAATTCAGTACCCAAGTTGAGTGAAATTAATAGTGCAGCTTCAACACCGAGAGAAAACATCTGATTAGGCTCTCTAAACAAGGCCACGGTGCTTATTCATTTTCCTAACAGTTACTTCGCCGAGTTGATCTCTAACGCTAATCTCACTTGTACAGCTGTGGTGGACATATCGATTAACATCTGGACCTGGTTTGGTGGGCGTTAGAGAAAAACTAAAGGCATACTGTTAGTGACCACATACAGACTAATATATCCCCGTGTGTTATAGATAACCCACACATCTCGCACACATTCATAGATCTGCCTGAATCGTCCAACAGACCCGACAACACAGTTAGCTACTAGAGCTATAAGGAGTACGTAGACTGATTTGATTCTATTTCGGCCATTGTGATTTTCAGTTCGATTCAATTCAATAGCACTAATGTTTTCTGTCTAATGAGAAGGTTTTGAACATAAAGATTGACACACTGTGTAAATGTGGTGAGACCACCCATAAATGCAACAGAATAAGAAGAGAAAGAAGAAGAGAAAGAAGAAGAAGAAGAAGAAGTGATACTCTTGCAAAAAAAAAAGCATTTTATGTTTGTAAGTTGATCTAAATTGTTAAAAAGTGTGTATAAATTGGGAATCAAAAACTGACCCACCTATTCGAATTGACCAACAAACGATCGATTACATTGCATTGTAAGATTCAGTTGCGATGTAGTCATTCTTGTTCGGTTCAAGCTAGGCTATAGACACTCTAAACACCAGGGGTGGATTTAACAATTCTGATTATAATATTCTTAATAAACAATCCTCCAGTCGCAATCCAGTCAGTTCACAGTAAGCAGTAATTTAGTGTAACAATATTATTAGTTCGTAATCTGCTGCGTTGGTCATTTGTCTGGTGAACGTTTTCATTAATCTTAATAAACACTTTGTCGATTTGCATCCTACCTCTCGAGGTCTTGCTAGCTAAATGTGGTTTGAAGTGACACGTCATGGAAATCAGCTGGACGAGACGTGAAGTGAAATGACCAAGAAATTGACTGCAGCCGGGGAAAACATCATCCCCATCACAACCCCATGTCGAATACCCCATAAAACATGCACTACAACCTACGGTGCTTTTTCAGAGTCCTGACTTATGATTTATAGCGGAAAAGAGATTGTGCATGACTAGAGGCATTTAGGTGTTATGAAAGAGACGGCAAGAACAAGCACAAGGCAGGGGTGCGGGGACATGGGCGCCGTACGTACCACCCTACACAAGCAGCGCTGTTTTCACCCGAGACCAGGCACAGAGCCAAGCTGTTCACATAAACACATCAATCACCCGAACGGAGTGCGTCGGCGGCCATTTAGCATTCCTCGTCAGAAACTCAGGGAACAGCAACTGGCAAAACATCAACAACAACAACAATAATACATGGGTTTAAGACATTTTGTCTTGTAGCTTGTTTGTGTTTAAATGTAAAGTCTGTCTTTAAAAAAAGGTTTGGGCCTCTCTGGCAGGCGCGATACATTTGGTCGGAGGTTCCAGGAATTTTTAGTTGAGACCTGAATGAAAGCTGCAGGCGCAATAAAAAGAAATGCAGCTCAAAATGCAGCCCCTCCCTCACGCCACATTTGGGACACAAACATCTCTGCAAATCATTTTTCCTAGAAGATTTTTAATCGAGTCCAAGATTTGCGGCATTTGAATTCTCTTGTCCTCACCCTCCCACTCTCTCTCTCTCTCTCCCTCTCTTTTTATCCCCCAACTGCTTGAAATTTTCTCTCCCCCCCCCCACCACAAACAAACACATTCTAGAGATCTGGAGGTGTGTCAGTTCCAAGCCAATTGTCATGCAGCAAGGCCTGGCACTTTAGCCAATGAGAGGTTGGACTGATGGCGGACATGTGAGGAACAGAACTTGTTTTTGCAGTCTCCTGTTTTTCTTTCCCCTCCCCTCTCTCTCTCTCTCTCTCTTTCTCTCTAATGATGTACTGCATTAATGAAGGAGCAAAAAATACATCTTGGACTTTTGCCCATATTAAAGAGGGGCTCATTGGCAAACAAGAAACACACACACCTACACACGTGCACGCGCAAACACGCTTGTAAATACATACGCAGTTATTGAGTAAGCCGGTCCGAGGGTGGGGTTAGCCCATAGCTCTAGCTGAAAGAACTATTTGTACTGGACAGAAACAAAAACACCTGACCATGATATTCACTGAAGTAAGTACTGACGCACACACACAAACCAGTGGCACGTATAGATTTCATAACTGAGTTAATTCATTTACAAGCTTGAAAACAAAATACTGCAACATAAAACGTAGCACTCCATTCATTCTGATAAATGATTAATAATATTAATGTTTACGACAAAGCAGAAATCCTTCGGTGGTAAATGCGACTGAATTATTAACCAGTTAAACAAATGAACTCCAGTTTTCACTTTGAACCATCACATCAATGGAACAATTAAAATGAGTTTTTTTCAACATCGGAAGCGCTCAAGCCAAATCGGGACTTTTGATTGTGCAGAATAACTGAAGACAATTATGAGAACTCCCTTTATTTTTCAGTATACTCCCCTCCTACACTAATGCACTTATCCCAGCATTTCACTAGTGCTTGGGTAGCATCAAGGTAGAAGACAGTTATGCTGGAACGATGATCAGACTGGCTGCTTTATGTCTGAAACACTGGCCTCCCAGGAACGCCTTTAAATGCCCAAACATGTGGAAATTGCTTGGAGCAAGGTCAGGACTGTACGGGGGATGTGGCAATAACTCTCAGACGAGTTCCTGTAAAGTGCAAGTGGTGTGTATAAATGATTATGTGTACAGTTTCTACAGACAGATGCATCACTTCCGCAAGTTGACGACAAATTATCTTTAACTTGCTGAATGTTCACGGGAACGACTGCAGTGGGCTCTGAGCCACGGGGATTGTCAGTCCCAGATGTTTGCACCATTTAAATGTTTTACTGTTGCTAAGAGTCTCATTACTATACTGTAAAGTCTTCTGTAAATGCCAATCAGTTTTATGCTTTCTTCCTCCTCTTTTTCTTCTTCTTTGTTGTTTAACAACAGGTAGAATTCAGTAGGTTACCGCCGACAGTGGGTGTGGGTCTCAATCTCCCTCATCTTCCCGGCCTCTTAAAAGTTTTATGCTTTCGTTCACAAGAAAGTTCATAAAAAGTCCCAGTTTTACACAAATGCTTGTACAATGAAACAAAACAGATGCACAGAAGATGACCCAATTTAAATCATTAATTTCGATATACTGTAAATTATTTTAGCAGATGTTGTGGTTAACTTAGGTTAACCAATTATACCGGAGAATAAACTAGCATACCTACTTTTTAAAAATGTATTATTATTTCTACCCTCATATCAATTCAGATATTATTATATACTAATTGTTACAATTAGTATATAATTAGTGGTTTATGAATTTAATCTGTGTACTTGTACTTTTAATAATTACAAAAATCTAATCACATTCATGGGGAATAAATGACCTTATCTTGTTATGCTACTCAGTACCGTTGGTGCTACAGCTTGTGCTAAAGTGTTTGAAACTAGTTAGATATTGGGCATTCAATGTTGAGCTAGCATCTCAGGAAAACAGTTTCAGTATGCTGAAGTAATCATCCAATGAACTAGTTATATTTGACTTAGAATTAGCAAAGAAAACTTACCAACATTGAGTAGCACAAATCCTACAGTAGCTATCTGGAAATACCATTAATTAGCATGATTAGCAAAGCTAATTAGCTACTCAGGCACATATTTAGCAAACTTACAGCATTCACTGGATTCTTCCATTCTAAAACTTGTACTATCAATACTTACTTTTTCATTTAAGTATATTTATTTTTCCCTTATTTAAAAAAAAAACAAAAAAAAGATGGACCGGGAAATGGGGGGAAATTAATCAAATCAATCAAGATAACAGATTGGAGTCAAAATGGTGTAGCCTTGTCATATACACTGCTTGGCCAAAAAACGTCACCAGTGTAGATGTGTCGAATTACTGGGCTGCATCACGCAAAGAAAATAACAAAGGAGGTTTAAAATGACTGGAACTGGGTTAAGAACCTTTCAGCACATCATTATAACCTGGAAGGATAGTGCTGAACTGTCAACTGTGTGGAAGATATATGGTCTGAAAAAAATATGAATACAGATTATTTAAACTCTTGCTGAAGAGGCATAGTTAAAAAAAAAAAATAAAAAAAAAAAAAACCAGTACAAACAATATTCTATGTTAAATAGTTTTTAAAAAGAGATATGATGAGAACTCAGAGGATTGGGACTAAACAGCTGTGCGACTAATCAGAAAAAAATGCTTCAGTTGGCCAGGTCTAGGCTCAGCAACGTTATGTGGCAATAAAATCAAGTGACCTGAATAACCAGGTTATCACATCTATGTTTTTCTTCCATGGTGGCACAAGTGTGTTCCAGGACTCTGTGAAAATTATGAAAGACTGGTTCTAGGAGCATGAGGAATCATTTTCACACATGGACTAGCCACCACATTGTGTACTGTAATCAAAGCTAATGGTGATGTGACTTTTTTTTGTCCAGGCAGCGTATGTGTGATTTAGTAAATGACTACAAACTGTACAAACGTTTAATTTCTAATGATATACTTCATTATAGGTCCTGGTGCTGCTTCGAGTCTGTGGCTTTTCACAAAACCGGGGCTCTTTAAATTAATCGTGAATGATTTAAGTTTGTAACACCTGATGTCTTCGAGATGGCTCGTTGTGTTTGAGCATGTCTTTATACACAACTGCGTGAAGAAACAAGAGTTTTCATTTCCGAGACTCTCTTTTCAGGCCACTGACCTACTTTAAATGAAACTAAGCCACAGCTGTGTGCTGTAACTACAGCTTTTTATTTCAAGCAGCCTCAAGTTCATGAACGAACCGTGTCATCTGTGTGAGAATAAGCTAGTCACAATTTGTGTTCGTGATACTTATAGGAACGCAACGCAAATGGGATCAGCACCTAGGTATCGTAATAATATCGTATCGGCTGCTCCCTGTGATTCTCATCCTCATTTCACAGAAAAAACATATTAAGGGCCAGATGATCGCATGACGTTTCTGAAATCAGAACAGCTCTCTCTCTCTCTCTCTCTTTGAAACAGGACACAAATGAATAATATAATAATGAAAAATTTAAATCATTATTTATGGAATAAGCATCCTGAAATAAATAAAGTGATTAACATAGTTGAGGCTTGTAGTTAAATTTAGATTTTGACCAGGTTAAGCGTTTAAGCAAGATTTTCAGCATTTCGAGCTTACTAAAATGTTTATAGCTTATAACCACTTTCCTGTACAGCGTACATTATAATCACAGGCCCCTTGTGTGTTTGTACTGGTGCGTATCCAGAAGTCAAACACAAAAGCGCTCATACATGCTAAGTTTTCTTTCTCTCTATTCTCTCTCTCTCTCTCTTTCTCGTTTACATTGGCGCATATCCAAGGAGAAAGGTTGTTATGTCAGTTCAGACCTGAAGGGCGAACAGAAGAGCGAAGGATTACAGCTAGGTGACTAGGCAGTAAACAACCACTGAATCAGCAGTCTTGCTTAGTTAGCTAGATCATTGTGCATTATATATCTCTGAGCAGGCTGTAGTCATGGACATGTAACACACACGACACACAGTTTAATACCCAGGACACATGCAATGTGACCATGTCAAATGGCATTCTCATGGATTTCAAAGAAACCATGGTTCTTAACATTTGGCCCATTTGGCTTGTAGCCGGAGAGGTGTGTGTATCTGTGTGTGTGTGTGTGTGTGTGTGTGTGTGTGTGTGTGTGTGTGTGTGTGTGTGTGTGTGTGTGTGTGGAGGCTTGCGGCATCTTTCTTTGTCTCAGCAGGTTTGTTTTTTTCCCCTCCAACTCGCCTTCCATCATGTTCATGATCTCCGTTGTCTTCCTCTCAGGCCACGGCTCGCTCCCTCCCCTCGGGCGGTACACTACGATCTTTACCGTTTCACAAAAAAAAGAATAAATGCAGATGTTGAGATTGAACACCGATGTTCGCTTTGTCCCTGCTGACAATGAGCAGATAGAATTTTGAACCTTGCTTGTGCACACACACACATTCAGGCGAAGATCAAGATAAACATGCACACACATCTCGCTTTTAGTCAATGTGTTGTTTTTTTCCTCCAGCCTCGCTCTGACCTCACCAAGGCATGACATCATCATCAGGTTTCGATCTCACTCTCAGATACTACTTCTGAATCAAACACACTGTTGCTTCACTTCAGCATTTCCTGATAGCAGTCCGTGTAAACAGAAGTACCGTACTGTAGGTACACTCTGATATGGGATTGGGTAATAAGGTGGCCCCTGTATGGCACCTGTCGCGTTGTAATTCGCTCTGCACGGAACCGCAAAACTGACAGTAATAACCTCTGAGCTAATCGCCGTATTGCTTTCATCATGTGACTGGGAGTCTGGATTCGCAGAACCAGCTTCCTCTCAGCACACAGAAATGTTTTCATGCTGTTCTAGAATCTTGACAAGTCCAGGTGAGAGAACGCTTCTGGTGTTACTCCGTCTCTTATCTATCAGTTCTACAGAATAACGGTTTGACTCAAACCTGGATAGTCTTGAGGTTCACAACCTACAGTATCCTATTCTTCAGCTAGTCTGCAGAAAAGAGTGAAAATGTAAAGCAATATTAAACAACAGTAGAGCATATTTATCCCTAGTGCGTATGACGTATCCAGGCAACGTGTCTTTTCAAGTGTGGACATTAGCATAGGGTACTGCAGGTACATCAAAGGTCAGGTGATGTCTGCGCTTTATCAGACATTTATTGTCGCTTAGAAACTACGGCAAAGCAAACACTGCGCACAGGGCAGAGAGTTCGGGAGGCTCTTACGAAACAAGTGGCTACCTTGGCCATATCTCATGACCGACTGAGAGAGAGAGAGAGAGAGCGATAGAGAGAGCGAGAGAGCGTGGAGCAGAAAGAGCAGACAGTGAGAAACCCAGACATGATAGCTTGATTTTCTAAAAATGCACTTTCATAAAGAAAACTGAAATAGATAAGCATCCCCTCCCCAGAGAGATGATAAGCAAATGTAAGCTTTCTGGAATGCCTTAATGCACATAAGGCCGATTAAATGAAGCAGAAGGACAGGAATAAGCATTTGTTTGTACACTGTTTTAGACATAAACCACCTCTGCGGTTTTGGTCGCCTTGCCAAAAACGGCGAAGCTCAAGTTTTCGCTATATAAATAGTTCGTTTTCACGCCTTGGCTTATTTTTAAAAACGTTCAGTTTGACAGCTTGTCTGTTTCCATTTCACACCCCTCCACGACCATTTCCTTTTTTAGCTTTCACTTCACCTTTTTTTTTCTTCATTTTATTACACATAACGTATATGCTCTGGGTTAAGCTGAAGAACGTTACGGCTCCCTATTCGTTTTATTATTTTTTTTTCTATTTTTTTTTCCCGAGTGTCATCGGCAGCACGTGTGGTCATGATATGTGGCACCCTGTTACAGTATTGTACCCACCTGGCCCTGCACCACCACAGAAGCCAAACCCGCACCTTAACCTGAGGGGAGAAAAAAAAAAAAAAAAAGCAGAAGACAAAAGGACAGGTTGCACTTTTGAAAACACTCGGGAGATTTGCTGCATCAGGCCTTCGGTCATCTGACTTGACTGGTGCGAACTCCAGCATGACTTAGTGCTCCTCCAGCGTGACCGTGTGCTTCGGTGGAGCAGGAAAATCATCTTAATCCAATTTCACGTTCAGTGAGGTTGGGTTTATATGAGACGGATCTATAACACACATTTTCTCTCTAATTTAACATCCCACCTGTTAATCATGCACATGCACCCATTACAACTGAGGGCACACACTCACACACACCCAGTCATACACTACGGGCAATTTGGAAACACCAATCAGCTGCACAACAGGTCTTTAGACTGTCGAAGGAAACCCACCAAGCACAGGGAGAACATCCAAACTTTATGGTGATGGGATTTGAACCCTCAACCCATGTGGTGCTTTAGAGCAATGCTTAGACGGTAAGCAAGACTAGTGCACGTTTTTTTTTCTTCTCGTCCTTTTGCTCTGACTAACAGCATGTGTAAAATGACCCAAGGGTCAAGAAATAAACCACACATACACCGCGCTGTGCAAGCGTTCAGGTCAATCTGTGGAAATTTCCGCTGTGGACCAGGATTGTTTTTTTTCCACGGCGCAACATCGCTCCCTGCTGTTCACTTAGATATCACAATTATTACTGATAAAGAATTATTAATTCCAAAACTAAAAGAAGGCTGTGTGGTATGCGTTAAAGTTTATTTAACACTGTTTCACAATTTAAACTCGCTCTTGTATGCTTGTCCATGTAATAACCCTGTCTGATAAAAACAGGATGAATTCTGGAAATGATGAGGCTTTTCAATCAATAACAGATGGGCTTACAATCTGATCCTCACACGCAGCATGGCACTGCACACGGCGGCCCGTGCTCTCGCTCCCCTTCTGCTTTGCCCTCTCTCTCTCTTCTTTCTCTTAGTCCTTCATCCATTAGAGTCCATTAGAGATGTACTGATTCCTGCACTCCTCTGTCTTTTTCTCTCTCTCTCTTTCCATGTGTTTCATTCTTTTCCTTTTCAGACTCCACGTTTGATCCGCCTGACACATGTGCAGCTCTTACAAAGGGGAAAAATCTTAAATGTTAGCTTACTAAAGATATTACCTATTATAAGCTTCCAATGAACTCAATTTATGAAAATGTTAACCATACAGTAGAACTACACACTCTGACTCGATTCAGGCAAAAAAACAATTTTCTTCTAATATTGAGTGGATTTTTTTTTTCTCAATCAGAATGAATAGAATAATGGAGAAATGTGGTTGGTCTGTTGTTTGCTGTATTATAATGTGAAAATATTAAATATGCCATGGAGTTATGTCAATTCTCATTATCGTGTGTACATTGCCAATCCATCACAAGGTGCGCACACACACACACACACACACACACACACACACACACACACACACACACACGGACGCACGCTAATTCACACACTACTGGCAATTTGGTAACGCTAATTACCCTAATCTGCATTTGCACTGTGGGAGGAAACCAGAGTACCAAGAGGAAACACACTAAGCACGAAGATAGCATGCAAACCCCTTGCACACAGAGGCGGGAATCGAACCCGGACCCTGGAGGTGCAAGGCGGGGAAAGAACACATCCTTTTTTCACAATACTACATCCTTACCTTGTGTATAATAATATCTGTAAGAATTTACCGACTGTCAGAAACATTAACACACGGACTATGTGATCAACAAAAAGAAGGTTTAGTGTTGTGTTCGCGCCCTGTCGTGACATCCTCCAGGTCTCGCCCTTATTTTGGTCTGTGAGCATCGACACACCATTCAGAGAGTTTCCTAAGGATGTCTATCTCTATTGCACACAAGCCTCTCTTTCCATGAAGTCTCCCTCTCTCTCTCGCTGTGTGTGTGTGTGTGTGTGTGTGTGTGTGTGTGTGTGTGTGTGTGTGTGTGTGTGTGTGTGTGTGTGTGTGTGCGTGTGATGAACATGACTGAGCACTTTCCAACTCTTTCAAATCCATCGCCCTTGACTATACTTCAATTTTCGTCTCTTAAGCAAGAATAGTGCTTTAATTCTTATTTTAGAAAGACAGCAATGCCCAGTATCCAACACACCCAACACACACAAACACACACGCACACACTAAACTGACCCCTATATCTATTTCAAGACCAGAGCTGTGGAAATGTCTTTAGCTTGCAGTATCAAATGCAGGTCAGAAGTTCAAACACTATTTTCACAACCCTGTGTGCAAATAACCTCAGACATAATCATCAGGGTGGGGTGGAGGGGTCACCCACTGCCCGTTTCCTCCACCGCGGCATATATACGGTACATACACTACTGAGATATACAGAGATTTGCCCTGTTGTTGTGGCCTTTTATTTGGCAAAATGTCTTTAGTTTACTTGAGCCAAAGCCCCTTAAAACCCCTCTCACACACAAACACACACTTAATCACACCAGAGAGCATAGAGCACACTGGTGAATACATTATCATTGGCGCGAACAGCACCCTTGCCTTGTGTATGCTTTGATCGAAGTCACCCTTGGTTACGTTTAAATCCCGAAACACAGACCCCTATTCTTCTGTCCTGAATCAACGTGTTTTTCGCCTTTCACTCTGACCTAGATCCACTGCAAACACTAACACACACACCTATACACAGTACAGTGCCTTGCAAAAGTATTCAGCCCCCTTAAAAATAATCAGATTCATCTGGATTACCAATCATCGTTCCAGACAGGGTTTTTTTTCCTGCTTACATAAGTTGCCCCCCCGAACCATTTTTCTTCTTCCTGCTCCATGATTTTCAGGTTGGTTCGATGATGTTTGTTGATCTTGGACTTTGACTTGCCACTGCAGAAAAACAGAATGGCAAATTCTCTGGCAATCTCGGTATCGGTTTGGGGCCGATGTCCTGCTGAAAGTTCTACTGAAGTTCCTACAAAGCTTAGGATGAGGTTTTCGTACAGAATGACTCTTCACTTTGGGCCATCCTTTGTTTTAATTTTAACAAAGTTCTGAGGATGAAAACCCTCTCTAGGACACAGTGTTCCCACCAGCACGATGTTTCACTTTAGTATCTTGGTTTTGATCTTGAACTTCATTCTGTTCATATGCCTCTTCTCATACCGACTGCAATTCTGTAGACGTCCTGACGTAGGGCTGCACCTGCCCTCCACTTCACTACCAATTCTTTAGAGTTACAGTACTTTTTGACCTCACTTCTGATTCCTTCACCAGTCTCTTGACAGTCTGGGTGATGGGAGTGTGTGATGCAGCTTACACTTCCACACTATTAATCCAGTGCTTTGTGCTTCTCATTCTCTTTGGCTTTCATTTCTCTTTTCATTAACAAGTTCATTCCGAGGTGCTTTTCGGTCAGCTTAAAATCGGTCCTCATTTGGACAATATGATTAACAGGGGGGAAAATACTTTTAATGAATCTAAGAAGCTTTTTGTTCCCATTGGTCATGTGTCTATTTGTGTATGTTTGACAACTGTGTGTGTGTGTGTGTGTGTGTGTGTGAGCTGCAGTTCAACTCTGGTGCTTACTAGGACAAAGTTCGTATTCAAATGTGTCACTCTCTCTGTAATACTGTGTAAGTCTGAAATTGTGTGATCTCATAATCCCTCATATCCCAGGCTTGTCAGTGCTTCTACAGTAAGCAGTGTGGTGGCAAAGGGTCAAAGCGAACAAAAGCCCTGGAGCGAACATCCTGTCATCCTGGAAACAACCCGAAATAAAATAGGGAAACAGAAAAAAAAAAAACACAGAAAGAGAAAAACAATGAACAGAACGGTGTGCTCAAGTAATCGTATGCGTGACATATGCATGATATTTGGAAACGTCTGAAAAGTTGCTGAATAAATGATTAAATAAATGAAGCTTGTTTGGTGCTTTTGCTCTGAGCTGATTCAACAGAATATAGGTTTGTGTGTGTGTGTGTGTGTGTGTGTGTGTGTGTGTGTGTGTGTGTGTGTGTGTGTGTGTGTGTGTGTTTGGAATCTGCATGCAGTAAAGTGAGTGTCAGGGGTAATGAAATGACACACCGGTGTTAATTACCATCGGGAGTGGAGACGAGGCTAATATAGTACAACAGGTTAACATAAATATGCCCTCACCGCAACACGAGGGCCGGGGCGTCTCGTTTCACCCACAACGTCTTCGCCAGTGTGACATCCGAAGAATTGGTACGAATGTCATGACTTTTCAAAGCCACGTTGAATGATTTTAGATAAATCACTAGAAAATAGGGCATGCCTTTAGGAATTTCTGATCTTTTGAGTCACGTGACATTCCAAAGATCTACCTGCAAAATTATACTTCGTTGAGAAATAAGAAATCAGATTTTATAAATAAGGATACAACCTGCCTATATGACATCACAAGTTACACTGTTTAGCTTCAACTCAAAGTTACTCAAAGGGCAGAAATGTGCATTCGAACATGGGAACACTGATTTTATATACATAACCTAAACATCCACTTAAATCGATTAAAACATATTTCTGGTCATCCACTGGTGCATCTGTGCATGTCTGGTAAAGCGTGATACAGAAGTGCTACTGATCCTCCGCTTCAAGTCGAACCCTGTGACCCTGAGCAAAGCACACTGTGGGAAACAACTCACCCCCCCTTCAAGCCTGGCAAGGCGCAGTTCTGAGTGCCGTCTCACACTAACAAACAATACATTGCCCTAGCTTTAGATCTGGATCTCACAATTGAGCTTGTGTCTCGACTTCACTGTTTCTATGCACGTATGTAATAAAAATGGCTCACCTTCCTGCACAACGTAAAATCTGAGCTCACATACAACTCGCAGGATGAGAGGATTAGTTCTGACTGGTTAACTCCATCGTTTCATGTAACGACATGCGACATGTGCTAACGCCCGAAGGGATGGCACGCATCTGCTCGTAACTGGATGTTCAGACATGAGTTTTGGCACTGTGTCTCGAAATCTCCGCTTAAACTGTCAAAGATTTAATCGACAAAAGGAAGCTGCGGAAAAATCTCATCTCTCAGTCATGTTTTCTGGTTCTCTGATGGTGGTGATGATAGGCGGAGCTTATCATTCACACCTATGGGCCATTTAGCATAAATTAGAAGCAGGAGGAAACCAGACATCCCAAAGGAAGTCCACTCAAACACACAGGGTGCATATGTGAAACAGAGACCGTAGCCGAATCCTAGAGCTTTGAGGCAACACTTCTTTTTTTTTTTTTGACACATCATTTTTTCCCTTCCTTTTCTCTTTTCTCTATGCCTGCTCGTTGTCCAGTCTCACCGCCTTTTCCTGGCTCTTATGCGCTTTCTTTTTCTAAACATTTTTCTCACCTGAACTCTGCGGAGCAGCCAGACGCATTTTTCCTTGACGTCTTCGTAAGGACACCTCTTGGAGAGCATGAGAATGCGTGCCAGGACGCAGTTAAGATCTTCAGATGATGATGACGATGATGTCGATGATGACGATGATGATGATGACTTCATGATTGGCCCTATGCTTTCCACCTTCCTCTTCACCTCCTGCTCGATGAGCTCCATGGCTGCATCTCGGGAACACGAGTCCCGGCTGGCCAGTGCTTCCCACGCCGCTGTTCCATCTCTCACGTCCATCACTGTAGGGATTTTTTTTTTTTCACGCTTTTAAATCTGATGGAAGCTGTGGAAAAATGATAAAATGAAACAGCATGAGTGTGCGTGTGTGTGTGTGCGCAGGTATGTGAAGGGTGTTGTTATGGGTGTTTGAATAGCAAGGCCATGTCAGATCTGCATTATTTTAACGAAGATCTTTTTGTGCATTATTACTATGTGCAAGATATTAATATGCTGAAATATTATTTGCCCCCATGCATCATGACATGAGATGTTTGGTCATGAGATAAACACTTCCCTTGCATGCATTCAACTACTGAACAGACCTGATTGAGATATAGGTCTTCTAATAACTTTAATAACAAGTACAGTATGATTTATAGCTGTGCATGTTATCAGCTTAAGATGTCATGCATGAATAAGGGTAAGTTGTGCAGTAGCCATTTACTCGCCTCATAGAGCAGCATGACAAATGAAAAACAAACACATTCACAAAATGCTGCTTCAATTCCAAAAGTCTGAAAAAAAAACAGAAGACTTACAGCATTTACAGCATTGTTGTCCGATTTGCGGTCCGGTCCCGAACAGCAAGCTCTATCAGGAGGAGGAGGAGGAGGAGGGTGGGTGGCTATGCAGGACGAGGCGAGGAAACACATGACTGACAAGAGCGTCCGCGAATCGCGTGAATGGTAGCCACGAGTGGGCGGAGCCGAACGCAGCGTGGACCTATCAGCGAGCAGGAGAGGCGTTGCCCAGGGAACGGAAGACGGACATGTGGGGATTGTAGTGTCCGCACTCGGCAGGCCGCATACCACCTAATGCAGCTCGGGAAAAGACAAAACCGCATCTACCGACATCCAGAGAGCGCAGGAGCCCCGCCAGCACTTGTTTATCGCAAACCCAGCAGCCTGGTTTTCTCTAAAACACACACTGCAACACATCCTCAGATTACTCACCCTAATCCGCTGCACTAGCCTGTTCCTATTAATATACATCCCTGTGAATATAAGCCTCGAAATCAAATCAAGTGTCATCTTCACATCATATTTCCATTCAGAAAACCCCAGCTGATTTAGATTTTGCTCATTTGTACTGTAAGACTAAATACATACAGTACAGATAGGTAATTAATCACACTTCCTAGGGTCTGTGCATGAGTTTTTTCTACCAAAATATCACTCTCACTCACGTATCATAGCTTTATCTTGTGTACAGGTGGGCCTGGAGTCTATCCCAAGAGGCACACTAACACATTCATTCACACACTCACACACACACACACACACACACACACTACTGGAAAATTGGGAGGAAACAAGCACAGGGAGAACATGCAAATTCCATGCTCACAGACCACGAGGCAGGAATTGAACCCAGTGCTAACAACTACAGGTACACCTGTATGTCAAGGGGGGCCAGGAACCTATCCCAGGAGACTATGAGCACAAGGCAGGGTACACCCTGGATCGGGTGCCAATCCATTGCATGCCCACACACACATTCCCACACTACAGGCAATTTGCGAACACTAATTAGAATAAAGTGCATGTCTTTGGACTGTGGGAGGAAACTGGAGTACCCAGAGGAAACCCACCAAGCCTCCCTATGCTAACATGCAAACTCCATGCACACAGAGACAGGAATCGAACCTGGATCGTGGAGGTGCAGGGCAACAGTGCTAGCCACTACATCACCGTGACACTTAATGTGAATTGTCATATTGCTACAAAAATGTTCACTTTTGCAATTAAAGTTTTCTTGGTTTTAAAAAAAAATGACTAAAAACCATTAAAGTTAACAACAACTATTTTAATTGATTTCAAAAATCTCTCACTAACTCACTCATCTTCTATACCGCTTTATATTCTTGTATTCAGGGTCGCGGGGACCTGGAGCCTATATCCCAGGAGGCTTAGGGCACGAGGCAGGGTACACCCTGGACAGGGTGCCAATCCATCACAGGGCACACACACACACACTCACACACCCATTCACACACAACGGGCAATTTGGGAACGCCAATTAGCCTAATCTGCATGTCTTTGGACTGTGGAAGGAAGCTGTGGCTTCGCACTCCCAGGGTCTAGAGGTCAGGTCCTGCCTTGGGTCAGTGTGTGTGGAGTTTATATATTCTCCCTGTGCATGGTAGATTTCCTTTGGGTACTCTGGTTTCCTCCCCATGCAGATTAGGATAATTAACATTCCCAGTAGTAATTGCTTGTAGTGTGTAAATTTGCACGGGTGCGCCCTGCAGTGTCTAGAGTGTACCCCACCACTTACCCAAAGTGCCCTGGGATGGGCTGCGAACTTCCTGCAGCCCAGTACAGGATAAGTACTAGAGAGAATGAGTGAATACATTAATGTCTGCAAAAGTTCTGACAACTAAGTTACTAAAAGTAATCCAACTCAAAACTGATTTGTCCCAGGGCCAAGTCAACAGCATCAAGTTATGTCTTTCTTCTCCATGTCATACATTTTAAACACACTGTGATATTTTTTCATAAAAAATATATATTTGATCTATAATAAATGTAATTATATTTGTAACTATTTGCTCAAATATGACATTAAACTGTTCATAACAATGAGAAGCAATCAACCAGCGACTCATTTTGTACTACTGAAATTATGGGACACAATAAGGAAATTATCAACTTTGTTACCCTGTAGTGTAGATAATCAGTCACCATTCCTACATCATTACCATTATCAGTCTACATATGTCTCAGCACTTTCATATTTAATGAAAGTGTTTAAAATCCAACTGTTTTAAAGAGAAGATACAGGAATCATTGGGATGCTGATCCTCCGGTAGTAGTGTGAACAAAATGACATCATTGGATTCTGGTCATTTAACATTTTTGAGTTGCAGTACGAAGATCTGTTAGTAACACAGCTGGCAAACTGGGCAGTGAAACCATCTTTTGTTTTAAAAAACATTCATGTTTAAGCTTTAGCATATATGTTACACTGAAGGAATGTATTAATTCAACCACTATTTGTTCTGTTGAGAAAATTTATTTTTGTATTTTTTTTTTTTTACTTGTGACTAAATTATAGACTGACTCATAAACACGAGCTCACATATACACGCAACATTCATCACCACTGTAGTGAGACCACAAGTGCAAGTGTTCATGAAAATCCTTGCAGCTGTAAACCTTAAAGGATCTTTATTATTATTATTATTATTATTATATTTTCATACAATATATGGCCAAAAGTATCCGAACACCTGACCCTCACACCAAAGCTGTAAGCCTACACAGTGTCTCTGCAGTTTTTATTTTACAGTTAAAATTGTTGAGGAGGAAAATACAATACTCCTCATGGTTAGCTGTCTAACCTGCTTACAAAAGAGGCAACCATGTTTTGTTCCCCATAAATGCATAGAGATAGAAAATTATATTATTCAAGCTCAGATTTCTACAGCTGTTCTCTGAGGACTTGAGTTTCCTACAGTCTACCTGAGCCTCCAATAACAAACTGGACTCAGTTTTAACTTAAACACATCTCCTGTTATACTGAAATTCCAGTCTCACACAGTATGATGCAGATCAATCCCTGTTGAGTCTGGTTCCTCCCAAGGTTTCTTCCTTTTACCATCTCAGGGAGTTTTTCCTTGCCACTGTCGCCGTCATCCTCGGCTTGCTCATCAGGGACAGTCATATAATTTTGATTCATACACGTTTACATCTCATACAAACTTAAATAATTCTTTTTGATTGTGTAAAGCTGCTTTGCGACAATGTCAATTGTTAAAAGTGCTGTACAAATAAAATTGAATTGAAGTAAGTTGTGCATCATGTTTACAATGATTTAAATATATTTTGCTAAATGGATTGTATAGCAATGTTGTTTTGCTTTAGTAACCCAATTACATTAAATTATTTCAGCCATAACAAGAATCATCACACTAATCTGCATGTCTTTGGACTGTGGGAGGACACACCAAGCACGGGGAGAACATGTAAACTACACGCACGCAGACCCCGAAGAGGGACTTGAACCTGGATCCTGGAAGTGCAAGGTGATAGGTGCTAATCTGACTGATCTGCACACAATTCACTATGATATATATTTTTTAAGAAGTCAAAACAGTCTGCTCCTTTAGTTGAGGTGAGTCACATGATTTGACCCCCATGAAACATTCAGAATTTGCATCACACACACACACAGACAACTCGCAACCCCCAACCCCCCCTTAGACCCAGACTTTAAACTACCTGCACGATGCACAACAATGACACATTTTGGAAAGCGAATAACTTGGCTATAATATAGACTCACAAGAAAGATTCGAAATTCACTGTACACACATTTTGTAAGTCAGAAGAGTCGGCTCTTATTGGTGAGCTGAATCAAATAACTCGACTCACAGAAAACATTCAGAATTTCCTTACACACATGATTCCACCAGCGATACAAGTCAAAAGAGTCACTCTTATTGGTGAGCTGAGTCAAATGAGTCGACTCACACAAAAGATTCGGAACTCCCACGCCTGTATTGTGCGCGAGCGGAACTGCTTATAGCGCGGCAGAAAAAGAGGGAAATTTAAAACTGTACGCACGAGCAGTGTCAACAACAGCTGTTAAGGGACCAATCACAAGTACAGTATTACTTCCTCTTCACGTGCACTACGTAGTCCCGAAAAGCTCTTACGTCTTACCCTATCTAGTGCCCTTCAATCAGCGTTAGGCTCCATTGGTAATCCAGTCAGTGCAGTCGCTATGGAAGGAGGACGCCCCAACCTGGAGTTTAACGTTCATGCAGTGTATAAAACAGCTACGGCGTAATTAATAGATGATGGACTATGTACGAGAATCGGTAAATAGATAGATAACGATAATAAAAACAAGTTTTTTAACTGAAGGGCCGAACGAACTGCTGTTAGATTTAGCATAGTTAGCTAACTTAGCGATCGCACCATTATGCTAGTTGGCAGAACTTAAATATTTTTAAATGCTAAGTTAAATATTCTCTCTATTATATGTGTATTTATTAGCATATATAATATATTGTACTCCTTTACCACAAGTTTACATGTTTACTCTTTCGCTAACATGACTTAAGTCTCTTTAAAAGCTAAGTTATTCCTTGCTAAACTTAGCCATGCTAGTGCTACTTTGATTAAAAACAAATTACTTTCTTAGCAGTAATTATTAATCACGACATGACAAGGTAAACGTTACTTAAAGTTACGTGGCGCTTGATTTCGTGCACAAACACTTATTTAACATTTATTAAACATAATTGTAAAGGAATAAAGGAATGCTGCAGCTCTGTCCCAAGTGAAGTGTCTTTCTTCTTCCCTCCATTTTAGTCCCTGTGCCTGGATTCCCCTTCCAAACACAGCTACATCGGAAGCTTTTACGCTCCCCCGGATAAGATGGGCACACAGCTGATGGGACAACACCAGGACAAATCCAGCAGTGACCCTATGAGGACCAGCAGACACACACATC
This sequence comes from Clarias platycephalus, assembly GCA_030068275.1. Classification (NCBI taxonomy): domain Eukaryota; kingdom Metazoa; phylum Chordata; class Actinopteri; order Siluriformes; family Clariidae; genus Clarias; species Clarias platycephalus. Next base: position 28,950,758 of record JAQQZT010000012.1, on the reverse strand, counting down.
ACACAGCCCCTGACCCCGGGAGCAGAGGTGAAGGAACTGAAGTGATGCATAAAAATCTGGGTTTTTTTTTTGTAGCTATCCTCCGCCTCAGTGCGTACTGAACACTGCATTCCCTGCCAACTGGAAGAAAGAAACCTACCTCAAGCTTGTCTTTGTTACTATATCAACATTCTTTTTAATTCTTTCTTCCTTTTAATTCACCCATGTATGCCTGCTCTCATCAATCCATCAATTTTTTCAGGCATGCTTGCTCTCCATCCATCCATCTGTCCATCCATTAATCTATTCCTCCGTCTATACAAACTCTCCATTCATCCTTCTGTTTATCAATTCATGCATATGGCCTATTCATTTACATATGCATGCTTGCTCCCCAACCATCCTTCCATCCATCCTGTCATGCATGGTCACTGTACATCCATGCATGTTTTTTGTCCATTCATTGATCCATCCATTTTTTTCCATTAACCCAGTAATGCATGATGTCTGTCCATCCATGCACTACATTCATCTATTCATGCTCTCTATCCATCCATCTATGCTCTATATTTATTCCTCCATCCACTGATTTATATCTGACAGTTAGACCTGCGTTCTCTCCATCCATCCCTCCATGTTCTCCAATTATAAATCGGTGCATGCTTACCCTGCATCTATCCTTTCATCCACACAGTCATATATGCTGTCTATCCATGAAGACTCACTGTCCATTCATCCATCCATCCATCCATGCATCTAATTATACTCTACTTCCAACCATCTATGTTCTCTATTCATCTGTCTATCCATCAGGCATGCATACTCTTCTTCCATTAATAAAAGATCAATATGGATCAATAAAAGAGCATCCACCCATACTCTTTTATTGATCCATCCGTTCGGCTCTATCTATCCTCCTGTCCATCCTTCCCTGTTCTCTACTCTTAATTTTTTAGAGTCACAATCAGCCCTTTTTTTAAAAGTGAACTAATATCAATATTGTCATCAATTATATTGTGTTACACTTCATCATGGACATCTTTATACCATAGAACTTTGTATTTATTGTTTCAACTTAAAAAAATATGTATATTTTCACATTTCAGTACCTTTTATGAATAAAAGTGACTTTTTTTTTTTCTAGATATAAAAAATTGATCAGTGGCTTGATGTGTGTGTGCGTGCTGTATAAATAGCAGTGATAGCAGCACTGAAGACTCTTCAGGAGAAGATGAGGAGACTGGAGCTGGAGCGTCTGCAGGCGGAGAAGAATGTGGAGAGGTTTGCTCAGGCCACGCGCCAGTTTGGCAGCTCTGGAAACCAAAGCAGTCAGCAGCAGCTACAGGACAGAGAGGGAGAGTCTTCAAAGAGAAAAGGTGTTGCACTTGTCATTTTTAAATGTTTAGATATTTTATATATAGATAGATAGATAGATAGATAGATAGATAGATAGATATGTGTATATTATGACATGTAATAGTATATCATTAGCCAACCCCTATCTTTCTCTGGTGCCGGTGAAGAGCTGGTGTCTCAGTTGCACTCGGCAGAAGCTCGATGCACCCTTCTGGAGAAACAACTGGAATACATGAGGAAGATGGTGGAGAGAGCACAGAGAGCAAAAACGCCTCCAGTGGACAGAGATGTAAGCGATCTGATAAAATAACATGAGCGTGGCCAAAATCCCTAATGGTATGCTGTACATGATGCTTTACTGCTTGTTTATAATCTTTTATAGGAGCGGGTGCAGCAGAAGAAGAGCAAACACACTGAGCCACAGATCCAGGCTCAGTTACACAAACTGGAGGAAGAGTGTATCAAGCTTACTAACACACAGTCTGAAGCAGAGGTATGGACATATTTTCTGTCTCTCTCACACTCACACACACTTAAAGGAGTGCACAAGATGGCCGCCTCACATATATTCTAATATGTTCTAATATCTAATATACAAGTCTCTGATAGCATTCAGTTATTAAGCGCTAACACTAACCTAGGATTAGCCCTTGAATTTTTAGAAACCTCTCACGCAGCCTTTGAGCCTATCTATAGGTCTATATTGAGGACCAGTATTCTGGATTGTGATTTGAGACATTTGATAATGTTGACAGTCTCGACAATGGCAGGAAGTGTTCGAGTCAGACCATTAAGACTATGAAGATGTTTTGTGTTGGGAGAGGACGGAGCATCATATTGAATTATGGTTTGTAATCCTTCTGCTAATGTGTTTTTCTCAAGAGGAAGATCAAGCTCTTGGAACGGAAGTTATTCGAAGAGGAACACGAGCGCAAACTTGTCCAGGAGAAAGCCGAGGAGGTATGGAAACCAGGGCGTCGAGCCTACACACTATCAAAGCCATGGAAGTGAATAAAGAAGTTCTCTCTGGCTGTGAATTAATATGTGGAGATGCTGCTGCTGCTGTAGTACAGATGCTTTCTGAATCCAGTTACAGAGAGAGCTGGAGGCGAACCTATTTTTGGCTGCGGAAGTGAAAACCAAGAAGAAGAAGAAAACCAAAGGGACGGCCTCAACTAAGGTAATGACTTTTCAGTATTTGCAGAGGCACTGTAATGCTTTCACCACTAGATGGCACTGTATTCAAAGTTGTTAATGGATGTATAGCTCAGATTTACAGTCATTCTTTAATTTCAGAAACCTGTTAATATGAGTGCTCCTCGGTGTGTCCCCAAGGTCAAGCAAATGCCGTTCGTCGCTGGAACTGTGAGCATCATTATCGATACCGATCCTTACACACAATTCTGACAAAGAATTTGCTTTTACTGTTTTAATCCTGAACTTTTTTTGTTTTGCTGCCAGTCAACAAGCCCCAGTCACTCGGTTAACGCCAACGTTCAGACAGTGCTGCATCTGCTGAAGACCAGGCAGCCTCGGCTGTGTGAGAGGATGCAGTCTCTGCCTGGGTCTGAACCTAAAAAGCGCACCGGCTCGCACCGAGCCCCGGAATCACCCGACGATGCCGCTGCAGCCCTGGGCAGCCTATCTGATCTGCTCTTGGCTCTACAGGATGAACTGGGCCACATGAGCTTGTGCGTAACTGGACTCATGCATGCATGCAAGATTCAGGATCACATCCTTTAGTACATTAATTGCTCGTTTAAAACAGTTGTGTTATTCAGACACAATGTGATTTGCAGTGAACATCAGGAGCTGGTAAGGCAGATAGACGAGACTGAGAAACGTGAGCTCAGGGAGGATCTGGAGAGAGAGCTGGACTGCTTAGTCAGGAGGATGGAGGAGAAGGCGGGGCAAATCACCAAACTACGCAAGCACCAGCAAACCGTAAGTCTCTTCCTGTCCATAGCCTGGAAATTTATAGGCAGGGGAAAAACGCACCTGGAAGACTGAGACGGATAAAAATGTCACGGTTAAAAAACAAGTTTGGGTGAAAACGGAGAAGTTGCAGATTGAAGATAATCAGACAAGAGGTTTTCATAGTTCAGGATAAACCACATGGTCATGTGACTGTGTTCATGTCGTAGTCAGAGGAAACACATTACTAACGGCACTAATTACTACCTAATTTCTAATCCTGGAAATCCTGGAAAGGCCATCAGGAAACACCTGAGCTCTTATTTTTACCAACTGCAGCATTTGTTGATTTACACAGTAATCACACTATGTATATACAGCACCAGTCAAAAGTTTAGATTTGTTTTCTACATTCTAGAACAACAACGGCAACAATAAGTTATTGTTTTAATACCTGAAGGTCAGCTGTTCTGTAATAGTTTTTCCAAGAACAGTATTGTCAAGTGCTTTTGCAAAACCCATCAAGCATCTTTTGACTGGTACTGTAGATACTCATCATTATTGATGATGATATTATTATCTGCAATCTCTGTAAGCCTGGCTTTATTTTGATGGAGCAGTATTTTTCTCAGCTGAAGTTACTGCATGGAAACAGAATGCTAATACTGTGTTATGTTTTACACTTTGCTTATGATATTCAGGTTCACATTTGAATCCAGCGTGCGTTAAGCTGCTCAGCTCTTTATCAGCGTGTGCATTGAATCATTTCCAGGTCCAAAAGCTCTCGCGGTGCAGCCCGAAGTCACCCCGGAAGCCGAGGCGTGCAGCGAGCGCCGACAGCCGGTGTTTAAACAGAGTCCAGGTAATGCCCTCCTCTGTTGAAAAAGCCTCGCCCTCCAGACCACAAAGACACCAAACACTCCAGGTTCTCCGAGACGCCCAGAAAATACAGTCGAGGCTCCGAAAACAAGACATCACCTGGGAAACATAGCTCTTTAACTCAGTTCCACTCAGTTTTGAGCCAGAGGATAGGAAGTTAAGAAGAGTGCTGAAATGAAAGTAAAGGAATAATCGCTTTAAGGATGTGTAGTGTGTGTGTGTGGTTATGAACGAGTCATAATGGTTGACTTATAGGTTTTAACCCATGTTTTCTTGTCAGTTTTCTTTTTATTTTTAATTGTCATGCTTTTTTTTTTTTTTTTTTTTAATATGAATATTTGTATATTTGCACTGTATAAATACATGAATATTTTAATAAAACATCGCCATGGCCATGTGCTAGGAGTTTCTCCTCTATAAATGTTGCCGTAGATAAGCATTGGTTTCGGACGGGGTTTGAAGTGCAGCACATGGGCTTAGTTTTAGAGCTAGGATTTCTGGTTTTGTAATCAGTTAGGTATATCACCAGGGTAACCGCCCAGACAGCATGCTCTGGGATCAGGTCAGGTTCAGAAAGTGTAAATAGCACATGGGCGAATGACTCTTTGGGACGCTTATGTACTTCTAGCATGCATAGATTTAGAGCTCAGCAGAAATCCCTTAAAAGATTTGTGATTTAAAAAAAAAAAAGTATGACTTTTATTAATGCTGAATGAACAGCTGCTTATTAAATTATTTTAATTCGCTCTGTTCTAATTAAAGTTTTTGCCATGGTTCATAACCTGGGACATGAGGTTATTCTCCCTATAGGCAAGACAAGCACGTGCAAAGTCTCAGCTTTATTATTTTCAAATAACCACTAAATATGGTAGAACATGAATAACTTATCATTTTTGGGTTGCATCACCAATTTTTACCTGGTTTTAACGTCTGTCTTCTGCAAAAATGATAAATCCAAGACAAGTTAACCAAGGTTAGGTTTTGTTAAGCAGGACTGGGGTTTTGTTGAAGCTGTTTTTGCTCCTGCTGCTGCTATATTCATGTGACCTTAATGAGTTTCATGATGTAGGTGAGATTCGCACACAGTGTTTAAATACCACGCAGTGCAGTCAGTAATACTCATAACGCCATAAATGAGATCTATGTGTGTATGCCAAGTTCGTTCGTTTTTTTTTTTTTTTTTTTTTTTAAACCCAACGGAAATCATGCTTGTCTTGACTTTCTCATTTGCAGAAGACGGATGTTATAACCGGGTAAAAATTGGTGACACAACCTAAGATGATAGGTTATTCATATTCTATCATATTTAGTGGTTATTTTAAAATAATAAAGCTGAGCCATGGAAACTTGTACCATGAAAAGGCAGGTCATGTAGTTCATAGATTTGGGAGCAAACATCATAATAAGGACTTGGACAAACATGTGTGAGCCACAGAAGGGACAGCTGCTCCGCCGACATACAGCTCTTGGAAAACCCCACAAAGTCCAGGAACATTATAGCAGGACATGAAAAAGAAAACTAAGAACTCACTAGCATCATCTTAAACCCTAAATATCTCTATTTAAAGAAAAAGCAGCTGCTGAACTGGTTGTGTCTAAGTTGTACTTATCTAACCAGTATGACAAGACTGTGGTGTGAATCAAAGTAACGGCTGATGTATAAAGCGCTTCACATTTCCAAGGAATACAGTCTGTGTGTTATTATTCCTGTTTAAAGAAAAAACACAGTACAGTGAAAACAAACAAACAAAAAATAAGGACAGATGAGGACATGCAGGAGAAAGTGGACTTTGTATGCGAGTGTGTTATTGGATTAAGTTGTGTGTCTGGATAAACTGAATTAGACATGGTGCGAGGAAAGACTTGAGAATGCCTGATTCTATCTCGGTTTGCGTCTTATTCGTGAAGAGCGTAGGATTGAAACGAGATTGGAATTCTGTTTTGTGCAAAGAATTCCTGAACGTTGCTGATAAACTCATGTATCACACAAATTTTTAGAGGGATTTGCTCTTTTTCACTCTTGTTTTCTGGGAAGGCTCACTGTTCAGGATTCAGTTCAGCTAGGAGAGCGTAAGGCACTGATGTTAGGACGACAAGGACGCTCCAGTTCCGGTTTAAAGCTGGGTCAAGAGGTCAGTCAGGGTTCTTCCTTTCCAACCTTGACACTGCATGTCTTCCTGGCTTTGTGTGCGGGTGCAAAAGAAAGAACATTGTACACAGATATTCTTGAACCTTTGCACTTGATTGTTTTGGCTCTCTGATTCTGGTGGTCACAGGACAAGCATGCTAAATTAGAAAGAAGCAGCGCATGGCTAGATACACGATTGTGAGCAAAATTCATAAAGAATCGTGTGATTGTGTAACGGACTCTTCGACACATCCTGTACACAGACAGTGATTTTCTTTTTTTGCTTGATCATCAAGAATTAGAGGTACATCCTGTTAACTGTAAAAAAGGAGGAAACAGGACAGAACATGGATCACATGATATCACGGAGGGAAGATGAGTAATCGCAAAAAAGGAGTGTGATATTAAGCAAAATGAGGGCTTTGGAAGGACACAAGGCAGATTACTGGGTTGTAATTTTCCTACAGCATTTTAAAGACAGTACCACGCCTAAGAGTAACACAAGGTCGAATAAAACTATCAAACCACGTCGATCGGTCAATAATTGATCCTGTAACCGAGCGTAGAAGTAATAAAACCCAGAGGCAAGCTTTGATGCCAAAACACAGGTAAATGTGTGAGAGAAAAAAAAGACAAAACTTTAACTGTTTTGTAGAACGTGCTTTGCCTCACAAAATAATTATGAATAAAGTAAACAATGAATAAAGAGGTTAATTTTCAGCATCAGAAAAAATTTCACCTTCAGGTGAATCAGTGGAAAGTAGGGCAGTAGTGCAAGGCTTGGTTTGGTGTGGGCGTTCGGATGTACACATCGGCTAGGAAAGTGGAAATGATGCAGCTTTTTCCTCCATGTCATTATACCAAGTGCTGCAATGTCCTGTTGCATAGTACATTCAATCATCTTAAACTGATTTTTTTTTTTTTTTTTAGTTAAAATGACTGGATTTGAGCTTGTATACATGACGTATTAGGAGGAAAAGAAAAGAAAAATCACAAAAAGTTTGGATATTGTTTATCACTTAGATTTTTATTCATTGTTGAATTTTTAATCTTCACAACTAATCAGCACTGCAAAAGTAAAGACAATTAAAAAAAAAACGCAGCTGAAAACATTTTAAGGCAGACCTCGTGGCAACATAAAGAAACAGCAAGTGTTAGGTGCAGGAGTGTATTTTACGCTCTCTCTCTCGGGTCCAAAGGTCATCCAAGGTTCATATACGCACGTACTCGTACTTGACGTAACCCGAGAGAAGGAAACGAGCGTCAGGCCTTTTATACAAACCCACACAAAAGATTAAGCTTTCCCCTTAATTCGGCTCTCTGCTTTCTACATCATACAGCATTAGAGTTGAAACAAAAATAAGTCTTTGCTCAGGCACAAACATGCAGATTTTGTCTTAAAGACAAAAAGACGATCTTCATTTTTTTTTTTTCCAACCTTCGACATCGTTAAGGCACTTCGTTTTTAGAGGAAACTAATAATAGCGGTGAAAAGAAGAAGCACAAAAAAATTTATAAAATGAAGTGGGTTCAGAACCATTTGTTATGGCTGGTTCTGTAGAAATGAACCGTGCTCATGTTGAAGCATTAGCGACTGGGGTCTCATGGAGGATGAGAATCGAGACAAAAAGAGAATAATTTATGTTATGTTTAAAATGAAAAAAAAAAAAAATTTTACCTTGACAATAATGTGACTTTGGTTATTCTTCCTAGCTAAAAGTAAACACATCCTCGCTACACCAGGAAACTTTCTGGCGAGCTCTGAACATCTGCATTAACGTTTAACCTGACTGATGCTGAGTACCAGGTGAAATACTAACAGTGCTGTTTGACACACTCAGGACTCCTTTGGCATTACAAAAGAATAAGAAAAAAAAAAAGCATTTGATTTTTTACAAATAACACAGAAGTGGTTTTGGTTGAAACAGGAGGCTTTTGACAGCAGGATCTAAAAAGTCAGAAAGAACAACAACAACAAAAAAAGAAGATAGTAGTAGTAATAAAATCATGGCACGGAACAAACCCAAGCTGACAGAACACACAGCATCAGATTATTAGCAGCAAACTAATCAGAATCTCCAAATCTTCATTTCGTTCTCGGGCACTAAAGCTTCTTCAGGAATAACATGCAGTGCTGCGTACATGTATTTAGTTTCAACAAACCATCATAATAATCACACATCTACTGTGCATTAGCAACCATAAATGGCCTCCTAAATTACTATTAAATACAAGGAAAGAAGAATACGAGTCTGTGTACGAAACGATCCTATGTTGGACAGAAACAACTAGGATCATATGGAATCAGATGTGTGTCCAAAAAAAAACCCCAAAACAAAAAAAGAATTGTATGTTGTCTTCTAAAATAATTCAAAAGCAGCCTGGTCAATCAAGACACGGCACTGTAATACTCCTCCTCATGCAGGTGGATAATAGGGACACAGCACTGTAAGACCACACCCACACAGAGCTGGCCAATCAGCAAGCAGCAGGTCCGGCGTTAGACAGAAAGCAGCTTGGATCGAATGGGATCATATTTGTGTCAAAAAAAGAGAGAACAAAAGACAAGAACTGAATGTTATCCAAAAAAAACAAACAAACAAAAAAACAACCCAAAACAAAAAAAGAATTGTATGTTGTCTTCTAAAATAATTCAAAAGCAGCTGGCCAATCAGGACAGAGCACTGCAAGACTCCGCCTACACAGAGCTGGCCAGTAAGGATGTGAAGTGCAAATAAAAAAAATAATTAAAAAAATCAGTTAAAAAAAAAAACAAAAGAATAAAAAAATTGTGACTATATTCATTAATCTTCTTATTTAGAGTTTAAATTAGTATACTTTATTACATTTATTTTAGTTTTACTCACTTAAATTTTTTTCTGTCTTTAATCCTTTTTTTTTTTTTTTTAATCTAAGTCTATAAAATCTAAGTTTTCAACACCACCTTTCATTTATTTACCCCTCTACTCAAACGTTTTTAATGCACTTTTCTGAGCTTGGATGGAACGAAACTAGAATGTGAATGCCCTTTGACCTGTAGCCCAGCTTCCTTCTTTTCATTAAAAGTCAAAATTTGTTTGGTGGGGGGGGATTGGAGACAGCTGCTTTTCCAGACTTTCATTTTTTTTTTTTTAGACAGATCGAGATGAAGGGCATGTAAAAAGCTGCAGCAAAGCATAAGGCAGGCGTTAGGCTCCGGAGCCAAGGCCCTAGAATGATTCACTAACCATGACGTGGAATTAACTAATTGTTAAGTAATATATTCTGTAAAATATAGCGAACAGTCCAGCTGGCAGCCTCTCTCTCAACCTCACTGATAATCTAGAGCAAGCACGCAAACACACACACATGTACACACACCCTGCTCCAGCAGGAAGTGGCAGACGAGTCTATTCTCGTGCATTCACACTTTTAAGGCTCAAAGAAGATGAAAGGGGGACGACAAGCAAGGCAACTCACTCGACCCAACAATCAGGGACAGGAAACAAACAAACAAAAAAAACAAACAAACAAACAAACAAACAAAAAAGGAACACTTCAGGTTTATATAATACAATTAACTATTACTGTTTTTAGTAAGGAATTTGGCTAGTGGCGTTTTATATTCATTATAATCCCGTCAACACCATGGCTCAGGTCCTAAACTGCGGACTGAGCCGGTTATTAGGATTTATTGCGAACAGATCATGAGCTCTCATTTGGCTAAAAGTGAAAAGAACAATAATGACAACATAAGAAACCAGGGGAAAAAAAATCTCCACATAGAGTAACAATGTGATTTTTTTTTAAAAAGCAAAGCTAAAGTAAGAAATAAATTAACCAAAAATGTTTTTTTTTAAAAAAAAAAAAAGAAAAATAATAATTTTCGACATGAATCAATGGCTACAGGGAGAGTGGAATTCTGAGGGAGGACTGGATTTACCCTCTCTTACAAGATGTGCAAAAAAAAAAAAACATGCAAAAACAAAGCCAGTGTCTCTAAAACTCTTACGCGTCCAAACATAACCCAGGTCAGGTTACGCTTAGGTACAAGGAAGCGTGTACTGCTGACATTTAACCTCCAACTTTAAAGCAGCGGCATTGAAAACCGGCTGAAGAATGTAATGGAAAAGTTAGACAGGCTTGTCTATGGGGTAAGTGACAATGCCACGGATTTACAGAGATAATTTACTGTGTGCACGCACGTGTGTGGGTTTTTTTTTGGGGGGGGGCATGTCATTGATGTGCAACGCTGTATGTCTAAGTGGTGCCATATTTTACAGAGTGTGGTAGTTGCGGTCCTTGGACTTGCAGAACTTGTAAAGGAAGAAGAAGACGGCTTGAAGGCCAAGAACGAGGACAATCCCGCCGATGAAGCTGGCAGCATCGAACGTGGATTTCTTCTGAGGAGTCGGGGACGGAGTTACCGTGGTGGTGTCTGCATGGGGGAAGAGAGAGAGAGAGAGAGAGAGAGAGAGAGAGACGGAAATAGACATGACCACCTGTTCTTTATCAAAGGAATAATCCATGTACAGGGAAGGAATTAGCACTTACTGGATATGGGGGTACTTGTAGGGGAAGTGGGTGTGGTCGTCACAGCTAAAAAAAATATATATATTTTTTTATTATTCGGGGTAAGACATTAAAAAGCAACTGATTTACAATTTGTACCAAAAAGATCATATAGATAAAGGACCACTTTAATGAATTACTTTTGAAAAACCTTACATGTAGCATTAGTGGTGGTGTTGGTGACTGCGGTTGTAGCACTGGTGGTTGTCGCACTGATGTTGCTGGTCGTCACAGTGGTCACTGTTGGGGGAATTGCAGTGGCTGAAAGGAAAAATAAAATAAAAATAGAAGTGTTCGTTTGGTCTAGAACGGATATCTGGACTAAAAAAAACTGTAAGCCTGAACTTAACTGTGTAACAGTATAAAGTTTTAAACAATCAGACAGTTACAGGTTTACACACCAGTGATTGTGGAGGAGAGGGGAAGAACTTACCAGAGCAAGTGGTGTTGGTGCAGTTTGTATCAGAAGTGGCTTGGATGGAATAACATGCGGTTTTATCTATTAAAGAAAAACAAAAAGTTGGTAGAGAGTGAAAATAAGTACAGACTCTTCGTGCAAGCTATTGAAAGTCATGAACCAGGTAAAGATGAATTCTCTGGATGCTCTGATGTTGGTGAGGGGGAAAAAAAAAAGAAACTGAGAAAAATGGTTCTTAATTCATTCTAGTCATGGAAGGATGCAGTGCGTTCTGCTGGAACCTGATACCAAACGTGAAGCAGGGATGTGATGGAAGAATCGTGTCAGTAGTCCTGCTGAAATTCATTAGTTGAGAGAGTTTGACAGCTCTTAGGCCCATTGGCCCTACTGGTTAGATCACTTACTGGACATGATGGCACATGCTACAGTTTCCTGAACAAGCTTTTAAAAAAAAAAAAAAAAAAAAGCTTGATCATATCACTCATACCGGAGTGTCATTTTACCCCGTGCTCTGTCTCAGTACCCACATCGTCGCTCCTTCTTCTGACCTCTCTACTTTACACGGCTACAAATCAGGCTATAAACCATGACGTATACACAGTGGTTGGATTAATAATTTATACGGGTTGCAGATTTAGACTCTTCACACTCCTACTGCTCGATATAAACCTTGTTTTATGTTTACATATGCAGATCTGCCCTGTACTAACCGGTCCTGTCCGACTACTTCCACTCCACCCTATAATGCTCCTAAAAGCTTTTTTCTTTTTAAACACAATGAGACACACTGTTTGTGTGCATGTGTGTGTGTGTGCGTGCAAATGGCTCACTGGCTTTTCTGTTTATTTGCACTGATTTATTTCAGAGATGCAGTACAAAAAAAAAATTAATAAATAAAAAAATAAGTCATGCTGATAGTGAAGAGCACCTTGTACAGTCAGAAAGGATGAGCTCTTTGATCACTAATAAGTCCAAAGATTTTATGACTCAGCTCCAGTGAGGTTTATTGGTAATATGGTTTCCTGGATAACTTTGCTGGGTGTGGCAGAGGGTGGAGCGAGTTGTCCAATCTCTAAATCTTAATACTGTAGCTGCTTATAAACTCAAAGCACAGAAAGAGGATCCTGATTCGTGATAAACCATTAATCTGCACTGAAAACAGAAACTAAAATTCCTGGATGGACGCAGTTTCATGGTCATCTTGCTCGGCTTCCTACTCGCCACTCCAAGCCCGTTTTATCTCTGTAAAGGGGTTTAGTCTACACTGGAGTGTGTGCGCGCACACACACACACTCCAGTGTAATTATTGTATTGTTGTATACTTTACTTAGTTAGACCACGTTCCTACAATCACAAAGGAACATTTTGCTCTAATGTTGACAAAGGAAATAAGAAAAAGGAATAAGGAAAAGGTACTCACTCGTGCATGTCATCCATAAACATTGAGAATTATTAATGCACTCCGCACAAGTCATCAGGTTTGTACAGTTCTCTTGTACGCCTGGAAAGCAAAAAAAAAAAAAAAAAAAAAAACAGAGTTAAAGAATTAGGTGAAATTCACTTTTGCACCCCCATATTGTGACCTCATTTTGACAAGAGTCCCTCCCCCAATGTGGGCAAGGCTCAAAAGTAGTCATCATTTACATAAACACTGAACCAGTACATTTGAAGAAGGAGCGAAACAAAAAGGAATAAAAAAAAAGAAAGAAAATTATTTCAGCTGGAGCATGAACCATTAACCAATATACACACAAAATCTTTAGGGGAGCTCCGAGACCTGTGTTTAAAAAAATAAAAATAAAATAAAAATAGAAAAGGTAAACTATGGGACATTTAAACAATAATCAGAATCATCTTCAGACTAAAGTGATGTCACATCTCATAGCATTTAGTTTATGCAAATCCAATCCTCTAGCGGTTTCACCTATGGTTCATTCAAAAAAAAGTGACGATTGACAGGTATCTCATTCGGGTGTGAACCGAAACAACCGGTCTAAGAGTGATTGAAGTGAACCTGTCTCAACCCTGAATTAACACAGCCTGCTTGTGCGGATGTGAGCGGCATAAGGTGCTAATGGATCCAATGGACAGAGCTGTAATGTCGCGAAAAAGTTTCCTGGTATGTGGACAAAAAAGAAAATACATGCTGGATGTGATAGACAACATGATTATTAAATGTTTACCACACTCTGCATTTCCGTCTAATGGATAAAACTGTTTTCACATTAAGACATTATTATGAGCATATCTGCGCCTGGGCCATGTAATACATCCTGATGGGAAGTCTGTTTTATACTAGGTGCTTTTATACCAGGTAAAATTTTCCCTACCAATGTCCAAACCCAAGCCACACTGGACACCCGGATTAAATGGGAGGGTCACATCAGAAAAAGGGCATCTGGGCCTCCGAGTGATGCAGTGGTAAAGCACTCGCCCCTTCATCCGGAGATCGTGAGCTGATTGGCCGAGCTCTCTCCTACGGGAGGGATGAGGGATACTAAGTGCTTCCACATTAATCACAGCCAATCAGGGGCATCTGTGAAAAGATCCGGTGTAAAACACGTGATAGTCTTCTGCCCTCCCGACTGAGCAGTATTAGTAGCTTAATGTGGGTGCGCCCCTAGTGACGGAGAGGTATTAGACACGACTAAATTAGGGAGAAGTTGGGGAAAAATCCAAAACAAAAAAGGGCATCTGGTGTAAAACCTGATGCCAAGTTATGTTGTTAGTCTTCTGCTCCTGATCCACACATATCAAAGCAGTTGAGGATTGAGGGCCTTGCTCAAGACCCAACAGTAGTGAGGAGATTTGAACCCGGGTCCATCTGAACCGTAGTCCAACACATAACACTTATTAACTTGGATGTCTTGGGTTTGATGTGCCATCTATGTGTCTGAAATGTTTGTTTCTTTTTAATGTACAGTAACATTAAACACACAAACGAGCTCAGTATCTCTTTAAACACTCTTGACGATGTCGTGATTGTCGTCACGAGCTGCGTCTTCATATCTTAAAAAAAAAAAACTAAACAAAAACAAACATGTTGTGCAACGTGAACCAAAAGAACAAGGGAAGGAAAAAAAGAAAGAAAAAGAAAAAAAAAAGAAGCAAAGTCACTGTTTTGAAGGCTCCCTGAGATAAGAGCTGCTCCATGAACATAAACATTCTGCTGCTGACATCTTGGAGTTTTAATGACTCATGCCAGGCACCCGAGCTAGAAGTTTCCTTCAGGCCAGGAGACATTTTGTAAAATGATCTGTGTCAGGGTGAAGTGTTTGGTTTGGGAGAAACAAGACAGACGGGATCACAGGTTAAACATGGCCACCTCATAATGTATACAGCACAAACATGTCATGTTTAACAACTAATCAGGGTTTTTCATTAAGATTAAGCCCCGAATATATCTATGTCCAGTTTTATATATATGTATTTACACTTTTAATTGTTGAATAAATCATATAATCCATGGCTTTTGTTTCAGTTCAACCCAGTGACAGACGGCCATTAAACGCAGCACATTTTTTAAACATGTATTGAAACCTGAGACAACCTGGAAAAACATTTTAAAAAAATAATAATAATAAAAAAAAAAAAAAGGTAAACCACTGAAATGTTTCCTGTGTGATGCAATCTTGCTCAGTGATTCTGAAGTGGCTAACAGGCTAGCTGTTACTAAAAACATACAAACACACCAGCCGAGCAGGCTTTAGACTGTTCAGAGGGCCAAAAGATTTACTTTTACTCCTGGTGACTATTGTAAAAAAACATATTTAATATGCTTCGAACTCAAATGTGCCACTTTTTTTTTTTTTTTTTTTTTACTAAAGAGCTAATCACGACCAAATAAAACAGACCAAAAAAAAGGGAAGCTAGATGGCTAATGCTAATGCTAAACCGAATGCCAAACAGCTCGATTTGAGACTGCGCAGGTCTCGCGCTCTCTCTCTCTTACACACACACACACACACAGTCCAGGGCTCAATCTCATCTCAGTTAGTGTACTCACCCATACAAGAGCCAAAACCAGCCAGCACGACGGTCACACAGAGAATCCTCCAAAACATCTTGATGTCACCTTGATATTCTTTTTCTCTCTCTCTCAGGACAGGACAGACTCGCCTGCTGGATGTACAGTACAGTGTGTGAGACTGAAGCAAACGCACTTCCTGCTCCGCGAGTCATGTGGCAGGTTTTTCATAATGCCACGTGTTCCCTCCCCCTCCAACACCCAGGGAAAAAATATCTAGAAAAGAAAAGCCAATTCATAAAATCATTATAGATTCTGAGTCCAGGTCGTAATCTGGATGCATAAAAAATACACAGGATGAAATCTTACAGAGACTTCTGCATCAACTTTTCTACAACCCTTTAATCCTAGTTTATCCTGTGTCTCCACCTGCTGGAGGACGTTTAGCCTGGGATTCAGACTAGTATCCTTATTTATTTATTTATTTATTTATTTATTTATAATTCTCTGTTCTTGAAACTGTGAAGCACACCATACTGTGAAGCTCCCACCACCATGCTTCGCCTCAGAGATATTAAAGGCACAAGCCAGTTCCTGTTTTGTGTGATTTTTCTTTGAGGGTTGCTATCTTTATTATATGTTTAGTACCTAAACCTATGTTGTTTCATCACAACCTATAACCTATAAAAGTTTTTAAATCAATAATGCACATGTACATGGTATGCATGTTCTCCCCGTGGGTTTCCTCCCACAGTCCAAAGACATGCAGATTAGGTTAATTCCATAAATCCCTCCATCTAGGAACCTCTGTAGCACAGCTAGGGAGTGTGGAGGCCAATGGTGACCACTGTATTTATTCCCATTTTATTATTATGCGCATTCACACACCACAATTAGTCTAATCTGCATGCCTTTGGAGGAGAAACTGCCATGAACGCCATGACTGAACTCCACCCCACAGAACATCTTCCAGTTGGGATAAACTGAAAGTTGAGCCATTCTGACATCAGACAGGGTGTACAAACACAGTTTACTGTGTACATATTTTTGTCCATATTCTGTATCAATTACTCTATCTGTATATACACATATATTCATGTGTATTTTTCTTTCACAAAGAGCTCCTCTTCTAAAAGTCCTGCCTTAAAGGTTGTCACTTTCCTCTCGAACTCAATACCACAATACATCTCTTCTTCTACTAAGGAACCTTGTGTAATCTCCTATCTGGTTTTCCTTAGCAGTTTAAGTATTATACAGCACCACTAACTATTTATTTATTTATTTATTTACTTATTTTTAATTAGCTATATACAGTATGTGTATTAGCCTGGGTGTGAATTGGAAACCAGCGCCATCCTAAACCTCATCGCCACTAGATGGCGCCAGAGATAACGATTACAATTTTGTCCAGGAAATTATTTATCAATTTATTAATTTATAAATAATAGATTATTGGAATCTCAAAACCTCAATTGACTTGTAAATTAAATTACAATGTAATTTATTTGTAATTTAATGTAATTAAATTAAATTACTAATATTAAAATAATTACTAATATATAATGTAATTAAATTAAATTAATAATATTAATAAAATTACTTGTAATTTTATGTAATTAAATTACAAATGTAAAAATTATTCTTTTGGTTTGTAGTGCAAATATACAATATTAATGGATTATATATATCAATAGCATATGATACAAAAAATTTAAATATATTGTAAGTATGATTTTATATAAGAGGTAAGTCTATTATTACTATAAGCATTGCTTAATTTGGAAAGCCAAATCATGTTTGGTTTTCCACTACTCACTGAAACAATCCTTTATATGTTTATAAGTTTTAGCACTCAGATTGCTTCCATATCCTGCATGTACAATATGTTTAAAGTACATATTAGACACATAAGATTTTTTCTCTTCTCAAATGTTCTATGAAAACATGTTCAATGAAAACATTCAAATGTCATTTCTTCTCATATAGAACATTCAAACAAATGTTCTATATGAGAAGAAAACACAATATGTTTTATTACTAAATACCCCATAACACTCTGTAGCTGTTTTATCCTGCACCAGGGTGTGGTAAATCCACAGCTCATCCTGGGAACATTGGGTGTAAGTTGTAAATGCACACCGGGTGGGATTCCAGTCCATCACAGGGCACAAAGCACACACAAACACAAATATACTGTACATTCATACCTAGGAATAATTTATGTTATCAAAGGAAACCGGAGAACCAGAAATAAATCCATGTAGATATGAGGAGAACATGTAAAGAAGCATAGAACAGACCAGATTAGGATCGAACCAGGAACCTCAGAGCTGGTCCAATGGGCCACACACTGAACCATGCAGATATTTTTATTTATTGACTTATAAATTCATATACTTTAGTAAAATCCACATGTTATTTATGTGATGAACAAAAAAATGCTTATAATAAACATATAATAAAGATAGTGACCCTTGGAGAAAAATCACACAGAAAACAGGTTTGGCTTTTCAAGTGGCTCATGCCTTTAATATCTCTGAGGTGAAGCATGGTGGTGGGAGCATCATAGTATGGATGTCCTTGAGACTGTGAAGAAGTACAAGCCAAACAAATAAAATATTGATCCAAATTCACAGAACCTTAGACTGGGAAGAATATTGAGCCTTCAGTATGATAACAACCCAAACATACAACAAACAGGACAATTTGTAGAGGTTTCAGCACTAGTGTCTCAATGTTCCTGTCATAGTTCTTGACTGTGACATACTGTAGGGTGACACGTTCCCAGGCTGATTGAGCTTGAGACTGAGCTCGAGTTTTTCCAGTAAGCCATATTTTACCTTGGTATAATTCAGTCCTTTTAAAGTGTTGACACAGTAATAAAGTTTACAGTAATTTGGTGACATAGAAGATTCACTTTGGCCAAAAGTATGCAGACACCAAGTACATGGGCACAATTCTATAGCAAGACTTAGTATGCTGTAGAGTTACAGCTGTTCAAGCATGTCATTGCCCATGTGAGATACACAAAGCCAATTGCATGAAGACAGTGTGATAAGGATGTATTGGAGTGCAAGAGACCTGACTGAACTCAAACCCAAGGGAACACCTATGGGATGAATTAAAATGATTCGATTGTCCCTGATGAGCAAGCCAAGACTGTGGCAAAGAAAAACTCCCTGTGATGGGAAAGGTAAAAAACCTTGAGAGGAACTGTACTCAAAAGGGAACCCATCCTCATTTGGGTGATAACGGATAGGTAAGATTGATCTGCAGTCATACTGTGTGTTAGACAGCTAAAAGTTCAATATAGCAAAAGTTCAAATATCTTACTGTTAATATAGAGAATCCAGTTCGTTATTGGAGGCTCAGGTTGATTCTAGGAAAATTGTCCTCGGAGAACATCTGCCTGCATCAGCCACAGCCAGGACTGTCTTCATGGTAAAGTGGAAACGTCCCCAGTCATCACACACATCCCAAGCAGTCAACATGCAGAATCCACGCGAAAACATCCAACCAGAAGCGGGTTACCAGGATGAGTCAGACAGGTTCAGAGGACAGAGAGAATACAGATTTAGTGTTCTAGAGTGTGTCTGAAAAATGCATTCAAGACACACTTACTCATCATCTACTGTACACCGCTTTATCCTCTGTACAGGGTCGCGGGGGCCTGGAGGCTATAAAGTGACTTAGGGCATGATACACCCTGGATGGGGTGCCAATTCATCGCAGGGTACACAGACATATGCACATTCACAAGCTCATTCACACACTACTGGCAATTTGGATGCCAATTAGCTAACCTGCATGTCTTTGGATGAAACCAGAGCACCTGGAAGAAAACCCACCAAGCACGGGGAGGAGATGCAAACTCCATGCAAACAGGCGGGAATCGAACCTGGACCATGGAGGTGCAAAGTGACAGTGCTAACCACTAAGCCGCCGTGCTGCCTATTCATTATAAAATAAATATAAAAATATCTTTAAAATTACGTATATAGCTATTTAAAATGATCTTCATAGCAGATCAGGCTATTATCAGAGACTACAATGATCTATTTTTGTGCAAGGATACACATATCTGTAATGAATGAACTCTTAATGTCCACTTTTCTACATGCCAATAATGCTTTCCAGTAATGAGTCAGGCTTTGTAGGGGCTTTTCCAATACAGTACATTAAGCTTTAAATGGCTTTCAACAGACGTTTGATCCAAAATAACCTTGCTCTCCAAGAGATCGATTGATTGTAGAAATAGCACCGGTTTTTTTTTTTTTTTTTGACATTGTTCTATATAAATGATTTCTGGTTTCTGGAGTCTGAGTCTCCATATCGTGCAGAATATAGTCAAACTGTCGAGCGACCATGATAGAGGGAGAGAGAGAGAGAGAGAGAGAGAGAGAGAGAGAGACTCACACGTTGGTTAAGTAGTGCAAACTCAAGCATCACAGCTCAGCACAGGCTGCTACAGGAGACAGCAAACCGATGCATCAGACACTCAGGTGCGTATGGCTGGCTGGCAAATTCCTGCACACACACACACACACACACACACAGTGTGTGAGACAGACAGAGAGAGAGAGAGAGATCTCGCTTCATTCTCTGCCCGGACAGATGTGAAGCAGATGCTGGGAAGCCAAGGTATTTATTATTATTATTATTATTATTATTATATATTCTCTATACACCACTATGGCTTCCAGAATAGTGCAGCTGTGTATCATTCGCAAACCACCTTTGTCTTTAATATGGCTCATTGTTATTGCTATAGCCTGTGGAGACTCGAGATGCTTCGGTGGCATGCTGGTGTGTGTTTTCTTAAATCGAAACAGCGCGCGCGCGTTATGCTTACTACATACATAGGGTTGCGTTATGGATTGCATTGCGATGCAATACTGACCTATGCTGCCATGCCATGCAGTGTGTGATGCTAAGCAGTTACGCTTTCACCTTCAATAAGCAGATCAGACTCGTCAGACGGTTTTGGACTGCGGTGCTGAAGGCAGGTTTTGAAGGAAGAAAACGAGGATGCATGGATTTTGTCTTGTCTCATGAACAAGAACCCTAACACAGACTGGTGCATTTATTTTATTTTATATAATTTAATATACGATTATATAACCCTGATAGACTACTGGGGTTCAATTAAATTATGCAAGGGGTGTAAATGTTTAAAAAGTGTAGGCACATGTGAACCAAAAAAAATAAACTTTCTTTGAATGGGTGCTATTTATTTATTTATGCACTGGCACTTAGTTTTCATATTGAACAATATGTGATCTTTTCCCCCCTATCTCTAATCATCTCTCTTTCTCTCTCTCCAGGTGTTTGTGGATGCCCCTGTATCTTGCACCTTACACACCATCATGCTCGACTCATTGATGCTGAACCCAGGACGACTCCACCATCATCATCACCGTACCATAGTAGTCTAGCGGCTATGCTCACGCGGCACGTTTGAAGATGTGCGGAAACCCGCCGCTTTTTGTCACCTTGCTGCTCCTGCCGACGCTCGCGCCCCGGGCGCTGGCCAGCAGCAGCAGCAGCAGCAGTGGGCGCGAGCGGCCGGCGATGTCGCGCGCCGCGGCCCGCTCCGTGGCCCGCATGGACGGTGACGTGATTCTCGGCGCGCTCTTCTCCGTGCATCACCAGCCGTCGGCGGAGCGCGTGGCCGAGCGGAAGTGCGGCGACGTGCGCGAGCAGTACGGCATCCAGCGCGTGGAGGCCACGTTCCACACGCTCGACCGCATCAACTCCGACCCGCACCTGCTCCCTAACATCAGCCTCGGCTGTGAGATCCGCGACTCGTGCTGGCACTCGTCTGTCGCCCTCGAGCAGAGCATCGAGTTCATCCGGGACTCCCTCATCTCGATCCGTGACGACTCCAAAGAAGGCTCCAAGTGGTGCGTGGACGGCACGCCCTCGAGCCACCCGCCGCCCTCCAAGAAGCCCATCGCGGGAGTCATCGGACCCGGGTCCAGCTCCGTGGCCATCCAGGTGCAGAACCTGCTGCAGCTCTTTAACATCCCGCAGATCGCCTACTCCGCCACGAGCATAGACCTGAGCGACAAGACGCTCTTTAAGTACTTCCTGCGGGTTGTGCCGTCCGACACGCTCCAGGCGCGCGCCATGCTCGACATCGTTAAGCACTACAACTGGACTTATGTTTCTGCTGTGCACACAGAAGGCAAGTCTGTCAATCAATCAATCAATTTATCTGTCAATCAATCGATCAATTAATCAATCAGTCAATCAATTAATCAATCTGTCTGCCAGCCTCCTCTCTCTTTCTCTCTCTGTTTGGCAGTCTGTCTGCCTCTCGAGTTGTCTGTCTGTCTGTCTGTCTATCTATCTATCTGTCTATCTATCTATCTATCTATCTATCTATCTATCTGTCTGTCTGTCTGTCTAATTGTCAGACACAAACCTTTCTCTGATATGTAAAATTCCCAAATAATCCACATCCTGCTGTATAATGAAATGCTAATTCTGTTCCATTAGACGGGTACAAGTGGACTCTCTATTGCTCATTATTTGCATATCTAAGCACACCTTAATTAATCAATCAGATTCCCTTTATTTATTGAGGGAATGAACACTTTCCTCCCTCTTCTTCTCCCTCTCTCAAGCCCAGAGCGCAACACCAAACAACTTTGAAGCTTTTTAATGCTCATTAAAAAAAAATAATAATTATGGCCAACTCTCATTCTTGAGCTGTTTGGCCTGGTAGCTAGGGCCAGACTTCAGCATATCAGACACCTAATTTTGAAACCGTCCAACATCTTTGATGCTTAAATGGCAAAACCCACATACTGTACACACCCAACAAAACGGTTGGTAAGATGTTAGAGCATGTGCAAATACAGTGGACACTAAAGGCACAGCACCATCCACTGAACTCCTCCGGTACCTTCGAGGCTTCCTGTTGCCCTTAGCAACAGCGGATGTTCCTGAATGCATTAATTACCTGGTCAGAGTCAGATCTGTCTGCCACATTTCAGTAGCTACGTCTTAACATGCCTAAGTTCACTGGCACCTTAATTGGCAATCGGACGAAATAAAAATAGGATGGTGTAATTGCTTTCTTGGCATATAAATGGAACCTCACAGTCCAATATATCGTCAAAGCAACACAAGAGAGAATAAAATAGATTTATTTATGTAATATCTCATTGGGGTAAATTCAGTTACTGGCCTGCTAGGATGACTCGGAGGTCGAATTGGGGAAATGGGAACACGGGGGTGCAAAAGAAAACCAAACAGAAAGTGAAATGCTACTCACTTTATTGCTATTCTAAACTGCCAAGAGAAAAGTGTGTTTAAAGCTTCCTACAAAACAGTTCCACTTTTTCCTTAATTCTTTAGTTCAGAATATCAGGTAACCTCTATAGTAGGAATCAAAAAAAAGAAAAGAAAAATGGAGGTTTAGGAATAAGATCTGAGAAACAGAATAGTGTCAAAATGTGTTTGGTTAGTTAACACCAAGGGTAAATGGCCAGCCTGGAAACACAGTTTTAGTCATGGTTTGCATTAGTGAGCGGTGTTTAATTTGATATTTAATTGCTTTGTTAGTCTAGAATTGAAACAAAAAATCCTGATGAACTAAAGAGTATGAATAGTTGAAAAGCTTTGCCACAAATATTACCCAGGGAGTCACTAAAATGTCTGTATGGAGTTTAGCCTCTTCTCGCCATTCTCACGCAGGGTTTCCTTCCTCCATGGGAGGTGGATTGATTAAGAAAAATGACACATGATTCCAAACATGTATATGAATCCAGGGTGAATTTCTTCCCCCTTGCTCCCAGTGTTCCCAGGATAACCCCATGGATAACGAACATCAGTCAGACTGTGAACAAAACCTCAGCTGAACCTTTGGTGTAGGGATCAGCACTAATTCAAATCACATACTCCTCTCAGATTATAGCCTGCACCCTTGCTATCATCATCTGCTCTCTCTGTCTCGGCTCTCCATGAGTAAAAGAGCTGTCTAGAGGGCTACATCAGTGACCTGTTCCATTTTTGTCAGAGCCAGGTGTGCTGCTCTGAATTATATATAAATGGCTTTTCTCTTTTCCCAGCTACATGGAGTGAAATACAAAATAGATTATTTTACGTACTTTATTAAAGAATTGCATAATTCTTGAATTTAACAACACCTCGAATGGGTGTGTGCATGTGCTGGTTGTTGTTTTCTCAATGACTATTCTCATGTTTTTATTTTTCTGTCGATCATTTCAGTTCGAATCTGACTGCCATTTGTGTCCTGAATGGTAGTGACCATCTCTTCATTTCGTGTCTCTTTCAGTTGCCTGTTTCCATTATGTGTCTTCCATTGTGAAATGTCGTCCATTTCTAATCCCGGGTTCTGGCTGCTCTGACTCCGTTGAGTGACTGGAGGTAACCCAGCCTGACAAAATAGTGTTTGAGCCATCCATGTTTTTTTTTCTTCTGTCGAGTATACGAGTAGTAGTACACGAGTATTACTAAAATCTTGAATTCTGAATTCTGACCTATGCTGTTTCAACTCAGGCAACTATGGTGAGAGTGGCATGGAGGCTTTTAAGGAGCTAGCAGCCGAAGAGGGACTGTGTATCGCACACTCTGATAAGATCTACAGCAATGCAGGGGAGAAGCACTTCGATCGCCTCCTGAGAAAGCTGCGCGAGCGTCTGCCCAAGGCGCGCGTGGTTGTCTGTTTCTGCGAGGGCATGACGGTACGTGGCCTTTTAATGGCCATGAAACGACGAGGAGTTTCTGGAGAATTTCTGCTCATTGGGAGGTAAGGACCATTTTGAGCAGTTTGTATATAATAAGTCTCTGACTCTCTGAACCTCTGACATGGATATGAAGTTTCATGCAAATGAGCTATTAAAAGATGAACATTGAGCATGTTTTATTTTTTACAATTTTGGGGTATAATGCATTTCAGTGTTTTGTTGGTGTAAAATACAGATTTGTTTAGTTGTTCAGGAAGACAAAATGGCTTTCTTTTATCTAATTAAAGGTCCCATATTTTAATAAGTAATTTCTCCAGAATGTTAACACAGGTCTCAGAGCTCCTGCAAAAGTGTGTGTGTGCTAATGTTCCATGGTTCTTCTTCATCCACTTCTTATGAACACGCCGTTTCAGTGTTTATGTCAATGAAATACACCACTCCAGAGAGCAGCAGAGCTGAAGAACAAGGCTGGGGAAGGGCTCTTCCTATATGAGGTCACATAAAGGGGGAAATCTGATTGACTCGTTTTGGCTCTGGCCAAAGCAAAAATGGAAGCAGGACTGTGTTATTTCCCCTAATGTTCTTTTTGATGTATACGTGCACTGCAACTTTGACCTGTTTGACAGCTCAAGTAAATGAAAACCTAGCAAGACGTACAGTAGTGTTGACTAGAATCCAGGAATATGATTTAATTTACAACCTGATTTTGACAGTAAGGAATTTTTTAATAAATCACATTTAAAGCAGCTAAAGCTGACCAAACCGCTGTATATAGGTAAGGTCAAATAGAAACATAGTTAAGAGCATAAAAAACTAGTAGAGAGGCAAAAGAAGAAGAGAAGTAGAGACTATACATACAGTATATTGTACATGACATATACAGTACATTATATTTCCTGTGTGCCATTTTTGATTATATAAAACTTATACTGAAATGTATTTCCTATTTCCTTTTTTTTGTGTGAATGTTGCAAGCTGAATGCTTTCTCCTTTTTTTTATCCACAGCAACAGCATAATACATCAGCGTGGCGTGTTGTAAATTAGATATACAGTACTGTGCAAGTCTTGAGGCGCCCCACATTTCTTCATATTGTGCTTCCAAAGAGCCAGACTTTCTTGTATTTTTTAATGTAGTTCTCCAGACTTCCTGAAAGACTATTTTAGCTCTCATTTTCAGTCCAGTCCCTGTACCTGACCAGTTTCAGAGGAATGTTTTTTAAAAATTTTTATTTCTTAAGCCACACAGTGACCTATGAATCATTCGAACATAAAAAAAAAAAAGAAATCTAATTTAAGGCATGAACAGGTGCAGATGATGACAGATGATCAGGTTGGTGATTAGTACTGTGTACTGGTGATGCTGAATGCTGAGTGGTTGGAGCAGACAAGAGGGGAAACGAAGTTGCTTCTAAGGTTGATGCAAAGATTTAAATTTGAATTAGAATCTTTAGGCACTTTGCAGGATGTTGCAGTAAACATTTGTTCCCATTTCTGTAATTTAATCTCAAGATTTTTGCACAGAAAAAATTATAATGTTCCATATGGATTATGCAAATGGAACAGAAACGAGGGTATGTCTGATATGGACATATCGCACATCTTTTCGATGGTGCATGAGAGCTTGAGCAATCGGACGCCAAGTTGCCATTTTGTGTGAGATTGAACTTGTGCTTCGTTCTTCTCAATCATGATAAATGATAAGGGGTTAATAATCTTGCTTTAGATGCGTTCCTTTTATCAAGGACAAGATGTGGCAATGTGTAGCTTGGATAGATATTGCCAGCAGAGGCACACACAAAGTTACCAGGGAAACCAGTTAAGCTTAAAAACGTCAGGAGCACATCTCGGCACTAATGAATAAGTTGTGATGCACTTATTGAGACAGTAGTTTAGACAGAAATCATTTCATTACTTTTGAATAATGAGTTAACAGTAAGTAGGAATGGATTTAGAAAACATACATCCAACCATATCAGGCAAAAATGATGAAGGGAGTCAAGGAGGAGAACTGATGGCTCTCTGGGTGGGAAGGACCTACTTTATCTCTACTGTCAATCAGAACAGCACTAACCAATCGCAGGCATCTGTGAGGTCATGTACAAAGAAGAGGGTGTATTCTTTGTATTCTTGATTGTAGTGCTTAAGAGGCAACACTCCTGGGCAGGTGAAGGAAAATGCAGTACAATGGAAAAAGGCTGAACCAGCAAAACATCCACAACATTTTTCATATCAAGGGATATTAACATGAATGAAATCTATCATTCCTACCTGGTAACTTTTTCAGTCCTCTTCCTACATCACTGTTCTGTACAGATGATGGAAGATGTGCCTCACTCCACACTCCTCTTGGCCACCCGTTCCTATTAGATTACACAACTTTTCCCATTAAAAATGAACGATAGCTGCGAGAGCTTCCGCCTGTAATTAGTAGCATGCGCATGAGAGCAGCGTCTCGGTGGATATTGCAGTGTGAGAGCACCTTTAATAGACGAAATGGAAAGATCCAGACTATTGTAGCTTATAATTAGAAGGCAGGATTACTACTGCAGTATTTTAAAAAAACAATAAATGTGTGTGAGGCATTAGATTTTGGTTACTATGCTTAAGATTAAGCATGACTGAGCAGAATTAACAATAATTGGCTGTGCTCTTTGAGTGGGAAGGGCTTACTCAGGCTCTCCTGTTAATCAAAGCTAGATTAGCCAATCACAGACTTCTGGGTTTGGTATGCAAGAGATAGAGATAGAGTTTTCCTGAGCATGTTAAATTGCCTAGTGATACTGCTTTCACGTGTTTTACAGGAAGCAAGTGTTTCCGGACAGTCACTCGGACAGAATCCACTTGCTTTGCTGCTCCCTAAGATCAGATCAGATCAGATGCTGCTTCAAATGTGCCCCCCCCATACGTCTGATTACGTATGTACGCATTAGTTAGAAGATAAGCTCCGCTGGCTTCCTTCCAGATCTCGTCTCTTTGCTCACTGCCACCTTGCCAAATCCTGCTCGAGATTTATTTTCAGTCTCTGGTAAGCTTTGGCAGCGTTGATGATGAGATGACTGCCTCTTTTCGGTCAACTAGGTCACCTCTTTTTTTTTCTTTCTTTTTCCCGTCTTTCTAAGCATGCTTTTTTTTTTTTTTAAGTGATGTCGCTTGCTTTGTCCTGAGGTGATTTGTGTGAGAATCAAGTTTCGAAGCATCTCAAGGCTCTTAACATGGTACCCTTAGTTGTTTATTTGGAAGCGTTATCATGGAAAAGTGTGTTTTAAAAGGCTTCAAAGTCAAGACAGGACAGGTGGGGGCTGAGTTCATTTTCCAGAACATTTTGCTTCCATTGCGTCTCGATTTTTAATACGTTAGAGGTTTTCTTATTCACAAAGGGCAGCGAGAGAGAGAGAGGGCTAGGGAGAGAGCAGAGAAAGAGACAGAGAAATGGAGACAATGAGGGGAAAATTATGTAAATGTGTGGGTGGAGGGGGTCGGACCCCAGATGTGAGAGAGATTGAACCTTTTTTATTGCCGTTTCTGCTGAGAGTCTGACGTGCAACTCGGCAAGCTTTTTGTATTTTAGCTTAATGGATTAATTTTCAAGCAAACTTTAAATGTGTGTGTTTTGTGTGTGTATCTGTCAGATGCCAGTTTCCTGGTGCGATTAGCAACGCTAAAAGTCTGAGGACTTTCCCCCGGGTTTTAGTTAACTACAGCCCAACCAGATTACAGTGTAGAAAGCTTGTACACTCCATAACTGTTGTAAGAGTTTGAATGGATAGAATACATTTCCCGCATGAATAATTAAGAAAAAAACATGGAAAAGCAGGTGTTCAGATGTTTCTTTGGCTCTAATGCTCATGACGGGCAAGTCTCGTTATGATGCAGACAGATGAAATCTGGAGCACTGTAAGTGAGAAGAGGGAGAGGGAAAAGACAGAGTGAGAGACCAGGCGTGAAAGAGGCAGTGCCAGAGCTGCTCTGAACTGGAGCACCATGAATTAGTAAAGGCCTCTGGATAAGCTTTAATGGCCGTCAGCCTAATCCAGAAAAGAGCGCGTTACGTCCCAGTGTGTTCATCACACAGGCACAGCACTCTAGAGGGTGTGAGGAGAGGAAGGGAATGGAGTGGAGGATTAGAGCAAGAGATGCGGGAAAGGAAAGTGATGTAAAGGAAAATGAAAATGAGGGAAAGGGAGAACGCGCAGGAGAAGGAAATGCAGCATGGGAGAGAGAAAAGATGGGTTTAAAAAAAAAAAAAATCTCATGTGAATCTTTCCTTCTGTTATGTTTAGTGAAAGCTGGTCAGGGTCATGGTGAATCCAGAGAACCCTGGGTAGTGGGCAGGAGTACACCCTATCACAGGGCACTGCACACACACACACACACACACACACACACACACACACACACACACACACACACACACACACACACACTTACTTCACGCCTGGTGAAAAGCACACACAGAGATCATGTAAATCTCCACACAGACAATAACTTGAGCTCAATGCCCCAGGAGCAACAGCATGCGCCACCATGCCACCTCTTTCCCAAAAAAGTAACACCACATGCTCAGTAATTGATGTATAGTAGAGACTAATGGGCCTCATTTATTAACCTGGATATGAAGAGATTAGTGCATATGAGCATTAATCCCATTAATTCTCAAAGTCCATTGTATCTTACTAATGCTCCTGAGTGTGTGTAAGCCTACACGAAAATAGGCTTCAACTTGATCAACTTTAAAACATATAATCTGCACGGGTTACCGCATTTTTATGTCTGGAACATACCATGGAGTTTATGCTAAGTTTTATTATTATTTACATCCAGCGTGAGTTAAGATAGAAGAGTTTAGGTCAGGGACTGAGAAGACCATGCAGCACGTTTAGTAAAAAAACAGCTGTTATAATCTATTGGGGCTAATAAACAATTATTTAAAAAAAAAAAATGCTTAACACAAACTCTTCAAATAAGATGAATAAAAGCAAATCCTTTAATTAAAACAAAGCTGTAAGCCATAAAACAAACACTTCAGATGATGGAGGAATTTAGCACTCAATTATTATTATTATTATTATTATTATTAGCATACAAGTGAGTCAACTGAATGCAAATGATCTGTGTCAGGAATTTACCTTGCACAATGACTGCCTTCTTTGGGAACTTCTCGGGGACATTTACCTATTATCAGAATAGTAATTACTCAGTTTAAGACATAAATATAAGCATATAAACTAAAAAAAACAACAACAATAATTCAGTATAAAAGAAAATGTTATGGTCACCAAAGTCCAAATGTTTATGGACAGGCTTACTCTGATCTGTTTATGCTACCTCTCTAACAGGGGGGCACGTTCTTTAAACATTATTATTGCTATACAGTAGTAACAGCTATAGGATGGAGGATCTTTGCAGTTTTTATGTAACATTACATACATACATACATACATACATACATACATACATACATACATACATACATACAGTACTTTATAAAATAGAGAGAAAAATTTATTTGTTTTTGAAGATTGGACATCAAAGCACCATGTTGTTTAATTTTGTGCTGTAATGTCGTGCCCTGTCATAACCTCTACCTCACTCAATATATTGCAGCATAAACAGAGAGACCAGAAAATCTTGTCCCAAGCATAAAATCAACAGGAATTACATTTTTTATTTATTTTTTTTTTTTTTAAACATGTTCATCTTACATGTTCCTTCTCGACCCCATCACGCCAACAGAACACTGTGTAGACCTGTCTCTCATTTGTGTTCATTTACGCTCAGCATAAACAGAGATTTTAGGTCAGAGCCTTGGGAGGTATTCAGGTCACTCGAGATCTCTGCTACATCCTGCTTAGAGAGCTCCTTGGCGAGGATATGAGAATAATGTGTAGAGAAGTACAAATGGAAAGTCGAGTTAAGGATGTTAATGTTTGTTGCATCTCAAAGCA
This sequence comes from Clarias platycephalus, assembly GCA_030068275.1. Taxonomy (NCBI): domain Eukaryota; kingdom Metazoa; phylum Chordata; class Actinopteri; order Siluriformes; family Clariidae; genus Clarias; species Clarias platycephalus. The sequence continues at coordinate 28,920,903 of JAQQZT010000012.1, read as the reverse complement.
TTTACACAAGCATACAAGAGTTGTGATATTAGCATATCCACAGCAGCATGCTAATTGTGGGGCTCAGATTGTGTTTAAGCTAACAAACATTCTGCTGTCAAAAATTATATCACAAAAGCTCAAGGGCTAGACATGATTTGCTAACTTCAAAATGTTTTAAATTGTGTTATTTCCTGAATTGAAGGGTGAGCTGCCTAACATAGCTAGCTAGTTAATAACTAGCTGTATGTACAGTACTGTTGCATTAGCTAACTTGCTAGGTGATTGTAATGCCAGGCTTTGATAAACAAATAAATCAGAATTTATTTGTGAATGCAAATTTAATTAGTTTTGTACCAGTAAGGTATGACATTTGCAGTATAAAATTCGAATTCAAAATTTTTTTGTCACATACACCTTCATACACAGTACGATATGCAGTGAAATGCTTAAATGACCGCCCGTGAGCTTAAAAATATAAAAACAGTTAACAAGAAATAAATAGAACAAAATATAAAAAGAAAAAAAAGAAAAAAAATATATATATATATATATATAAGAAATATAAAAAAACATATCTATACAATGAGAGAAAATATGAAGATGAATTTAAATGGAAATAAGTGGAAATGTCCAAGATGTGTGCAAATGTGCATGTGTGTGTACATGCATGCATTTGTGTCCATGGTCCATAAATGTCCATAATCTGCAGTGTGCAAAAGTACAAATGTGCATGAGTGTGCAAAAGTACAATGTCCATGAATGTCCGGGGTATGTGCAGCTGTGCATGAGTGTACGAGTACGACTCTCTCAAGTTCATCTGTTTGTCAGTGACGGATGGGCAGATCGTGACGAGGTGGTGGAGGGCTACGAGCAGGAAGCGGACGGAGGCATCACCATGAAGCTGCAGACCGAGGAGGTCAAGTCGTTTAACGACTACTTCCTGAAGCTGCGCCTGGACACCAACACCAGGAACCCGTGGTTCGCCGAGTTCTGGCAGTACCGCTTCCAGTGCCGTATACCTGGCCATCCACAGGAGAATTCCAACTACCAAAAAATCTGCACAGGTTACTATAAGCTTATACCTGCACTAAAAACAACACACTGGCAAAACTGTGAGGAAGCTGTAGGACTGAGTGATGGGCACTTCATACAAAGTAAATCAAGTTATTCATTGTGCAAAATTTAGCAGTCTGATTATATTAGTATGCTTTTATCCAGTTAACTGTTGATGTTGTTTTTCTGGTATGTCTTGATTGATTGCTAGCAAAGCTGTCACGTCTTAGAACTTGCTTCTTTGGTCTAAAGGAGTCTATCTAGTCTATGTATTTAGCCTCTAAACAAGCAAAGTGATTCAGTGAGAGTCGGAGTGAGCAGATGCCAAATGAAAAGATAGTTTTTTTTTTTTATATATATATCACTGAAAGATTCTGCTCTTATACTTGCCTGTGTGTGTGTGTGTGTGTGTGTGTGCATCGTGCAAATGTGTGAACATGTCCACAGCTCTCACAGTCAGTGCAGAAGCCGTAATCGCAGCTGGCAGTATGCATGTGCGTGATTGTATGAATGATTGTGTGTGTGTATGTGTGAATGTGTGTGTGGAGCTCAAGGACAAAAGGCTTCACTGTTCAGCTTCACGTGTGTGGCTTTCAGTAAAAGATATCAACAAATGCATCATTCAGGAAGGAATTTAAAGAGAAGACTTTCATTAATTATACTGAACATTGTGTTTCCTCTGTATTGGTTTCCTCCTTATTAGCAGCAAAAACTTTTCCAAATGCCATCAACAAAATGACAGATTTTCTTCTAAGCTGCATATCATGACCGCATTAAAGCATCAGCTTCGGGTGGATGTGAGGTCCGTCACTAATGATTCAGGATGTTTTTTTTGTTTTTTCCCCCCAGTGAGACACTGTATAATTACATGCACATTATTCTTCATTGCAAAGATTCATTTCCTTCTTCTGTGAAAACAGTATTCTCCTTATTACGTTTTTGCACCCAGTTAAAGCCAAAGCCAGATTTGAGATTATTGCATGGTTTAGTACAGAAAAAGCTTTAAAGCTAATCAAATTGATGTCATTTTGTTGATGGCATTTGGAAAAGTTTTTGCTGCTAATAAGGAGGAAACCAATACAGAGGAAACACAATATTCAGTATAACAAATGAAAGTCTTCTCTTGTTTCCAACAGGAAATGAGAGCTTGAAGGACAACTATGTGCAAGACAGTAAGATGGGCTTTGTGATCAACGCCATCTACGCAATGGCTCATGGCCTCCATGATATGCATCGTGAAATGTGTCCAAATCACGAGGGACTTTGCGAAGCTATGGACCCCATCGACGGCAGCAAACTTCTAGACTACCTGCTCAAAACCGCCTTCAGCGGCGTCTCAGGAGAGGAGGTGTATTTCGACGAGAACGGAGACTCTCCTGGCAGGTACAGTGTGAGATCTTGGAAACGGCGCTCTGGATGTCATGCATGCTGATTTGATGTTGCGTGCCGGTGTCATCACACACACACACACACACACACACACACACACACACACACACACACACACACACACACACAGGTGTGTGTCCAAATGTGATAGGTTTAGAGTGGAACAGATTTTTCTGTCTGAGGTCAGAACTCCAGCTGTTTCGACACGGCTTGAGTCCTGTCGCTGTGACCGCACGATTATGAAAGATGACAGGTTGGAGTTTGAGCGCTGTCACCATCATGTGTGGAGACGTATGAGGACTGAGCGTGTGTCCCGGGGGTCTGTGTGAGCGTTAGAAAGTAGGTTAGGGGCACAGAGAACATGAAATAAATGTCTGTGTGTCTGGATCCTCGCATAAGTGGCCTCACTCTTTTTTCTTTTTTTCTTTCTTTCTCTTTCTTTCAGGTATGACATTATGAATTTGCAGTATGTTGAGGAGCTCGGTCGCTATGACTACATCAATGTTGGCTCATGGCATGAAGGTCTGCTGAGCATCGACGATTACAAGCTGATGACCAACCGTAGTGAGATGGTGCGCTCCGTCTGCAGCGACCCTTGTTCCAAGGGCCAGATCAAGGTCGGGTTTTGGTTTGCTTTAACACATTTTGCTTTTGCATTTTGAGTTATAAATCAAGAAAATCTTAGCTGGAGATGATAAATATTTAATATTGTATAATAAAACGCTGTGACTTTTGATTCCTGGCTTCAGGTGATCCGGAAAGGTGAGGTGAGCTGCTGCTGGATCTGCACCACCTGTAAGGACAACGAGTATGTGCAAGACGAGTTCACGTGCAAGGCCTGCGATCTGGGCTGGTGGCCCGATAACGAACTCGCAGGTAACAGACCTGTCTGTTTGCCAAAACCCAGCAGGTTAATCAACCTTGTGGAGATGTTCACCCAAACATCCATTTGTTTCTCATTTATGACTACTGTTCTTTTCATGTCATCTTTCTTTCTTTTCCTCTCCTTCTCTGCCCAACATACCCCTCACTCCCTTTCCTCTATTTGTCTTTCTGTCCTCGGTGCTGTATATTGTTTTGACAGCTCTGTGCAGCAACCTGGAGAGATGTGCACCGCAATGATTTCAGAACTCCATCGATCCCCAGTAGCCACATGCCCAGAACAACAATACTGTGAAGCGAAAAAAAATTCTGGCTTTTGTTAGAGTGAAATAAGCTTGAAAAGAGGGCTGAGGAGAATGGAAATGCATGCTGAGCGCAGTAAAAGTAATGGAAAACAGGGCGCACGGCTGGTAAATAAACTGCAATAGGATTTGTTCGGCTCTCCATAAAACGAAATTAGGAATCGCGTATGATCATAAATCTTTCTCATGAGATAGCCGTCTTGTGTCGGCGTATACACAGACTTGTATTTATCATCCTTTAATTCTTAGACACCTCCTCCCTCTGGTTAGGTTTCCTCTATATTTACGTTCCCCTCATATTCTTTCCCTCTCTGTCTCCACCTATTTTTCTTTCTCTCAGGGTGTCAACCTCTTCCTTTGAAATGCCTGGAATGGAGCAGCGTCGAGTCCATTGTAGCAGTTGTCTTTTCCTGCCTGGGCATCCTGGTGACTCTGTTCGTAACCTTCGTCTTCATCCAGTACAGAGACACCCCAGTGGTCAAGTCTTCAAGCCGCGAGCTGTGCTACATTATCCTGGCAGGGATCTTCCTGGGGTACATTTGCCCCTTTACCCTGATCGCACGGCCTACGGTGATCTCGTGCTACCTACAGCGCCTTCTAGTGGGTCTTTCATCGGCGATGTGCTACTCGGCATTGGTTACCAAGACAAACCGCATCGCGCGAATCCTGGCTGGCAGTAAAAAGAAGATCTGCACTCGCAAGCCTCGCTTCATGAGTGCCTGGGCGCAGGTAGTCATTGCTTTCATCCTCATCAGCCTTCAGCTCACACTGGAGGTTGTGCTCATTGTGCTGGAGCCTCCAGAACCAATCAAGAGCTACCCGAGCAATAAGGAGGCCTACCTAATTTGTAACACTAGTACCCTGGGCATGGTGGCACCACTTGGCTACAATGGCCTGCTCATCCTGAGCTGCACCTACTACGCTTTCAAGACGCGCAATGTCCCAGCCAACTTCAACGAAGCCAAATACATTGCCTTCACCATGTACACCACGTGTATCATCTGGCTCGCGTTCGTGCCCATCTATTTTGGCTCCAATTACAAGATCATCACCACCTCGTTTTCGGTCAGCCTTAGTGTCACTGTGGCTCTGGGCTGCATGTTTACCCCCAAGATGTACATCATCATCGCCAAGCCGGAGCGCAACGTGCGCAGCGCTTTCACTACATCGGACGTGGTACGCATGCACGTTGGAGACGGAAAGGCCGCCGCGTGCCAGAGCAACAGCTTCCTGAACATGTTCCGCAGGAAGAAGAACAACGCCAACAGCAGCAATACCAAGTGAGTCGCCTACTCATACAGTCTGTTAATCACACACTAATGCTGTCTATACTGTCAGGAATGAACCTACCGTACAGGTACATTCTGGGAATCAAGTTACAAACAATTTCAACAAATTTTAACAAATGAGGTTTTGAAAGTACACAATGTTATCTAGTTCCTTTCTCTTTTGTTCTGACAGTGTACCCCAAGACACAATTGAATTATCTTTTAAGAGGCAAGTGGTTTTGGCAGTACTTGTTTTCGCACTGATATAATAATGGGCCAGTACTGCAGTTTACAATGTCTCAGGCTTAATCTGTGAAGTGATTTAATATCGGCAAATATTTTCGTACCAGTACCAGGTCCCACTGATCGTGTCCTTCCTAGCCAATGTGCACTGTGTATTTTCTTCTTTCTGATGTTAGTTGTGCCATGTTTTTCTCCTTTGCCGCAAACTGGAGGATGTATGTAGAGTTTTGTTAGCACCAGACTCCAATCAGCTGTCCTCTGTCTGTCCTAAGCTCTTTTCCCGAAACCTAATTTTCATCACCACGTAACCCTCCTCCCCTTTGATATTAACCCAATTCGCAGCCTCCCATCCCGTTCTCTTTCCTTTACTGAAGAAAATTAACCCAGTTATTAAGAGCACTCCTGCTCCAGTCCCTTCCCTGCTTCCCCTAACCCACCCAAAGTGCAGCTTTCAGCTCTCTCTGTTCCTTAGACCGTTCTGCTTAACTTGATTACACCACTGATTTCCGGTCATTGTGGGCACAGTCGTAAACAGGGTTTTGCACTGTGCCACAGGGATCGGAAATAAGTGAGGAAAACTCCATGAAGACCTTATTCATTTTTGCATGATGTCGAGTGCAAACAGAGCGGTGCAGGAAAGGGATAGTGGTCGGCCATCTGACATTCATAACGTTCTCCCAACAATCCATTATGTACCAGCATGTTTTAACCCAGTTGTTTGGAATGCAATGTTTCAATAAATAATAAGTGACAGAACCTCAGCTAGGTGAACTAACCCATAGTGACACTTTGTAGGGCTGACTTTAAGAAGGATGCTCATGTTGATGATGATGATGATGACGAAGAGGATGATGATGATGTACTGATGATGTTGTTCTGTGTGTCTCTGTTGCTCTTTGGCCCATTCCCCGTGGGAATAACGCTGGGTCTCTGTCTCGTTCATAGTCCTAATGGAAAGTCTGTGTCATGGTCTGAATCAGGTGCCCGGCCCCAGGCGAGGGGGTCGAGTGTGTTCCACAGACTGTCTGTGCATGTGAGGAGGCAAGCAGTCGGCCAGAGTCAGACGGCGGTCATCCGGCCCCTAACTAACGCCTCGCAACCCCTGCACCCCGATTACGACCCCGGACTTGACACAGACCACAATGGCTCGCAACCTAACACCAAGGTTCTCTACAACCTCAACGAGGAGGCCGACGACGGGTGCCGAACAACCCCGGATAGAAGGGAGCCAGCTTCCTATTCACCTGCTCACCTGATGGGCCTCACCTCTGACCCCCCACAAGTGGACACGCTAACCTCTAACATAAGGGCTTTCAGTGAAAGGGTGAGCCCTGCATACAGTCCATTATCCAATCAGCTACCCCTGCTCCTTCAGGGGGAGATGTTGTCTGAGGAGGGTTCAGAAATGGAGGCTCTCGACCTTATCCATGGCTTCCTCTATGACAGTACTGTACAGGAAGAAGAAGAGGATGAGGAAGAAGAGGAAGAGGGTGAGCAGGAGGAGTTGGCTCAAAGCAAGCTTAATCTCCTCGCGCCGCCCTCGCCTTTCAGGGACTCGCTGCATTCAGGCAGGTCGATCCCAGGATCCCCTGAACCGAATGCCTCGGAGGAAGCTTACGCTCCCAAACAAAGCTCTTTTACACTGTGAGAGCAGGTGCTCAAGATGCACACAAACACCCGGCTCCTGCTCCACTTCACTTCATTTGTCTAATTAATTTTTAGCAGTTGAGACAAGAAAACAAAACAAATGGAATGTCCTACTAGGATTACTGTTTTCAAACTGGAGCAACAAAATATATGACTTCTTGTTGTACCAGAACTTTTTGGAGATACCAGTCGCTGCTGTTTGTATGAAACACAAAGGAAGAAACTCAGACTTTGGGTTTATAATATACAGACTATGTAGCCTGAGATCATTGTAAATACATTTTCCTACATAAATTATATCTATACAACAATAATAAAAAAAAAAGTATCCTTGTTGGAACTGAAACAGTAGTGCAAACAGGCACCGTTAGCAAAGTTTTGTAGGCATGTAATGCAGATAAAGACACACACCCGAAGGCCAAGATAGCAATTATCAAGCTTGAATGATACACAAAAACAAGACTTTCGAAGATGCCAGTGAACAAAACCGTTGTGGTCCGAACCACAGAATAACCACCATTCTAAGAATAACCACCTTGTTTAATGTCCAATCGATCCTGTGATTGATCCAGACTTTTGTGTCACAACTGGTTATGATGAAATCATGTGGAAACTGTGTGTGTCTGTGTGCTTTTGCATTTCTGACAGCGATTTGAGTGTAAGGGTAATTTTAGCACTTGCTTGAGGAGATACACAAGGGAAGGATTTTATTATATTGTTAAGCGAGTAGTTAAAGTACTATTTTAGTCTAAATGAGGATTTTTTTCCCCCCTGTACTGCCAAGGTAATTACAAAAAGGGAATGGTTGCGCTGTTCTTCACAACTTGTTTTTTTTTCTCCTTATGAGAAAATTCATGCTTAAAGATTTTGAATATTTTTTTCTTCTTCAAATGTTTGTATACTGTTCAGCCAGACACAAACAACGTATTTGTACTGTATTGACCATCAATGTTTCTATGAACACAATGTGAAAAGATTTCTACATTTTAGAAGCGTCTTATTCCTCATAACTCCCTCTATGAAAAAAGGGATGTACAGTATAGTATGGTGAATCTGGAATATCTCCAGATACTGTTTTTTTTTCTCTCCTCCAAATAATCTCCTGTATATTTCACTTTTTAAGCTTTATGGGTAGCTATGCTTCTAGTGATAACTCGTAGCATTAACAAGTGACTTTTGCATAGGATTCTGAATTTGCAACTTATTTTAATCTTACTTTCATATAACGGTATTAGAATGCGACTCGACGAAAAATATCTTATTTAGCTGATATTCCGTATTGTATTTATTAGTAAGTATTGCTAATTTTAATATGAATTTTTTTGTGTGAGTTATTTGGAAATTCTTTAATGTCAAAGTAATGAGAAATGACATCTGGTAACATGGTCAGAAGTAGAAATGAGGAGTTTCTTTCTTTCCTTCCTTCTTTTTTTTCTGCCCAGGACAAATCATGCTGTACAATAAATATTTTCTACTGAACTTGCTGTTTTGTTTTTTGAAATATCTTGCATCACTCCCATTGCACAGCGTTTCCTTTTGTTTAAGGCACACACAGTATAAAAATGATGAAAATGCAACTCGAAGAACATGTGAAATACTGAACCAAAATCTCATTCATACATCTTTCATACTGTTTATCATGTGTACAGGGTCACAGGGGGCCCGGGAGACTATCCCAGGAGACTTGGGGCCAATCCATCGAAGGGTGATGACAATTTGGAAACAATCTGCATGTCTACACACACAGAACTGAAAAAGGAATCCCACCCTCAACCCTTGAGGTGTGAGGCCATAGTGCTAACCACTACGCCACCATGCTTCCTAAACTGAAAGCTCACGCACTCACTTACTCATCTATGCCGCTTTAACCTGTACACATGGTTGCAGGGGGCCTGGAGCCTATCCCAGGAGCCTTAGTGCGCAAGGAGTGGTACACCCTGGACAGGGTGCCAATCTGTCTCAGGGCACACACAAAACAGGCAGTTTGGGAATGCCAATTAGTGCATGCCAATTAGGAGACCAGAGTACCCGGAAGAAACCCACCAAGTATAGAGAGAATATGCGAAGAGACCCGAGTCGGCAATCGGACCCTTGACCCAGGATGTGCACGCCGACAGTGATGATAAAGTGCCTGAAGTGAAATCTCTCCAGATTTAAAGACATGAAGTGCACTTCTTAGAGTATAGGGCACTTCTGCAGTGAGGGCTTATGAATTCTGGATCAAGCCACAGGGATTTCCTCTTTGCCAGATCCTGTGACTTATCAGGTGGTTTAGAGTGAAGGAGGAGAGAAGAGAAGAGGCGGTGGCGAAAGTGGAGGAGGTGGCGAAAGGGGCAAACTTTTTTCTTTTTTGGTGTGTGTGTGTAACGTTTAGTAACTCACTTCTACATGCTAAACTTTGTGAGCTGGGAAAACAGGAAGCGTTTTTTTTTTTTTTTTTGTAGTTGGTTCATAGTTCTCTTTTTTGTTGTTGTAAGATTAGAGTAAGGGTAGCAGGATGGCTGGAGGCTCTGTGTCGGAGTGTAAGGAGTATTTGTTTAAAGTTTTAGTTATTGGAGAGTTAGGTGTGGGGAAAACCAGCATCATTAAACGGTACGTGCATCAGCTTTTCTCCCAGCACTACAGAGCGACGATAGGTGTTGACTTCGCCCTGAAAGTTCTCAACTGGGACGGCAAAACCCTAGTGCGGCTGCAGTTGTGGGACATCGCAGGTAAGGCGGGAGGTTTTGGCTTGTTTTTTATTTACTTCCGGTGTCCGCGTGAGCTTTTGCTGAATTTTGTGTGTCCGGGAACTGGTTCAAATGGCAGTGTTCTCATCAGCGTTGTCATTCCAAACTGTAATGACTGCTAACAGCAAAGCCATTTTGTTTATTATTGGATAAAATGTTGACATTTGACAAACGTGAACGTAAAGAAGACAAGTCAAGACTGTACTAAGGTACAGTACATAATTGTCGAGGCGATGTGAGTCACGTGATGCGAATCCCCGCCCATTATAACAGAAACTTCAGGTTTGCATACGTCAGTGCTTAACAGTAAGTCAGAATAGTATGTACAACACTACAGCATGCATTGTTTAGTAAAGGAGTTACACTAACAATGGTGTGTGTGTACTGTGTGTATAAATCTATATAATATATACTGCATGTATGTGTATATATACGCGTGTGTGCCATCAGGGAAGAAGAACTCCATTGTCATGCCCTGGTCATTCAGGTCGTCAGCTGACTTCATTTTATTCCCGTATAACATTTCTGAGCCTAGATTTTATTTAATGGCGTGTTTCAATGTGTTTCGGGGATCAGTATAAGCTTAGGTGAAAGAACGCCGGTGGGGTTCAGTACTGCATACCACTAAAAGATTCATTGGCTGTCCACAATACCAGTCAGAAAAGCAAGATTATATGACAGTTTTTGAGACAGTTCATTATTTTTCAAAGCAGCAAAATGCAGACGACATATAATTTTGCATTTCCCTTAAAGCAAGGAACCATTTCCATGGTTAAAACTTGTGTAAAGATAATTAAAACAACGTTCAAGATGTTCATCAATTCTATACAGCTTTATCCAGTATACGGGATCCCAGACGGCTTTGGGGCATGAGGCGTGGTACGCCCTGGGTGGAGTGCCAATCCATCGCAGAGCACACACACATACACACTCGCACGCTCTGGAATCTAATTTAATAAAATCTTCATATGAAATATTCACTATTCAGATGTTAAATTACAATGTGGAGCAACAACAACAACAACAATAATAATAATGGGGCACTTTTTATTCAGTTTTGCCAAAAAAAATGTTGAGGGCAGGTAATAAGAATCTAGGGCAGATTTATTCAAACAATGTATGTGCTTATAATGATAATTTTATATATATTTTGTATATAGGTGAATGAAAAATCTGAATGAAAACTTTTTTTGTAGTTGAATGAAACATCCTATATGTGCACATGCAAGAAAGAGAATTAAGCATGTGGAAACATCGGGAATAAGCCCTAAATCTGTTGCTAAACTAAATCAATGCAGTGCCAACATTGTTTTGGAATAATGTCCGGATGTCCCGCATTGACAGACCTGAGTCATTTGGACCAGTGGTCAGGAAAAGAGAAGTCCAAAGGGCATGTTTTGCTTATAGTATTAATACTTATATAATTATATATATATTGATATTATTTATCTGTAATATTGTACATGTTTAACAGTTCACTCAAACAATAATATCCTTCTTCAAAGAGTGTTCACTGGGCACGCTTTAGAATAATCTCGGACATATCAAATCCAAATGCATGTGTGCATACACAAAGAAGTACAATGTAATTAAGTTAACAACACTGCATGCTAAGCATCACAATGTGGATGCGTGTAAATGAGATGAGAATATTGCGCCATGATGATAATTGTGTACAATACCAGTCAGACTGTGTTCCTCCTCGCTTTTTTCACCATTTTCTAGCCTTAGATCATCCGAATATCGCCCCACAATCGGCTCGGTTTGATATGGGACTGCATCTACATCGCTGTCGCTTTAATAGCTATTGTTTTGTGAAGCAATCGTGTTTACTTTTGAACTCGTCGCTGTCAGTCCATGATGTTGAGTACCTATGATGACATCACAGCCTCGACGCGGCACTTGGTATTTTCCACAGATATTTCAGGACTGTCAATTAGATGACTTCTTTAAACATAGCTCTAAATTCTGCTGTTGTCATTTCATGATGCAAATTCACCAAGCGTTTAAATGACCGCTGATGACAATCATCCATGACATTTTTTTAGGCAACAATTCTTGTAGCTTTTAATAACATGTTGGACATTTCAGAGATTTTAGACCCTTCTGGAACGGGGGAGCAAACTGATGACACCAATCTAGTGTTATCTATGAGAGATGAATTCGCATTTTGATAGATTTTACACCCATTTCTACTCTAGAAATGATTAGCATGGCATATGAAGAGAGCAAAGGGGAAGAGAAGCAGGATGAAGGAGTGTAAAATTTTAGTAACTCCCTTCAATATGAACTTTGTAAGCTGGGGAAACGGGAAGCATGTGTTTGCGAAATAGTTCTTCTTTTATCTTGTCATTTTGTTATAACATTAAGAGTAACGGAATGGCTGGAGGCTCGGTGTCGGAGTGTAAGCGGTGCTTGTTTAAGGTTTTAGTTATTGGAGAGTCTCATGTTGGGAAAACCTGCATCATTAAACGGTATGTGCATCAGGTTTTCTCCCATCGCTCTCAAATAATGATAGGTGTTGTCATCTCCATAAAAGTCCTCAACTGGGACAGCAGAAGGTTAGTCTGACTGCAGTTATGGGACACTGCAGGTAAGGTTGTCATCCCAAACTCTACTGATTACTAACAACAAAGAGTCCATATTTTTTAATCCTTTGACATGTTTTAATGTTTGGTTTATTTGTTTGTACAAGTACAATGGTAGCAAAATGCTATTGCGCCAAACTCCAGACTGTGCAGATTATTAAGAAAAAACTAAACACAAATAATAAAGGAATAAGTATGTATAAGATAAATATATAAATTATATACAATGTAAATTATACAGGGAAATAGAAAAAAAAAGAAATAAACAATACCATAATATCCTTTAGACAATAATATAATTGCATACTAATAATAGTTACGATAACAGCTGTCGATATACTCGGTACACACAGCATTTTTTTGTTTGTTTTTGCAGATTTTATTTTATCTTTTAAAAGAAAGAAGGGGGTACAGAAGAGGAAGTGAAATTAGATTTTATAAGGGGGAAATCAAGTCATAAGTTTGCTGCACTGATTACTGTGTGTGAGAATAAAAATCTGTCTGCAGCAATGTGAAGTTTGACCCTGGTCCAGTCAGATGACAAGCACTTTCATTTTGGCCAATGAACACTAAGCCTGCCCTCATGTAAAAACACAAAATAAGAATCACATACGCTAGAACTGAACCATAAACGCAAACTGAGGAAAATGATTTATTGATTTCTTTGTGTGTGTGTGTGTGTGTGTGTGTGCTTATGATTCTTGTTTTGCATTTGCATGAAGCTGAGCCCAATTTGACAATTACATTTGATGGCAGCAGTTAGTGTTGGCTCGCTAAGCAAATTTAAATGCCTAAAACTGACATTCTGAAGTGTGGCTGTGTCTCACAACAAAGGATTCCGACACCGTGACATGCAACAAATGTCTTTTAACAATTGCGTGTAAAGGGGGAAACACGTCAAACCTAATGAAACATTTGAGGACACACAGGATGAATTTTTATGTAATTTGTAATGTTATTTTTAATATATTGTTTGTTTAAATGGCTTTTTATTGAAAAAAATGTTTCTTTAATGTTAGTAAAGTACTGGTTCAAGCACGATTTAGGCACCGGTACCGGTGCCAGGCCTCCTTTTTCCATAGCTCTGTGGTCCGGTTCTAAGACAGCGTTAGGTTTGACACTTGGGTATCCATGACTCTGCTGCCAGTTGATCGGTTACTACTACACACTGATCTTTTGGAAACACTCTGTCCAGTTGAACTAGAAAATACCTCTAACAATTGACTGTGGACTTATTGCACAGGTGGCGTCTTATCACGGTACCCGTTCTTTTACAAATGTTTGTAGAAGCAGTCTGCATGTCTAGGTGCTTGATTTTATACACCTGTAAGCATGGAAGTCATTGGAACACCTGAATTCAAGGATTTGGATGAGTGTGTGAATACTTTTGGCAATATAGTGTGCCAGAATCACTCTTGATAGGCAAGTTAGGTCCAAGATGAGCAGCATTTATCTGTTAGTACTTTCAATGTTATTGCTGATTGATGCATGCTTTCAGAATTTAATGTAAATCCTTCTTTCTAAGACATGAAGTGAACTTCATAGAGTGTAGTGCACTTCTGTAGTCAGGGCGAAAGCATTCTGAATAAACCTCAATGACTTCCTCGTGCAAGATATTTTAACGGGTCCTGTGACTTATCAGGTGGTTTCGAAGGAAGGAGGAGAGAAAAGGAGAGAAGAGGTGGCGACAAAAGAGGCAACTTAATTTTTTTTCTCAATGGTTTTTTTTTTACGTCAGCGAGTGAGTGTGAAACTCGCTTCTATATGCTGAACTTTGTGATGTAGGCAAACGGGAAGCACTTGTTGGCTGAATAGTTCTCTTTTCAGTTTGTCAAGAGTAAGCATAGCAGAGCAGGATGGTTGGAGGCTCTGTGTCAGAGTGTAAGGAGTATTTGTTTAAAGTCTTAGTGATTGGGGATAGAGCTGTGGGGAAAACCAGCATTGTTAAACGGTATGTGCATCAGCTTTTCTCCAAGAACTACAAATCAACAATAGGTGTTGACTTCGCTCTGAAAGTTCTCAACTGGGACAGCAAAACCTTAGTTCGACTACAGTTATGGGACATCGCAGGTAAGGCGTAGGTTTTGTCTGGGTTTATTTTTTATTAACATCCATGGTCGTCACATGCTTCTGCACGTTTGCATTCTTTGACACGCTCTCACGTTTGAAAAACCTAAAATGAAACAAAGCCAAGTCTGTACTGTGGTACATAATTGCTAGCATGATGTGAGTCATGTGATGTAAATCCTCACCCATTACAACAGACACTTTAGGTTTGCATACTACGATAGATAGAAAGATAGATAGATAGATAGATAGAGTACTTTATTAATCTCAAAGGGAAATTGTAAATGTCATAGTGGTCCACTAGTATGTCAGGATAGTACACTATTAGAGGTTGCACTCTTTAGTATGGGAGTCACAGTAAACTGTGGACTTGCCAGTGTGCGTGTGTACAGTACAATATGTAACAGGTTTTTTTTGTTTGTTGTTTTTTTTTATATTCATTGTAAATTCCATTTTCTGACCAAATATAATGAAAGGGCACAAAGGAGGAAGTGAAATCACTTTTTTTTTTTTTAGGAGGAAAACTCCACACTTGACAAACAGGTCACAAGTCTGTGTGAGAGAAAAAAAGAAATGTAAACTATTTTATGAGGACTGTCTTTGTTACAGAAGATAAAACGAAGCAGAAATCACCTGACAAGATTGTGACCTGGGTTGGGCAAAAGTGATGCAATTATTATTATTTTTTT
>JAQQZT010000012.1:28865521-28884609 GCA_030068275.1 Clarias platycephalus | reverse complement strand
GTGTGTGTGTGTGTGTGTGTGTGTGTGTGTGTGTGTGTGTGTGTGTGTGTGTGTGTGTGTGTGTGTTTGTGAAGACACTTAGGAGATCTGTGGTTTCAAAACTACTTAGATCAGCCCATCTGGTACTACCAACCATGACATTTTTTTCATTACGATGATTGATGTGAGCATTAACTGAAGTTCTTGACCTGGATCTGCTTCAGTCGGCCCAACACATGATAACTTCATAAATGGGTAGGTGTACTGTACATGTGTTCCTGCTGTTTGTCCTCTGTGTCATAGCCCATTTTAGCCTTTAAGTCATTAAAGATACAGCAGTAAAACCTTTAGATGTGGTTATTTTAATATACATGTGTCCACCGATCAGCCATAACATTATGATCACCTGCCTAATATTCCTTCGATTAATGTCTACAGTATGTCCTGACCACTGCATTCTGGGAACATCCTACAAGAGCCGCAGTTTTGGAGTTGCTCTGACTCAGTTGTCTAGCCGTTACAGTTTGGCCATTCTCACAGTAACTACATTTTTGTGGTTGAGATATATTAGGCAGCTATTTCTTTCCTGAAGTTGATGTTTTTGAAAGCAGAAAAATGGGCAAGCTTCAGGATTTAAGTGAGTTTGACGAAGACCAAATTGTGATGACTAGAGGACTTAGTCAGAGCAACTCAGCCTGCGGTGATCAAGATATACCAAAATTGATCCAAGAAAGAAAAACTGGTGACAGGTGAGTCATAGGGGTGACAGGGACTGGGGGTTCATGTCTCACTGATGTGATCCGTTCCAATAAAAGCACTTTTGATCAAATTGTTGAAAAGGTGAATGCTTGGTGAATGCTTGTTTTGATAGAAATGTGTCAGAACACAGTGCATCACATGTGTGTAATAATATACGTATCTGTTATGCACTGTATCTGTGATACTGCATATATATAATAATTATATATTATATTATTATATATTATTTTATTATATGCACTGGGACACAGTCATGTTGGAATAGAAATTGGTCTTCCCCAAACTGTCGCCACAAAGTTGGACGCATAGCATTCTCCAAGATGTTCTGGTATCCTGAAGCATTAAGATTGCCCTTCATTGGGGATAAGGAGTCTGATTGAAACACCTGAATTCAATAATTAACAGGTTTAGCCAAATACACTACTTGTATGTCATGCAAGAGAACCAAGAAAAACAAACAAATGTAGTTTATTAAAATGTAATTTGGGTTTATCTATTCACAGCGTAAACTTATGCAGGAAATCATAATTTTTTTTAATAAAAACTAAAAAGGCGGCAAAATCTTCCTTTCTTTTTGTATGAAAAAAGAATATGACGCGCGGTATGACGCGCGCGCACAAAATGAAAGGAAGATTTTGCCGCCTTTTTAGTTTTATAAACAAACAAAAAAAAAACGCACTCCTATAGGTTACTTAAACAACAACAATAACACCTCTAATAACAGCATTGTAATTACACAGGCTATAATAATAGCCAGAATAATAGTGCAATAGGGTACAAAGGATAACTTTTTTCGCGCTGTTTTTCCTCCGCAATCATCTGAGACTCGAGACTGAGGGGAGTGCTGCAGCCTCAGGGGCCGGTGCGGCGTCGTTGCCTAGCAACAGAACAAACAGCTCCGATTCCTCCGTTCGGCGTTCTATGACGTCACTGTTTTATTACTGGGGAAAAAATATATTAAAAAAAGAAGAAAATACATATTTTAAAAAAACCAACTGTCATGTCGAAGCCAGCATTAAAGAAAAAAGACAGTTCGTCCAGCCGCGAAGCTTTATCTAAAGATTCGCCTACTAAAGAGTAAGTGCTGCTTCCTACTCCAGCTAGCGTCTCAGAGCTGTGTAGCTGATTGTGTGGTTATTTAGTGAGATTCCTGGCATGGAATAATAACTTTGCTTGACACTCTCTAAACTCCAGGGAAATGTTTCAGGTCAGTGCTTACTAATGATCTTTAAGTTTTGCATGTTGCTTTGATTATAATAACTTATTATCCCATGCCATTATTGTTGACTTGTACTGTAAAACTTTGTGGTCCAAGGTTGTGGTTCGGTGGACCTCCTGCCCTGCAAATGTTCATGTTTTGTTGCTCTGTAATAATTAGTTAAATAACTTTTGCTGGTAATTGAGAAAGTGCTAAAATGTGCTAAAAAGGCTTTGACCTACATAAAGCACTGGCTGTATGCAGAGCCTCCTCTGGTGTCTCTGGGAGATCCTCAGACGAGCTTTGGAGAAGCAGTGTCTCGATCTGGCCAGAATGGAACGAGACCGAAGTCAGTGCTGAGAAATGGGACGCTGCCAAAGGAGGAAAGGATGCCAAGGCTAGGAAGAGCCCTCTTACTGTGAGTGCCACTCATATCTTGGAAGCCATTATATACTAGTATATAGTTATTTGTGTAATTCACAGGTGTCAAACTCAAGGACCCAAATGTAGTATGAGGCAGTGGTGGCTAAAACAGTTGAGGCTCTGAGTTGTCGAACGCAGGACTGGGGGTTCACCCATAACCCTGTACAACATACAACCCGACCACTGCGTTTAAGCCTGGTTAGAAAGAAAAGGGAAGATTACAAAGGAAAGGGAAACTTGCGTAAAAAATGTACAGTATTTGAAATGTACAGTATTTGAAATTTCTTAGTATTCTATACCCCCTTTATACTGTGTGTATATATATATATATATATATATATATATATATACATATGTCTTAGAGAGGCAGAGTCTCTCCAATCTTTGAAAGAGTGCATAAAAATATAGTGGAATACTTTAAAAACAATGTTCGAAGTTCGAAGACCTTTGTTGGATGCCCGTGTTATTCGGGCTCTCATACGACACTGCATCACTCATCGGCATGATCGTGTCATTGACATTACTAAATGGGCCCAGGAATACTTCCAGAAACCACTGTCGGTAAACACAATCCAACGTGCCAGCTGCAGATGCCAACTAAAGCTCTATCATGTAAAAAAGAACCTTATGTGAACATGGTCCAGAAGCGCTGTGGGTCCTGTGGGTCAAGGATCATTTAAAATGGACTGTTTCCTCCGTCGTGTCCTCCGGGCTAAAGAGGAGGGAGCTCTTTCAGTGTGTTATCCGCGTTCAGTTCCAAAGCCAGCATCTCTGATGGTATGGGGGTGCATAAGTGCATACGGTATGGGAAGCTTGCATGTTTTGGAAGGCACTATGAAGGCTGAAAGGTATATAAAGGTTTTACACAACATCAACCTCCCTTTCAGGGAAGACCATGTGTAGTTCAGCAGGAACCACATGATGCAGCTACTACAACAGCATGGCTTTGTAGTAGAAGAGTCCAGGTGCTGAATTGGCCTGCCTGCAGTCCAGAGCTTTCACGTATAGAGAACATTTGGCGCATCATTAAACAAAAAACACTCCAAAGATAACCACAAACTCTGTAGCAGCTGGAAACCTTTATTAGGCAAAAATGGGACCAAATTCCAACACCAAAACTCTAGAAACTCATAACCTCAATGCCTAGAAGTCTTCAAACTGTTTTGAACAGAAGAGGAGATGCTACACCATGGTAAACATGCCCCCGTCACAAATTTTTTGAGACCTATAACAGGCATGAAATTTGAAATTAGCTCATTTTGTGCATAATTTTTTTTAATTTAAATTAAAAATGTTCTATTGTGAATAAAATATTGGCTCATGTGATTTGAAAATCTTGTGGCAATAGGTATGTTCCAGTTACATAACAATGTTATTTTAATAACCGCTTGAAAAATACTATATGCTAGCCATGGGTGTAAGTATGGTTCTCTGAACACTTGACACTCAGTGAGAAGTGTTTTATGCTTTCATTTTCACTGCTGATTATCTAGTGTTCCAGTGAAGAACCAAATTTACATCAATAATTATCACTCTATGTCGCCTCTCGTCACTGCCAAAGGTTGTGTTTAACACCTTTACACCGCCTGCCACAATGTTCTTGAGGCTCCATCTGGGAAGGTGTTCAGAGATAATCACCTTGCCCGCACTGTTGGGAGGGGTGATGTTGACCTTGATGCCTGGGTAGCTTCCCAGCAGACCTCCTGGAGTATGTCACAGTAGGCGGGCTGCACATCCAAAACTTTGATTTGTAGGTTATGATAATGATGATAATGAAGATGACCTGTATGTTACTCAAAGGAATAAGTGGGTCTGCGTAGACCAGAGAACATCAGATAAAGTACTGTATGAATGAATGGCAAATGTTTTGTGGAACAACAATTGTAGTAGTAATTTCTGTAGTAGTAATCATCTGGTGCACAAATTTGAATTAAATAACCTCTAGTGTTCAGGATAACTTCTTGGACTGCTAAAAGCACCTCAGCTGTGACTTGGAAGGTAGGTGCCACTGGCATGGATGGCGGATGTGCTTTGATTGCTGAATTAGGTGCAATTTGAACAAAATTAGCGAAACGGTTTCACCAAATAATTCATATACCGATGTTCTTAGCAGTTCTTTGAAGACCCAGATGGGAAGGTAAAGATCCCAACATCGTTGAATGTTCATTCCTGGAAACGCCCCTCGGAGCACATGGTGAACAAAGTAAGCACTTTTCAGCCTCTTTCCAGGGTTCCACTCTAGTACAGTACACCAAGTTAGGGTAAAACATAATTTTTAGAATCTTATGCTTCTATTTGTATTCCTCATGAAAACCACAGGAATTGCTGCTGCAAGCTTGTTTTTTTTTTTAAAAAAACGGAAAATAAAAAACGCAGTCTGGTGCAGCAAGGCCAATCAGCTCAACTTTATGCTACATGTGAGAGGTCTAATTGGCGAAACAAAGCGAGGTCACCCTCCGTTTTTATTTCCATGTTAACAACGGGCTGAGGCGGCAGCACGAAGCCATCTCCCTCGGAGTGTGCGAGTCTTTAATTCAGAGTTGATTAGGGAGTCTATTAGCGGATGATAATCAAGCATTCATAGAGCGTTGGTTCTTCACAACGCCAGGTCTGGAATGAGTCAGCATAATCAGTGAGAGCACTGAAACATAGAGAGGGAGACAATTAAATCAATTGAATTTGAGATATAAATTTGTGCTTTGTTCAGATGAGCTAATTTCATATCATATTTTTTACACCAGGTTCCAGTTGTTGTTGAAAATGAATCGGCGTTTGATCTCACTTCAGCCAATGAGCATTTGTTCACCAGCGAAGTAAGTATCTAGAGACCAGCAGCTTCTAGAACTCCACACGCAGCACATAACCAGCCTCCCAAAGTCCCAGAAGTACCATTCAGCACTCCAACAGAGTATATCTGCATCACAGTGTAGAAATGATAGCCCAGTTTTCACCAGTATAAATGATTTGCTAGCCAGTTTGCCCCTGTGTCATGTTCCATTCTTTATATTATTGTATATTTTTTCTTTTATTTCATATTCTTATTTCTCTATTTGAATATTCACATGTTTAAAGGGTGTCTCACAGAGAAACCCCTTCTTGTCTTTAGCTCACAGGCAGTCGTATAAGCATTTCACTGCATATCATACTGTGTATATCTGTCTTATGTGACAAATAGAATTTGCATTTGATTAGCAATTTAACATAAATCTCTTATAACGGTTCTCCCTGTTCTTCATCTCGTCGCTCAGCTCATGCGCTGGATCATCAGTGAGATCTACATCGTGTGGCATGTGTGCAACAGACAGCCAGGCGAGGATAATCCACCCTCTGACGATGCCACCCCCAGCTCCTGGAGACCCTGGGAGCACATCTATTCACTTTGTAAAGCTTCCAAGGGTCATGTGCCGCTTTATAACGTCTACGGGAAATACGTGGTCCGGCTCTACTGGATGGTGAGATCTCGTCCCATTTGTGTTGGAAAATATTGACGTAATGTCATGGACATATTCCCATCCATTTACTTACTGTTGCACTACAAAGATGACTGATGTGCAAATGCTGAATCTATAAGCAGATACACACTATGATTAAAAATATATGCACCCCTGACCATCACATACAGTACATATGCGTAATTTACTTTTTTTTTTTTCACTTAAAACAAAAGGCTTTAATGTTTGCACTTATCCATGACTACCAAATGCAGACCAACATAAGAAAAACGTTACCTAGTTACCTCTGTTGTGGTTCTGAGTTAGAGACAGCCCACAGTGACCTTGATGTTAGCTGTCAGGCAGCGAGGCATGATTAATAGGTGAAACCTCCACACCTACTGCCATGTACATCTGTACATTCCTCTATTAGGATGCTCTGAGATGTCCTGCAGGCAGTGATTAAGAGAGAACACGAGTCTTATCAGACAGCTGAATGTGTATGTGTGTGTGTTCGTGTGTGTGTGTGTGTGTGTGTGTGTGTGTGTTTATGATGGGTATATTAATGTGTTTCTAGTGAGCTGTAGCTGGTGGCCTTTGTATTGGTTAAAGATCATTTAAGAAATTCAAGAAATGTATGAAATTCAGACCTATACTGTAGGTGTCAGTGGGTTTAAGTTACATGTTCATGCCAAAAGCTTCTCTCTCTCTCTCTCTCTCTCTCTCTCTCTCTTGCTATTTAAATCAAGTGCACTTCAGTCAAGGACACTATCCCTATTCTAATGGACCGTTGGTAAAAAAAGAAAACTCTCGACACATGTAACTTTCCTCGAATAAAGTGAAATCAAATATGAGAGAGAATATTTGGTCTCAAGTGCAGGTAAAACAGTGCAAAAAACACTACTGTGCAAACCTTTATAGTAAATCAGAGTACTAGTGTTGAGGGCTTAGCTGTAGAAATCACCGTCTGGTTAAACATTAATGGTTTGTGTTAAATTAAACCATATGTACATTGTAGCTATAACAGTACATCTTATAAATAGATCCTGGGTCCAGTTCTCCCTTCCTTGATTTTGATCAAGATCCTGGTGTATCTGTCTCAGGGCTCCTGGAGGAAGATCACTATAGATGATTCGTTGCCATTTGATGATAAAGACAATCTGCTGCTTCCAGCTACGACCAACCAGTCTGAGCTCTGGCCTATACTGCTGGCGAAGGCCATACTTAAACTGGCCAGTACAGAGTAAGTACTTTATCAGGATTAAAACCTGTTTAAATAAGTTCCTAAAATTAAACAAGAAAACAAAACTGTTGAGGATTTTTATTCTGGAATCTGTTCTAGTGTTATAATTGTTAGGGTGATTGTTTATGATCTGTTTATGAGGTGTTATAGAAGGCAGGACTTCTTAAAACATGAGTCCATGTCCAACGTCAGATATGTTACTGTTTCATTAACAAGTTAACACTATTCTCAGAGTTCCCATAAAGTATGTGTGTTAATGTTCCAGCTGAAATAGCCCTCACATAATGCATTTTTGTACCTCAAACTCCCTTTATTTCACTCCTCCTCCAAATGCTCCATTTCAGTGTCCATGTACATGAGACTACACTATATGAACAAAAGTATTTGGCCAAAACTGCAATGACATCTAAATACATATACTTCAGTATGGAGTGAGTCCCCCTTTTGCAGCTACAGTATAACAGCTTCGGTTTTTCTTGGATGATTCTGTAGTGTTTCTGTGGGAATTCGTGCCCGTTCATTTTGTAGAGCGTTTATGAGGTCAGGCGCTGATGTTGGACTGGCTCACAATCTCAGTTCCAGTTCATCCCAAGGGTGCTTGATGGGGTTGAGGTCAGGGCTCTGTGTGCAGGCCAGTCATGTTCTTCCACACCGAACTCATCAAACCATGTCTTTATAGTCCTTGCTTTGTGCATTGGGACACAGTCATGTTTCCACAAAGGTGGAAGCATAGCATCGTCCAAGATGTGTGGGTATGCTGAAGCATTAAGATAGCTCTTCAGTGGGAATAAAGAGCGTGATTGAAACACCTGAATTCAATAATTAACATGTTTTGCCAAATACTTTTGTTCATGTAGCTTATATGAGGGGTATGTTCCTATATGTTATGGAAAATGGACAAAAATCAGGGAATGTTTCTTCCCTTCATTATGCTTGTACAGTAAATGCACTGCACACTCACTGGCGACTTATCAGAATGTTGAAATACAATTAACTTAAATGTGAATTTTGCATGATAGGTCCCTCCCTTTATTTCCTATGATCTTACATTAAAATGCTGTAATTTTTTAATGTACTTTTATTGTTTTTTTTGGCCTATGTCATTTATACACACACTTACGGTAAATAAATACTATTATATAAATACTAAATGGTTCTCAGCTATCAAGCGAGGATGCTTAGCTTGTTTCACAGCGAATGTGGCATGATAGCAGTTTGTCATTGTCCTTAAACTATAACTACATACAGACATACTGACCCTTGAAGCATTGGTGTGTCCACTGGTGGTACAATACATGGTATAATAGATGGTGATGTCTGGAGGAATGCTACGTAAGTCCACGTCACATTAACGCAGTCTTGCTGCTGATGGCGTGTAGTTTACGTTGAAGTCGAATCGATGTCAGCATGGGAAGAAGAGAAGCTGTGAAATGGTGCGCTTAATTAATAGCTGCTGGACTGCCTGAATGCAGCATCCCGTGAGGCGCAATTAGAGCTTCAGCCATCTGGATTCTTCAAGAAAGAGAAGGAGAAGGGGAGCAATAGGCCACACACATGCACCCAGATTCCATGAAACTGTCACATAATGAAGTTATGCATAGCCACTAAATTTGCTTGCTCTTGGTCGTATCGCACCCAGGGGAGTGGTTTAATTTCCCTGTGTGTCTCATTTCAGTCAGTTCACAATTTTAATCTTAATACAGTACCTTCTTCGTCTCAGTGTACATTTATTTCCCCTTGCTTTCAGATAAGCCTAGCAACTGAGCGTGTGCATCGAATGTGGTACTCAGGACATATAGATAAAGAGCTCATATAGGCAAAGTGGCCTAACAGAAGCTTTTATAGGTGGAATTATCATTTGTGAATCTCTTTACTTTAGAATGGTGCAGAATACCATCAGAGAACTAGAAGAATTCAGCATTGTCCACTGTCTGACCAGCTGGATCCCGGAGCGTCTTCCCCTTAAGTAAGACTCTGTTATAGCTCTCATACTGCTAAACTGTTATTTACACTGTTGTTTTCCTTATGGGACTCTGAATGTACCATGGCTATTGATTGTATTTCTGCTGACATTTATTACCCAAACATTCTTATATACTGTATAGTCAACCACTTCACTACTATGGCCACTGGTGCATTGCCTGATATTGTTCACATATCCTCTATATACTGTATGAACATTTTTCATACACTCATGCATGCTATTTTGACAACCTATGCTATTCCTGTCACTTTTTCAGATTTTTGCACAGGGCCAATCATTTTTTGACAGCTGAACTTAAAATGTTCTCATGCACTGGCCAAAAACAAACCAGTGCATGGCCTGGCTTTGCTCGATTGCCTGTATGTGTAAATGAGATGCTGGACTTGGGTCTCATCCAGTACTGTACAGTATTGCTCCTGGGAGAGGCTCCTGATCAGGGTAAAGCATAGCACTTACAGTAGCTGAGTGAATCAATATATAAAGGATAAGGTAGATGTTAGAGACAAAGAAACTAAAATGAAGATTGAATTAATGGCTTTTGGTATTGATCAGACCTATCTGTTTCTTGGGTTTCCCCCCGTACCAAAAAGAACTAAAAAAAACCTTTCCAACAGTACTTATAGTTAGTAACCTAGCAACCTAGTTTAAGGATCTATCCAATGACAGAAACTTAAGAGCACTTTTGTAAGTCACTCTGGATAAGGGAGTCTGCCAAAGACCTAAATGTAAATGTAAATGTAGATTATTTTGGGTTTTGTCAGGAACTTACTTGCACAGCAGGATACAGTAGAATACCAAGCCTGGTGGATACACATGGTGAGGGTGAAGAACAGGAGATATTATTCTATTATTAAAATATGTCTAGTCTTATTTATTACATGCATAGACTGTGATTTATTTAGATTTTATTGAGCATATGGATGCTTTTTAGAATTTAGAACGTAGAATTACTCCCCACCATGCATACGCAGAAGTCTCTACTGGTAGAAAAGTGTAACTGCAGGTAAACTGATTAATCATATTATAATAAATATTATATGAATTAATATTATTATATTAAATAGGTAAACTCCTATTATCTATAAATTACTGCAGTGAATATTATGTTTCAGCTGGCAACAAGTTCTTTAACCCTAACTAATGCAGTAAAACTAATTTCTTAAGAATTGTGTAAAGCGTCTTTGTGACAATGAAGGTTGTTAAAAACGCTATACAAATTGAATTGAATTGAATTGAATTAAAACCACCCTATCAGAAGACATATCCTGTGATCATGGCAAAGATTTTTCCTCACATTATTACAACCTGGAAAAATAGTGGCGAACCATCATCTTCAAGGAAGAAATGTGGTCAGAAAACAATTTGGAATGATTGTGATTGGAGATCATTTAAAAGTTTGGTAAAATCAAATCACGGCCATGTTTAGTAGTGAACATAAGAGCATTTCCTTTACACTTCACAATGTGAGGAGAACTTAAGGTATTGGGACTAAAAAGCTGTGTAGCCTTAAGAAAAACACTTATCAGTGAGGCTAATCGGGAAAAAAATGGCTTCAGTTTGATAGGGGGCATAAAGAGTGGACTCTGGAGCATTCGAAACATGTCATGTGGTCTGATGAGTCCAGATTTACCCTGTTCCAGAGGGATGGGCGCATTAGGGTAAGATGAAAGGTGGATGAAGTGATGCACCCATCATGCCTAGTGCTTAAATACAAGCTTGTGGTCGGCAGTGTTATGATGTGACAGCCATTTAAATTGTGTGGGATTTATCAACATCCACTGTTTACAGCTGTGCATACATAAAACCTGTGCCAACTTGTTGTGTGGATCAGTTGGTCTGCTGTGGCAAGCCCTCAATGGGAGCAGCAGAAAGACTAACAGCATACGCATGTGTGAAAAAAGTGTACTTGTGGTTCTTACGCATAGAATTAGAAATTGTTGTACTCAGGCTTTTGATAAATAGTAGGTTAGCACTGAAGGCCAGTAATTTGGAGCAGTGTAGCTGGCAGAGCTGTAAATCCATTACTAGGAATAAAGGTCTTTTTTTTGTGACAGCTCTCTGTTTGCTATGTTTTAGTGAACTGTGTAACTGTGTTACTCTCCCTTTGGAACTGAAACAATGCCCAGTTTTTCACCAGGCTAGGCAGACACAATCCTGCGCAGGCATTTACCCCGCCACAGTGGTTAAGCAGTAATGGCTGCAAATATCACCCTCCTTTAGAACTCCTATACAGTGGAACCTTGGATTACGAGCATAATTTGTTCCAGAAGCAGGCTCGTATTTCGTAAACCAAAGTGACTTTCACCATAAGAAATAATGGAAACTCAAATTATTCATTATACATTCCACAAAATAAATACAAAAAAAATTATTAATACAAAATAAATAAAAACACACACACATACACACACACAGCGCCTGCGCGTATAAACGGAAACACTTAACTGTCGGGATTTATTTTTACTTTTTTTGGAGGAGGGATGTGTGTGTGCGAAGGCGAGAGGAGGGTGTATGTGTGTGTGTGTGTGTGTGTGCGTGTATGTGAAGGGGCATGATACAGAGAGGAAGAAAATGGATCTTTAACCTCTCTAATGAGACTTTCTTTTGCTTTACACGCGCGCACACGTGTGTTATAATAATCAGCACACGCGCTGTACACACACGCATACAAACACAAAATAAAATATGTTTTACGCGCACACACGTGGTCACAGTGTAAACAGTACACGCGTGCAATGTTGATTATACCAGTAAGAGATACGCCCTAAGACCCAGCAGGGGAGACGATTACCCACAATTCCACAGCACAAGAGAGAGAAAAAACATTCACTCAGTTGTGATCACGTGACACTCGGTGCCAAAACAAGAACGCATGTGTGATACATGATACTCGGTACTCGTAAACCAAGACTTGTTCGTTTTCCAAGTCAAAATTAATAAAAAATTTTTGCTTGTCTCGTGGAACACTCGCAAACCGCGTCATTCGCAATCAGAGGTTCCACTGTATATTAATTTCTCGATCTATTCCCTGTGCCCTCAACCACCTCGCCCATCTATCCAACCCCTCAACCCAACCCTTTCACCAAGCTGAACCACTCATGCAACCAACCCGGCCAGCTAACCAACCAACACCAAAGTCCACTCAACTGTCCATCCATGTGCACATGCCAAACAACTAATCACCCAACCAATTCACCAAACCAGCTCATCAAACCATACACTCCCCATACAAACATCTAACTACTCACCCATGCTCTCAGCCAACCAACCAGCCACTCACCTAACAAATTAACCAAACCAGCAAAATACCTCATCGATATGCCCTCTTGGATGTACACCACAGTGCCCTCTGTCAAAGGAACCTTGTCAAAGAATAAAATTGTATGTATTCACATCAGGTTTACACATGGTTTCACATCACCATCACAAGCATGTCTGATTGCATAGGGTATACAGGTCTCTGTGTGTGTTTGATCATAGCCAGGTGTCTGTAACTTTTTTCAAAGTATTTAAATGAAGTGTGTGGTCTTCTTTTTGAAATGTTGAAGACCTCCTAGTGTGCTAAATCTTCCGGACTGCTTCCTTCTGGTTTTTAGGCAGTGTAGACCTGTCATCCTTAAAGTAAGCAAGTTTTTGTAATCTCCCAGGTAGAATAATGGAAAGTAAAAATGAAGGGTAAAAAAGTCATCAAAAGAAGAAGAGGATTCAATTGGTTATTTATTTGTCTGTGCCTCTGAAAAGTGCATGGTCATAAATTTGAAGCAATCGTGTACAGTATATTGATTTCAGGAGCACAATATTTTCCTCTAATTGCTGTTTATTGATTAGTGCAGCTTGATATGCTCCCTGTTCATTCAGCTGGTTAACTTTAGCCATTGATCCCCTTAGCTGGACATTAAGCGGATACAAAGCATGCACTGTTTAGCTAGACTTCAACTGGAACCAATAGGTCGGGATGATTAAACACTGCAGTTCTGCTGGTCATAAAGATTTCAGGAATTATTAATAAATGTGGGTTGTTTGTTTGGTTGGCAGTCCCAGACTGAAATATGTAGAAGAAACATGGGAATACCTGAAAAACACCATTCCCAAATTTCAGCTGATGGACGAGAGCTCAGAGGAGAGAACTCCATCAGTCCACATTACTGTCACCAGAGACTCAGCAAGCGAGCCACTTCCACCAAACAAAGGTAATGGAGTATGTCCAAGAGCATACAAACACACCACACCCAACTATTTCATTTATTACTGTATATAGCCCATGTATGTTCTTGACAGAATATAGAACATTTAAAGCAAGACAGGGGAGAGTGAGTCTCATGGAGTAATGGAGTATGTGGAATATTCTCTGAAAAATATGGACACCATCACACCTGAACATCCCAAATTGAATATGCAATTCAGATTTATCCATTTTTGCTCAATTCCTCTGGGAAGTCTTTTTATCGCTGTGAGGATTTGTGTTCATTAAGTTCAGATGCAAGATCATTATTGAGCTCAGGTACGCAGATATTGTGCGCAGGTGCATTGTAATTGGTTTGTAATAGGTTTGAACCTCTAATTTCCAGTGAAGGGAAATTGTAATGCTACAGCAAACAAAGACATTCCGTACTATGGTATAAACTTGTGGCATCAGTTTAAGGAAGGTGTCAAAAGTCAAAAACATGGACAGCCGTTCTAATTCCATAGTCTTTCCTGATTTTTATTTCTATCTACATTATAAAGCAATGCTGAAGCTGTCCAAAATATGTAATGATCTCCTTTGAACAGTTGATATTGAGATGTGTTTTGCTACTTATGCTCTGTTAAGCCTCATAAGGTGCTGTTTGTTATTTGGTGATTTCTGATGCTGGTAACTTGAAATGAAGTTAATTTTAAAAGGTAAATTTTGGTCTCTCTTTCCTGGGATGGTTGTCATGTTTTATTTTGATGCTTGATGGGTTTTGCAAATGCACTTGACAATACTGTTCTTGCAAGAGCAATTCTAGAACTGCTAACCTTTCATATTTTAAAATAACAACTTACTGTTGTTGTTACTTAATTATCTATTGTCATATGTGTTATGTCATAGTTTTGAAAAAAAAAAAAAAACATTATCGTTCTAGAATGTAGAAAGTACTTTAAATCCAAACTTGTGTCCAAACTTTTGATTGGTACTGTACGTTTGGCCATACTATAGTGTATAAAAGTTCAAGATTCACTCATTGTAAATACCGCTTTATCCTGAATTCAGGGTCGCAAGGTGACTGGAGCCTATCCCAGTACGAGGTGGGGTACATCCTAGACAGGGTGCCAATCCATCGTAGGGCACACACAGACATTCATGCACTAAGGGCAATTTGGGAATGTCAATTAGACTAATCTGCAGGTCTTTGGACTATGGGATAAAACCGGCGTACCCGGAGAAAACCCATCAAGCACGGGGAGAACATGCACACAGACGGGGACAGGAATCGAACCTGGACCCTGGAGGTGCAAGGCGACAGTGCTAACCACTACACCACCGTGCCGCCTAACTTCAAGTCTAAATTGAAATATTTTATTCAATCTCAAGGCTTCAATAGAGCAAAGACATTTTATGAATTATGGCCTTAGAAAGATAGAGAGAGAGAGAGAGAGAGAGAGAGAGAGGTGTTGGTTAAAACCTGATTTGATCATGTGACTTTTCTTGCGAAATGTTGTAGTAAATAAATAATTCCTATTTTAAAGTCTTGCTTAAATTACAGTTTTAAATTAAGTTATTTAAATCAGGTTGGGGTTTGTCATCAGATTATTATCAGCCATTCCAAAAATACCATTCATCCATACAAGCCATTACTCATATAAAATTGCCTCAAGCTGAGATATTTTTCTAGTTTCTGAAAAAGAAAAAACATTTCCTCCTAGTTAATTTGTCTTTATAGAGAATTTACCTGTCAGCCATATTTTAGAATTTTTTTTATTTCGATTTTTTGACTATAGAATTGTTACGTTAAGCTCTGGAGAACAAAAACACATTTACAGAGGGTTTATCACAAACGCGAGGAAAAAAAAAAGGACAAAATAATAAAATTAAAAAAAACTTTCTGTCCTTTGAACTTGTTATTTCGTGTAACATGCATTATTTACTCTAACAATGCTGCTGGGACATAAAAAATTCATTGCTGTGCTGAATTCCTTTATATTCTCTCTGGAAAAAAAAATGTGTATCAATAATTCCTTACCAGTGCTGCTAGCAACTCCATGTATACCATAAGCTAGCATCAATCTGTCTTACATGCTAATAGGGAATAAACTATAAGATAAACCACAAACGTTGAAAATTTGACAGTGATATAAGAGAACGTGAAGGACGTATCACTATGTCGTCGCCAGTCTCCTGTTGCGACAGAAGAATTAGCGATATGCCATATGGCTCATCTGGGTCATTAGCCTCAGTAGGTTAATGACTGAATTACAGCACGATAAAGCTGGAAGGCCTGCTCCTGAAATCCTATTCTCACGCTCTGTCTTTTCCTTTTACCAGCTAATCAGGGGAAGATGGTAACATGCTGTGGCATACATAACTTGGCACCGAGCCCTAGATCCTCCGTGCCTCAAGGAATATCTCCTGCACGCACTTGCGTACACATATAGCTCGTCCTATTAATACTGCAGGAACATTTACAGTGCGTTTTCCCTGAGAACTTGAAGAATAGGTCATCTCATTAACCCTAGAACCCTGTTCCATATATTCAATTCTGTAAGGATAGGATATTATCTCTCTCTCTCTCTCTCTCTCTCTCTCTCTCTCAGTGCCATATTTGCGTACCTTGTCTCGTACCTGACGTAACAGATTTATCGCCATAATGGATTCCATTCAAAATGTCTCTCTTATTCGAACACTCCTTTTCTCTCCCACTTCCTGCCATTCTCTCTGATCCCTCTCTGTCAGATGTTATGTCATGTTTTGCTCTCCTCCCAAATCTCAAAAATGCTCGATTATTATACAACATTATCTATAATCATGCAACGACACATATTTACAGCATATGCTTCTTTGTTCTGTTTGTCTGATAAGTCTCTCTCTCTCTCTCTCTCTCTCTCTCTCTCTCTCTCTTTCTCTCTCGTCGGTCTAGGCAGTGGACCCCCTCCTCCTCCTCCACCTCCTCCTCCTCCTCTTTCTCCTGCTCTTCAGATAGTTATGTGTGCCAGTTTCCAGCCATTCAACCTGCAGGAGAAGAAGACCTCCATGCTGGGCCAGATGGTACGTTCGAAAGCTCTCTCGCCTAATTCCACAAATATTGAAATACATTCAGTCCACAATAACAGACAGCTCACAGTACGCCAGCACTGCGACTGAAATTTCCCATGTTATAGCAGGAAAACGGTGTCGCTGTTTTAGGCTCAGATTCTGAATCAGCGCTCAATGTCTAAGCATTAACAAGAAAGGTGATGATATTATAGTATTAATCAGGTTCTTGCAATGGTTTGTTTAAAAAAAAAACACTTACAGAAGTACTAAATATTCATGGAATTTATGTACATAAATTTCCATTGTAATGAAGTTTTGTCTTCTCATGACCTCAAATGAATATTACAAGATAACCGAGCTTAGCGAGTGACACCAATTCAACATGGCTGCCCACATCATACAGTATACGGTAAACACAGGAGCACTTCTTACCTCTCACGGTCAATCAACATGCAGACATATTCACTTTAGAAATCTATAAGTTTGACTATAAAATTCACTGTATTGATGATATACATATCCTGCTAGCCTACACCATAACTGCATATACTCATTAGCCAGCTTCTCGCATAGCTGGCTAGCATATTGCTAACAAAAGTGTAACACATGGTTAATATGAGTTTGATCTCAGTTTTGAGCACATCATGAGCCCTGTGTGTCATTAGCTATTGGTATTCTAGATTTTCTTTCGGCTGTTCCCGTCGAGCGGTCGCTACAGCATACCACAGGTTTCATGCTGTATGACCTTCCTGTTTTCTAGCTAGGCCTGGGAGCGCCACTTCATGTAGTGGCTGGGTAGTATGGGGGGTAGCAAGCCACTGACAGTGGGGCACAAACCCGGATACTCAGATCCGGATACAGTAAGTACAGTTAGCACTGTCAACTTACACCCTCAGGATCCTCAGGTCTGTGTGCAAGGACACCCTCAGGATCCTCAGGTCTCCCCGTGCTTGGTGGGTTTCCTCCGGGTATTCCAGTTTCCTCCCACAGTCCAAAGGCAGGCAGATTAGGCTAATTGTTGTTCCCAAATTGCCCAGACTGTATGAGTCTGTGTACAGTATGTGTGTGCCCTGCAATGGATTGGTACCCCATCCAAGGTGTACCCCGCCTCATGCCCTAAGTCTCCTGACTCCTCGTGACCCTGTATACAGGATAAAGGGGTCGGTGAGAGAGTAAATGTTTTATTTCATAACATTGTAAAAGATGTAGATTTATTAAGCACATGAATAATCATAGTGGAAAAAATAAAGATATTGAAATTTATGTAAAAATGATTTGATGTATCTAGGAGAAACCACTAATGTTGTGTTGTAATTCTCTGTGGCAGGATAATATTGTGCATTTCATTTAATTAGAAATATAGCATAAAGAATATCATGGTATTGAAAGGGCACATACGATATTGACTCTTGCGATTACTGACTGCTATCCAGTATTCTGTTCTGTATCTGGAGAAATAGTTTTGTGAGGCATCCAAGCGCTTGTGTTTATCTCTAGTCATTCAGACCAGTGTCATGTGTTTAACTCATTATTAGCTTTCCACGCTTCAAGCCATATGAATAGTTATATACATACATATGCACAGTGTGTTTATCCGTGTGTTTGTCCGTGTGTGTGTGTGTGTGTTTGTGTATTGTTCAGGCAGATGCGTCTCAGATACTGCGACAGTCCGGGCTCTGTCAGCTCTACAGCCACTCTGTATTGCTGACGCGTACAAGGGACTGCCCCCTGGTGGCTGCTCTGAAACCACCCCCGGTAGCTCATTCCAAACTCCTCATCCCTACGCCCAAGGAAATCGATAATATGGATGAACCCAGAAGTGAGTTTGTGTGTCTGTATTCTCGATTCCACTTGAAGTACAGTTTAATGTGTTTTTGTTTCACACAGAGGTCCCCGTGGAGAGGCCTGAGCAGTACATAGGGGTGGCTAGTCCTTTCATCAACTTCAAGCTTGCACCACTTAAAATGTAAGCCGTATGTGCGTGCGTGTGTGTGTGTGTGTGTGAGAGAGAGAAGAGATAGTGTGTCAGTCTTACTTACTGAAAAACTGTCATACTGTTTCCCTAATTGCTGCAGGGTCTGGCTGTGTGTGTGTGTGCACACTGAATAGCCAGGTGTTTTGTGTGTGTATGTGTGTTTGAGGATGTGTAATTGAGTTAAGTACACTCTTGTGTGTGGGAGGGAGGGTGCTTTGAGATATCTAGACAACTATCAGGCCTCAGGATTGATTTGTGTGGCTGTGCAGCGAAACTCTCTCCACGTTCCTGATTACGAGTCAGTACACACTTTCACACTGCAGAGGCCGTCCCCGCTGCTTACTTTAGTGTCCTGAGTGGAGAGAATAACTGCTGGAGTGTTAAAGCAGCTTTATATTTAAGCCTGCATGCTTATTTAGTACCTCTGTGCCAACTGGCCGTGTATGTCTGTTTTGTTCTACTGCAGTGATTCTAACATGGTCTCGAAGCCAGTTGGCCAAAGACGCCACGTCTTTACGTCTAACCTTGCTTCGTTCTCGGAGTCGGAAGAGAACGAGGATCCCAACCTCGCTCAGCAGGACATCGCTCACAACAGCTCGCTGGATGCTGTGAATACAGAGGTAAGCATCCAGCTATATGTGACCAAAAGTATGTGCACACCCCTTTAGCAGCACCCACTTGTCCAGAATAAAGAACTACTGTAGGGACATGGCTTTGTCAAGGTAGCTTGGTGCAAAAAAAAAAACTCCAAACCTGGACTCAAAAACCTTGATGCTGAACTCAAAACCTTTGGGATGAAGTAGAACATTCAATTTCAATTCAATTCAATTCAATTTTATTTGTATAGCGCTTTTAGCAATTGTCATTGCCTCAAAGCAGCTTC
>JAQQZT010000012.1:28853568-28864547 GCA_030068275.1 Clarias platycephalus | reverse complement strand
GAACGCCAATTAGCCTAACCTGCATATCTTTGGACTGTGGGAGAAAACCGGAGTACCCGGAGGAAACCCACCAAGCATGGGGAGAACACGCAAACTCCATGCACACAGAGGCGGGAATCGAGCCTGGCCGGGAATCGAACCCGGACCCTGGAGGTGCAAGGCTAACCGCCCTCCTCATTCTACAATCTATGTCAAAACCTTCACTGAAGCCTGGACACCGTTTCAGAAGGGAGTTGGGTGTCCAAATACTTTTGGCCACTGTGCAAGCAACACAGCACTTCCTACTTGATGTGAACAAAATATACAGTAATATAATAATATAAGTAATATTGTTTGTTTCTTATATATACTGTATATATATTTTATACAATATATAAAATATTGCCCTGTGATGGATTGGCACCCTGTCCAGGGTGTACCCCATCTCATGCCCTAAGTCTCCTGGGACAGGCTCCAGGTCCCTGCAACCCTGATTACAGGATAAAGCGGTATATACGATGAGTGAGTGAGTATAAAAAATATTCTTTTGCCTTTGAGAAAAAGAGAACAGAAAACATTTCCAAGAGGGCACAGTTCTACGCTTTCTTTCACATATTCCAGTTAGGAAGTTAGGGTCAGAGAGAATGGTTAAGGGCCTTACTCAAGGGTGTAGTGGCAGCTTGAGGCTGATGAGGCTTGAACCCAGAACCTTCTGATCACTAACCCAAAGCCTTAACCCAGGTTTTAAACCCACCCACCATGATTTAGTTGTAGTCTGGTTCCCGGTCCTGGACAGGCTGGAATAATTCTCTGAATGCTGCACGTGTGTAAGCGTGCTTGTGACACAGCCAGGAGGCTGAAGTGATCCCTGCCTGTCCCTGCGACTCCGCTGTCCAGCTCCAATGTCACTACCACCAGCACGTGCACAGCGAAAGGCGGGAGAACGGGAAAACTGGTGCTGTTATGTAAAAAAAAAAAATGATTTAAAGCACTGGTACAATCTCATCCTTCATGTTATAAAAATCAGGGCAATTATCCTGTCAGTCATTAGTGCAGATGTCTCACTGGGAGTTCAGGAAGGACTGGTTGAAGCTAAATGTATTGTGTGTGTGATGTGCATGGCTTCACTGAGCATGCATTAATGCAAATGGAATAAAATGTGATTTCTAGGAATTCTCTTATTCTCTCTCCTCTCCTCTCCTCATCCCGCCATTCCTCTTTTTCAGTCACGGGCTGACTCACGGCCTGTTTCTGACTCACTGGTGCTGTCGTTCGTTAGATGTGGCACAGAGAGAACCCCTAATTGTCCTCCACATCTAAACGGCACAGTGGGATGACTCTTCGGGCTTTATAACTGACACAAGGTTGAGAGTGAGTGAGAGAGAGAGAGAGAGAGAGAGTAAAAAAATAAAAAAAAGATTTCAGTAAGACTGTTGCCATGGTGCCACCCACTTTCCTTGCGATTTTAACAAGTTGTCTTAAGACCCGGTGAAGGAGCGCTTGCTTGATGCCGCACTTAATTAGTGGTTAAATACTGACATGCTAATCAGACAGGGTGGCTAATCCTTACACCCATGTTTGTAATCTTTCCAGGGTTCATCGCTTAGTCTCCAGTTTTAAGCTTGCTTATGAGACATAATTAACACAACGAGTTGACTTCTGCATTGATTGTACCTCGGGGAAGAAAAATACACACGCTCATGACCTCCTTTGTTTTCCCACCAGCCTATTGACGTAGTATAATGTATTATTTCTCGAAAGAAGAGAGGCCAGGGTTAAGATGAATGCATTTATCTGACTGTTTAACAGCGTCTTTGTTTTTTCCTGTCCTCCCAGGTAGCAGCAGCTGACAGGAGGAAGGAAGACAGTGTTGCTAACGGTAATGCACGATCACGTTCACGCTACATGCTCACCCATGTAAGCTTCAACTTTTTGTAGCAGCGGTTTATCCCGGCTCCTTAACGATGGAGGCATGCTAAGTCATGATGATCTAATTAGAATGAAAATGAAATTGAGAGGCAGCTGGTAAATGCTGCCTGAAATACCATCAGTCGTTCTTTTCATAAAGCCAGTGCACATTTTTTTGAACGTCTGCCTCTTTGTCTGGGGCTCCTTTGTAACTTGTGGAAAGGAAGCGGATGCGAATGAGCAGGAAGACGTATGATCGTTCAACATGAGGCTTTCTATCACCCGCGAGTCATTGTCGAGCCGTCAGTGTGCTGATGCTAATAGCTGCTTTAATGGGATATGATGGCTGGCTGAGTGCTCTCCTATCACCATTACGCTTCTTCCACTATCTCTCTCTGTCTTTCCCTTTTGCCTGGACTTCTAGGCTTTCTCCTTTTAAATAGCATTGCACAAACAGACAGATACCCACCCACACACACACACACACATTATCGTTTCCATCTCTCTGATCGTGACTCTGCACTGGCCCCTCATCACGACAGGCCAATTACATGCTTTCCTACGGAGCCGAGTGTGTTGCTTAGTAACACCTGGAGTGAGCTAAATGAAGCGGCCTCTGCAGCGGAACATCTAAATTACTGCCGCTTCCTTCGTCTTAGCACGCCTGGCATTACTTTGTAATTGAGACTAAGTTTGCAATGTGCATCATCTGGAAGAACTAAGGTACTCATATCATGTAAGCCGCTGAGGATGTCCATTTTTTTAACCCCAGATCTCAGATCAGTTAAGTATTCCTACCCTAGGAATGTAACAGGTTTTAAAAAACTGACACTAGTATAGTGCTTTTTAAAGATAAAATAAGACGAGATCGTTTCCATTGGCACATTTTTAAAACGGTCCATACGGGAATCGATGTCTATTGTTGATGAAATCAAAATAAAGTTGTAAAAATTTCATAGGACAGGAATATACAGTATAACCGCATAGCATGTCCAAATAAAAATCAGGACAGCGTGATGTGGCACCGCACAAAGCCGAGTACAGAATTTGATGGAATTGTGTCGAAAGAAAAAAAAATTAACTGAAAGTGATTTTTAAAAAAATAAATAAATAAAAAAACATTAAATGCATGAAAATAATTTTTCAAGTTTCACTTCTCAGTTTTTTAGTTTCTACTCCTGAGACAAACATGCAGCATGGGCAGGTGTCAGAGCTGCTTCAACACTGGCCAGATGCTGGTATGCAAGTGTTATTGGTTTAGGACTTTATTGCTTTAGTTAGTGTTCTTTATTGGCCGGGGGCTTTTAGGCGGGAGTTACAGGACATTTTCTGTACATTAAGTTATGTTAGGTTATATACGTATGTCTCCACAAGTATTAACCAAGAAAAAAAAGCCAAATGCATGCTCATTAAACATATGTGTGTATTTTTCAATTCCTGCCTCTGTGTGCATGAAGTTTGCATGTTCTCCTCGTGCTTGGTGGGTTTCCTCTGGGTAATCTGGTTTCCTTCCACAGTTCAAAGACATGCAGATTAGGCTAATTCTCAAATTGCCTAGTGTGTGTATATGTGAGCCCTGGGATGGATTGGCCCCCTGTCCAGGGCGTACACCACCTCGTGCCTTAAGTCTCCTGGGATAGGCTCCAGGTCCCCCGCGACCCTAACAGTAAGAAGTGGTATTAGACAATGTGAGTGAGTGAGTGAGTGTTCTACATGTAGCTTATAAACCCTGGAAGTGCTGGAATGTATCCTGTCTTTCTCCCATTATTCCTCGATTAACTGCAGTTCCAGTTTGTTTTCGCAAGCAGTCCTGGATTTTATGTTTTTAGAATTACTAACTACTGTAATAAGATCCTTCCTTAAGGCCACCAGCACCGATTGGTGCATAGAGAACTATGGGTTTTTATGGGTCGGGTTGCTAGCCCAGCGCCCAACCCTTCTCCTTTCTCATCCGGCACTTGGGAACCGGCAACGGCGGACCTCTAGACCTCCGGCTGCGAGAAGTTACAGCCTCACCCGGGAACCGACCCAGCGATCTCCGGATGATAGGGCGAGCAGTTTACCACTGCGCCACTCGGAGGCCCACTGTAATAAGATAAAATGATATATACCTGAAATCACAAGGAAAGGAAAGGAAAAATTGGGAACCAACTTGGATTCAAAATTTGCAAACTGGGTAACAAAAGAAAGGAGCTATAGGCAGCCCATACTCTAAGGACAGACCTGGCAAAACCTTTAAAGACTCCCATCGTCATACAAATGTTAGATGCCTTCGTCACATAATAAACATGTTGAACCTAGAAGTGACAGGGAAACTAAAGATTTTTATGCAAAGAATTCAACAATTAGTGCTGTGTACTGACAACCTTAACAAAATGGTTTGTGCAGTGTTTGCTCTATAAAAACGTGAACATTTTGTTAAATTGTAGCAGATTATTCTGTCCATTTTTGTTGAACTTACTGCTAACTCAATCCAAAGTACAGTCGGTCACACTAACAGATGGGAAAAATTTGAAAGTGGATTAATATTCTTTACAAACGCCTAGCGGTAACGTCAAGTACTAAAAGGTTGTTCTAGTTTGTGAGCTCGAAAACAAATTCCAAACAGTGTTAGATCTGTTAAAACACTGTTAGAAGTAACTCCAGGTTGTTAAGTTGATCCACATCTCAGCCTTATGATTCACACATTAATGTTGTCACACACCTGATTCCACTCTAAGCACCTAGGAACAAACTGAACCATGTTTGTTACAGTTCTTTTACGTTCATTACTCCAGGGTTGGCGTATGACAGGGGAATTGTATGTGCGAATAATTTGATTTAAGGATTGAGAGTGCTGGAACATGGAAAATCACTGATGTAAACAACAAGGAGACAAAATAATAACCCACATTTCTTTTTTTAAATCAGATGCCAATTTGGTTCCTGAGAAGGAACCCACATCAGTCCAGGGAACGATGCTTCAAGAAACTTGGATCCACATGCAAGACTTCACCAAGTGCTTCCAGTAAAAGCCTTCACCCATATCAGCATCATGCTAAATGACAAGCCGGTCTCTTTTCTGAACATGTGTTGCTTTTATTTGTCCTGTGTCTCTTTAAAGGACCTTGGTGGTTTTTCACAATGAAAGCAGCTACCAATACCAGTTTCAGAAATCGCACTTTAAGGTAAAGTACTTACCCTTGAATCAAAGCTACCTAGATTAGCTTACATTACTTACGCTAGCCTTACGGTCGTGACTGTATTTCTTTCCCACTACTCTAAGGCACAAGATGATAAGTGGCATCAGTTCCTGACTGTAGATAGTCTGCTGCCTACAGAGATTCTCGTCTGTTTCTCAGCACTGGTTCGCTGGGCAGAGCGTAAGATATGCATATATACAGTACTGGCAGCCTCTATGCATTATACTACTGTGTATTTACGGATATTTACATAATACATGTTTTATGTGTTGTAGAAACGGATTGCGCAACCAGGCCTGGTCATCTCATTGTTGAACCGTTTTGCTGGAAGAGCATCCAGGCTCAGTATCCCCTGCTGACCGTCATCACCTCGTCTTGTAAAGCATCTGTTCTTTCCCTGCCGCCAGGGTAATGTAGATCACAACCATGAACACGACCTTTGGTCAGCATTATAATGCATGAGTCACATTTGCTGATGATGATCCAGGGTCCGGGCACGATTCCCGTCTCTGTGTGCTTGGAGTTTGCATGTTCTCTCCGTGCTTGGTGGGTTTCCTCTGGCGACTCCGGTTTCCTCCCACAGTCCAAAGACATGTAGGTTAGGTTGAGTGGCGTTCCCAAAATTGCCCATAGTGTGTGAGTGAGTGTACAGTATGTATGTGCGATGGATTAGCACCCTGTCCAGGGTGTACCCTGCTTCATGTCCTAAGCCTCCTGGGATAGGCTTCAGGCCCCCGTGACCCTGAATACAGGATAAAGCAGTATAGAAGGTGAGTGAGTGAGTGAGTGAGTGAGTGAGTATTAAAGGGCATTGAATAAGCAAATAAAATTTTCTCCCTAATGTGACCTCATATAAGAAAAGCTCCTCTCCGATATTGTTGCTCAGCTCTGCTCTCCTGTGCATGGGTGAGGCTTTGGAGTGGCTCAATTACCTAAACACTGAAATGACACATGAGGAGGGATAGTCAAATAGAGGGAGTTTGTGGTATTAAAAATGCATGATCTGTCCTGTATTTATAACTATACTTTGGGGGAGCTCTGAGACCTGTGTTCATTTGTGTAGTTGTATAAGAATTCATAAAATTTGGGACATTTAAGGAAATGAAGAAAGATATCTTAGAGGAAACCCTAGAGAGGAAAAAGAGAGTCTGCTATTTCTGGTGCCATAGTGACCTAAAACGTGGAATTATCAGCCAGTATAAAGCGAGAACAAGATTAAATAAAGGTCAAATACTTGTCTAGCGGTATGTCCTTTAGTGGCCCTCTACGTAAAAATTAAATAATCCAGGGGTCTCTACTTTAACTGCTCTATTATCTATCCTTCATAACCTTCTTATGAGGCATTCGTGGCGATTGGGATTGGAGAAATCATATAACTGATCAGCCATAACATCAACGTGACCGGCAGGTGAACTGAACAAAAATGATCAACAACTATACCCAGGATCATGGGTGCCCAAGGCTCACCCATGCCTTCCGGGAACCAAAAGCAGGTCCATTTGCACCGATCCCACAGAAAAGCCAATTTTCCAAAAAAAAAGCAATACTGGCCAATGACAGAAAGACATCAGAACACCTAGTTCACCACAGACCGCTTCTTATGGGGCTCAGCAGGCAAAGATTCCTGAGGCTCCAACCTGGTCTCCAGATTACTCAAATCCCAATCCGTGGGATGCATTGGACAAAAAGTCTGAGCCGCGGATGCCCCACCCTACAACCCACACCACCCAAAGAAGTGCCTCAAACTTCCTGGTGCCAGACACCACGGCACACACTCAGATGTTTGGCAGAGCCTCATCCCAAGGGGCCAGAGCTACCCCGATGGCACATGAGGAACCCAAAACCTAGTTGGTTTTAGTCTTGAAGGTTTTACTGTTATATCTGATCGGTAGCCTTGACTCATGTACACCAGGTGATGCATTGTCCACTGTCCAGCTGCCTTCTCATGTTTTGTGTGGTTGAGATGGTTGATTTGTGTTTTATGCTTTTTCCAGGCGTCATGTTCTCCGCATCCACACGCAGGCATACTTCGGTGTCCATGTGCAGCTCTACAGCAAGACAGCTTTCGTATTCGGAGACGAAGACACAGTGATGCCACACCTAGAAAATGTATTCAGTTCCTGCCTTGTTTCAGCCTCAGATTTTGTTTCCTTTTTAACTTTTTAATATTTTATGATAAAGGAAAAATGCAATGCTTTACATTTGATGTTATAGTTTAACCCATCTTAAAATTACTGGATTGATCTTTATACAAGCATGATTTTGTACATTGTGACATGCGATAAATATAAACCCACGTTATGTATGATGTGTGATGCCTGGAGGACAGTCTGCATGCTGCTGTTTCACTGTCATACTGTAGGAGAGCCTGAGGTTCTGTGAGCAGGCACAGACGATTCTTGGCACTCTAGGTGGAATGCTCAGATCCTTCTCGAACCCAGACGAACTGTCATCGGCCACGAGGACGCTGGAAGATGCTGTCTGTCCTTCGTCACTTAGCAAAACAGCATTTGGAGTGCACTGGAGGGTGGGTGTGTGACACGTGTGCATTACCTGTGCATTACCACTTGCAGAGTCTTGACTCAAGTCAGTGTTTGTTGTGCTTCAGGTCTTCAGTCATGCAGTACACCACATGTTTAGCTGTGCACTGGGAAGAAAGCTGACATCTGAGGAACTGTTTGCAGTCCAGACCCTGACTCACTTCAGCGACACAAGTGTGTGCATTTAACAAAGCGCAACTGGGAATATGACCAGTATGTAGTGCTATATTGTCTATCGTGTTTGTTTTTGTTGTTGTGTGTAGCAGCTGGTGATCCAGAGCACCGGAGAGATAGTCAGATCACAGAAGAAGTAAAACAGGCAGCAACTGTTTTGCAGGATGGCTTTAAGGGCAACCTGGAGAGTGAAATTCTCAATGCTGCAACACCAGGTAACATCCCCTCCTTATTATTATTATTATTATTATTATTATTATTATTATTATTATTATTATAATATCAGGGTTAAAGGATAATCTGATTAAAGACTGCAGAATATGTGTGAGTGTGTACGCATATAGGCAGACATGCACTCAAGCCCTTCAGCTCACACTTATCAATTAAGCTGCCAATCACTCTGAGTAAGAACGACAACCCGGAGAACAACACTCCATCGTCATCTCCTCATCCATCTGGATTTATCCCTTCAAGCATCTATTCCTTCCTCTCTCTGACACGCTGATGGATGTATGGAGAGACAGAGCATCAAAACAGATACACAGGACAGATAAGGAAACTACACAAAAATAGGAATGCATTAAAGAAAAGTAACAGAGAAAGAAAGTGAAAGAGGCATAACCTTATATGGATGATTTCAGCACCTGGGCAGAACCACAACTTTAAAAAAACACACACAAAAAAACAAGATTCAGGCTTTATAAGACAATTCACAGCCCCTCACTCACACATTCTCGTGTAGCGCTTATCCTAAGCCAGTCCTGATTGCAAAATCCGGGCCCTATGAGCCTACAGTAGTTGCGTGCTCCCACTACATTGTAAATGTACTATTTACCTGTGAATTAGAAATAATAATACTATCATTCCTTTTATCAGCTCAAACTGATTTTCTTTCATATGTTGTAAATTACTGCACTGAATACTTAATGCCTATTATTTACTGAGAGGTATACGTCCATACTGCCTTGCATTCCTATGTTCCTAACACATTTAGAACTTTAAGGTGGCAGCAAGGCCCCCTTAGTGGTTAGCACTGTCGCCTTGACCCTCCAGGGCCCGGATTTGCTTCCGCCTTGGGGTCCGTGTGCATGGAATTTGCACGTTGTCCTTGTACTAACTTGCATTCCCAAATTGCCCATAGTGTGTGAATGAGCGAGTGAGTGTGTGTATGTGTGTGTCCTGAGATGGATTGGTACCCTGTCCTCGTCCCCTAAGTTTCCTAGGATAGGCTGCGGGCTCCCCATCACCCTGTATACAGTATGAAGCGGAATAGACAATGAGTGAGTGAGTGAGTGAATCCAACTGGACTTACTGTATGCTGTATGCAGAGGTGGGTAGAGTAGCCAAAGATTTTACTCAAGTAAAAGTAGCCGTACTTTAATTATAATATTACTCAAGTAAAAGTAAAAAAGTACTCGGTGAAACGACTACTCAAGCGCTGTTTCATCGTAATGTCCGATTATTATTTTTTTTAGAAATTATGTAAGCAGTCAGACAAAATGATAAAATAATC
Organism: Clarias platycephalus; assembly: GCA_030068275.1. Taxonomy (NCBI): domain Eukaryota; kingdom Metazoa; phylum Chordata; class Actinopteri; order Siluriformes; family Clariidae; genus Clarias; species Clarias platycephalus. The sequence continues at coordinate 28,855,251 of JAQQZT010000012.1, read as the reverse complement.
TACAAATTCTGACTTTCCAAATAATGAAATAAATAAAAGAAAAAGGATAAATAAAACTAAATATCTTTACAAGATAGCAAATTAAGAAACAAGAAACTTAACACAACTTAAACAGATACCTACTGTATGTAACATATGTATGTTTGAACGGTGTAAACTATTTCCTGTGTAAGATACAGTATACTGTATACAGTTGTCCTCCAAATGGATCAGCAGATAGAAAAAAACATTAGAACATGTACAAGAGGTCTCACTTTACCATAAACTGTGTCCAGTAGAACAAATGTAAGAAATTTATATTTTTTAGCCTTTAGCTTATTTGCTAATTATATATTTTAACATTGCAACATTAAATAAAACAGCTAAATTAACCGCGACATGTTTCCTTCGCTGTCTACCACGGCTGAAGATTTCTTTCCCGCTATGCAGACAGTTTGTGTGTAGTCATGTGACTACATGTGGTTAATGTTATTGCTGCTGATTGGTCAAGTTACTTAAGTTACTGTGTAGTTAAACAACATTTTTAATTCAATATTTAATCAATAGCCAATGTCAATTCATTGCTGTGGGATACGTCATTACTGTTTTGCTTTTAATATTAAATGTGTTGGAGTGCCATCACATCCATATATTGTCTGGACTGGTCTCCAGAGAGTTTACCGCTGGAAAGCGTGAATTTGATTTCAGACATGCTGATATGAACTTGTGTGCACATGAGAAGAGCTCCAAGCTGTACTATATGAACACAGTTGCCTGTTTGCTGATTTAAATCTTAATAAATCGAATACAGTCCTCGAAGGGCCTTGCATGAACCTTCATCCTGGTATCCTGGAAACCACACATTCATGCTAATGCACAATTAGCAGTGTCTACTTATCTGAAACTGGACAACCCAGAAGAAAGCCATGGGATTATGATGGGAACCTCCACCCAAAGCTTTAAGAAATGATCTTTACATCTGTCTTACATCTAACAGCATGTATAAAAAATACAAGGTATGTCTTTTAGCAACTTAAGTCTGAATATGTTTTGGGGTGGCGTGCGGGGTGTTGTTCAGGCACTGAGGAGAATGAGAAAGTCAGCAAGACTCTGATGGAGATGTGGGCTTCTGTGGAACAAGACATAGAGAAGCATGCCGTGTCCTTACTCAGGTGAAGTACCCATTTCTCCAGCTGCTTGTGTAAATCTGTCTACATCTGACTTAGTCTTGTTTTTCTTTGAGGGTGGTCAAGTTTAGATAATTGTTACTGTGTGTTTTTCCTTGGTAGGTACATGCTTATGAACAACGAGCAGCTAGTGACGCAGTACCCATGCAGTGGGGACGAGTGGACGAAAATGACCTTCACCGATTACTCTGTTCCTGTCCGTGAGACAACTAGCAACTGGGTTCTTCTTTTTAGGTAAAATTGAAAAACCAACATTGTTTAAAGCTGAAAAGGTGACATCAGTGTATTGCATTAGCCATAATAGCTACAGTATGATGACAAGGTCTTGTGTGTGTGCACAGGGAGGTGTTCAATGTTCAGAAAGCCATTCTTCTTGCACCTAAGATCTACTCTCCATTACAGTGTCACCTTCACGTCATCAACAATGACACTGGGGAGGAAGTGCCTAAATTTTTCAACAGTGTATTGCCAATTACATATACACCAAATAAGGTGGGTATATATGAGTGTATATATA
>JAQQZT010000012.1:28834513-28846169 GCA_030068275.1 Clarias platycephalus | reverse complement strand
TACACCTGATCCACCACTCATAGCTAAACCTGATCCACCACTCTTAGCTACACCTGACTCCCCACTCTTAGCTACACCTGACCCACCACTCTTAGCTACACCTGATCCACCACTCTTAGCTACACCTGACTCGCCACTCTTAACTAAACCTGATCCACCACTCATAGCTACACCTGACCCACCACTCTTACCTACACCTGAGCTAAACCTGATCCACCACTCATAGCTACACCTGACCCACCACTCTTACCTACACCTGACCCACCACTCTTAGCTAAACCTGATCCACCACTCATAGCTAAACCTGATCCACCACTCATAGCTACACCTGACCCACCACTCTTAGCTAAACCTGATCCACCACTCATAGCTAAACCTGACTCGCCATTCTTAGCTAAACCTGATCCACCACTCATAGCTAAACCTGATCCACCACTCATAGCTACACCTGACTCGCCATTCTTACAGTAGCTAAACCTGATCCACCACTCTTAGCTAAACCTGATACACCACTCATAGCTACACCTGATACACCACTCATAGCTACACCTGACTCGCCACTCTTAGCTAAACCTGATCCACCACTCTTAGCTACACTTCTAGCTACACCTAATCCACCTCTTCATGGTACACCTGACCCACCACTCTTAGCTACACCTAATCTACCACTTTTAGCAATGCCTGACCCACAACTCTTAGCTACATCTGACCCAGCGCTCTGACCTACACCTGATCCAACACTCTTAGCTACAACTGATCCACCACTTTTATCTACACGTGATCCACCACTTTTATCTACACCTGATCCACCACTTTTATCTACACCTGATCCACCACTTTTAGCTACACTTGACCCAGCACTCTTAGCTACACCGTATCCTCCACTCTTAGCTACATCTTATCCAGCACTGTTAGCTACACCTGATCCACCACTCTTAGTTACAAGCGATCCACCACTCTTAGCTACACTTCCCATAGCACTTTTAGTTACTGTACGTCTGATCCACCATGCATTGCTACACCTGATCCACCACTCTTAGATACACTTGACCCAGCACGCTTAGCTACACCTCATACACCTTCCTAACACTTCCTAAATGTTATAATTATTAAAGTTTCTTGCAATCTTAATAAGAAGAGCAGGGTGTCTTTCTGTGCCACTCGAATAAAATATTTAAAGGCCTTTTTCTCAATTTTTGCTTTCATGGGATTATAAAGAGGTGTAATACTACAGTGTTAATAATTTGACTATGTGAAGGCTTTTCAAAGACCAGCATACATATCTAAATTTATTTATAAAAATTTTTGTAGTGTATACATTGTAATTACTTTTTAACCAGGTCAATCATTTACTTTTAAAAACAGGTAACCACATACTGTATGGTCTCAGATGATGCTTGTTTTTGCTGAATGGACGGAGGCTCAAACTTCAAATTAGATCAGAACCTACTGACGTTTAGTCCTTATGTAAACTCATCACTTTGTCCGGTGGGATAAGGGGTGTTCTAAGAACACTGAAAGGATAGAAGTGTCACAGACAGTTTGTTTTGGATGGGGTGGGTAAGAACAGGACCCTGAATGGAGCAACACTGCCATCTAGCAGGCGCATCGATCTCCATTCATATGAAATTCAGCTTGTAGAACGATTAGCAGATGATATAACAAAATCATAACAGATGGCATGTGTGATATACAAACAATTTATTAAATTGTGTCATTTATAAATGCAAATAACCCTGTATTTAAACATCGTTAAACACCGTACAACCATCATTAAACACCGCACAACCATGAAGTATGCAGTTATATGTAATATGCATATTGCTACAGTTTTCCCAATATTTAACATACTGTAACACCTGCTTAAAATATTCCCATGTAATCTGTCCAGTGTTCAAGCATCTGACTGATGAATCGCCTGCTGAGGTAGAACAATCCAACAACGAGGCACAAAAACGATCAACATCCAAAGCTACCAAGGAGACCAAGACCAAGGAGAAGGAAAAAGACAAAGACAAACCCACATCCCAGGCAGGTTCAACAAGTCACAATGTGTCCACAAAGCTGTGTGTGTTTTAGATTTGATCCCAAACTCTTTGCTTTCCTATTTGTTTTAGACCAAAAATACCAGAAAAAAGGTAAAAACCTATCTTGGATGACTTTGGAAGGTTCATTTACTTCTATAGTACATATGGAGCTGCATGGAGAGGTGTGATCTACCACTAAGATGTTCTCCTGTAGTGGGAAGTAGTCGTTCGTTTCATATATGGATTTTATTTTTAACAGACGGTGTGATTATAGAGTGTCTCCAGACAGTGAGTCACCCTCTGCGTTTCGGATATTATGATGATTCAGGGCTTTTAAAAAACGAGAAGAGTCGAGGATGATCATTTCCCATCGTTTACTTTGTGAGGGTGTGTAGAAAGGGGTGTAGATTGTACACATGTGTAAGGGTGGTCTGTGTGTTTTTTCGTGTAGTGTTTGGATGAGAGTAAGCCCCACTGGACGCTGCGTGTGGTCAGTGATCAGTCGGAGGTGGAACAGATCGAGGTTAGAAAGGACACACAGAGACTGGAGCAAATTATGGCAACGAAACTGGCCTGGGAATCTGCAGAGCCTGGGAGAGCACTTAAGGTCTGTGGGCACACACACACACACACACAACTTATTCATGCAGATATATTGTGATTGTACACACACATTTACAAGTGTGTACTAATGTGCAGTGTTGAACTGTCTGTCCTCTTTGGTGGTATTTTGTTGTTGGTGCGAAGGCTTTTCACACCCGTCAGGAGTACCTGCAAAAAATGAGCATGCTTGAACAAGACTACAAGTTGGACCTCACACCTTTTATCAGGTACATATTTCACAGGAGGTTGGATAGACTTGAAAAGAACGTCAGTGAAACCATGAGTTCACTCCTTGGTTCTCTCTCTCTCTCTTTTCGTGCAGAAGGACTGGCAGGCCTGAGCAATTAAAGGGTGCAGTGTTGGAGCAGGAGCAGCAGAGGGAGCGATTGGAGCAGATCCAGAGCTTTCGGCTGTACCGAGAGACCGTGCTGGATCGCCGGAGGCAAGAGCAAGAGCAGACCAAGCAGCTTATAAGGGAACAACAAGAGCTGTTTGAAAGAATAAAAGTAAGACATAGCCATGTTACAAGAGGTCATGTCGTAAGATCAAGTTCTGACACTCAATACCTCGCTGATTGTCATAGGAGGAGAAAGCCGAGCTGCTCCGGAAGTTTGAGCAGACTCGAGAGGTGATTCAGGTCCGGAAGCTGGGAGAAATGCCTCAGAAGAGAGAAGAAGAGCCTCAGAAGGAATAATCGAACCCTTTAGAGTAGATACAAAACACTGATAACAGCACCATAAATCTACATGCTGAACAACACAAGACCTGTCAGAACACATCTTTGAGAACTTCCATTACGTTAATTAACTTCTTTAGATGCATACGGAGCGTGGCCATAATCTTCTTCAGTGGGAGGAAGTTGTTCATTTGAATAGGATTTAATATAAGATTTTATTTTTAACAGACCATGTGATTATAGTGTCTGGAGACGATGAGTCACCCTCTGCTTCGGATATTATTAAAATTCAGAGAGAAAAAAAGAAAGAAAGAAAAACCTTGAGAGTGGGATTTTTTTCATTTTTACTTTTACTGTGCATTCATACGGTGTAAGAATTGCGAGTTTGTGTTTAGATTGTTGTGCATGCAGTGGAACATGTGTGTTAGTTGTGTTGAAGGCAATTGTGGATGCCTGTAGTAGTGTGTGCATGTGGGTGGAGGTATGGCTGCATGATTGTGATCTAGAAACTAGAGAAATTTAACAAAAAGTTAAGCTTTAGCTTAAATTTAATCAAGCAAATTTCCGGACAAGCAGTGTAATTGTGTAATTAAAGAGATTAAAATTTTTTCCCTCACATAATACATCCAATATTGTTTAAGCTTAAAATGATATGGTCTTTATTCTAACTTTCACAATTTGACCCAATATCTTGTGGGTTTTTGCATACTCTCTGTTTTCCCCCAATTAATAAAGGTGAATTCCAGAATTAGGTAAAGTTTATTAAAACGTTCATTAAAAGCCTGATATGAAGTCTATGGAATAGAGGTTAAGAGTTTTAGGAGGTAAAAACACATAAATGAAGAAATCTACAAGGACAGCTAGTACTCTTGACCATTTCTGCATTACCTGAGCAAGATGAAGTCATGGAGAGAGGTTCTATGGCCAGTGCAAATAACAAAATACTCAAGGAACATATCTGCCTGGTAGACTGATGGAGGGAGAAATAGCCTGAATGGGTGTTGTGTACTGATGGGCTAGAGTAGTGACCGGGATGCTGCACTATAGCTCCTGTTGCAGGTTGGTCTTGATGTCCTGTTTGTTATTGGAGGATCAGATACTGATAGGATTTCAGCTCTAAACTACTGTACAAGTCTAAGTGATCAGTGAGATTGGGGAAGACAGCACCTAAACATACCAGTTCACCATAATAGTCTACGTCAATGAGTCCCCCAGATCTGCACCTTTACCTAAGGCAAATCTATTCAGAGTTTTCAGCCTAGACTGAGCCTGTGTCCTAAACACTAACTAAAAGGTTATTCTACAACTGTGGGGCTTTGTAAGAAAAAATGACTTCCAAACATGAATGAATAATATTACACTGCTGTAGTTTCAAAGCAACAATATAACCAGATATGACCATAGGGGTAGTACTGTATGTCTAATTCATGTGGACAGTGAAGACACATACAGTAATATTTCATCAGATAATATTTTAATTTAAATCATACAATTAATATTTTAATATGATCAGAATCTGTTCTTTGTGACATTTCATCAAGGAACACATTGTCATGATGGTTTCAAAATGTCCCAATTGCTTGTCTAGATTTTAAGAAACTATGGAAGAAGAATTGCTGCACCAAGGAATTTAGGGGCATTAGTTCAAATCACTGCTGTATTCCTTCTTAAAGCACATCAATCAGTAGCTGGGAGAACTTGGAGGAGACCCAGAGACCGTCAATCTTTATGTTTAGGAGGGTTATGGTGGGCACTAATCATCCCATATTGACATCTGCCTCCCTGTCAGCATTATGGTGAGTGCTTTGGTGACTGGGCTAAAGGTTGTAACACACGAACATCACATTTCACCTGCCATGGGGTTGGATTTATTAGGCACTCAGTTCTTGCAGTTGATGTGATGGAAGCAGGAAAAATGGGCAAGCGTAAGGATGTGAGCAGGTGACAAATTGGTATGTCTAGACAACTGGGTAAAATCAGCACCAAAATAGCAGTTCTTGTAAGGTCATTCCTGATGTCAGTTGTTAGTACCTTCCAAAAGTGATCCAAGAAAGGAGAACTGGTTATCAAGTCAATGCTGGCTCTGACAGAAAGGTGACAGAATGCATGCATGCATAACAGCCTGCTGTGTAATGGGCTGCATAGCTGTAGACTGGTCAGAGTGCCCATGCTGACCCTTGACCACCTTCTGAAAGCTCCTACCATAGGCATGTGAACATCAGACCTGGACCATGAAGCAATGAAAGGAGGTGATCTGGTCTGATGAATCTCATTTTTTTTACATCACGTGGATGGCAGAGAATTTTCTTATAGATTCTGTAGCGATTTAGATTTTATGGGGCTGGGTTGCTAGCCCAACTCCCAACCTTTCTCAACCAGGCTTGCCGAAACAGAAACGCAGAGACTAGCGTTAAGTGTCGAATTGGAAAAGCAGCTGTTTTCCAAAAGATACAAAACATCTGGTCGTTGTTGACAAGCACCCTCTTCGTCTCCATTGTAATCCCCACGGCTATCTAGAGTATGCTAGCGAAATCCAGCAAATGACTATCAAGAAGATCAATGTGTTACTGTTATACTGAAGATCTGGTATTTTGAGAGAATATCCCTTGCTAGTCATGTCCTGGAGGGCCATCAAATCCCCAAAGTGGCTATGAGATGGATACCGACAGGAGGAAAACATTACCTGGGACACCCTTGTCATACGTGGAGATGCACCTTCATCAACGTTCTGAAGATCCTGGACACTGCATGGGATGCAGCTGAAGATGCCATACTGTAAATGGCTGGAAATTATGGAGCGGTCTAGTCCTGACAAACCCAATGGCATTTATTGTCATTAATTGATAGTGTTTGCATTTGAACAGGAAGTTAACAGGGGTTACAAATCAATTTTTCGATTAAGTAGAGCACCTTCTTAACTGTCTGGTCAAATGCATAATATAAGAAAAGCTTATGGGCTATAGGAGAAAACCAGAGTATCCAGATGACACCCACCAAGCATGGGGAGAACATGCAAACTCAATGCAGACAGGCTAGAGGGGCAAGATTTGAGCCCCAAACCCTGGATTTCTGAGATGAAACCGCGAAACACTAAGACAATGATTTGAACGTTGCATGACTACAGTGTCATGTCAGATTGTGTCCTCTGCAGCGAAATGGCTGTCGTTGCACTTGTGGGTGTGTGTTATATCTCGCTGCAATCACCATGTACCAGGCAGCCCGTAAATACATTCCACTCCAAGTCCTCTCCTTTATTTACTGTAAAGAGGTGCAATTTGGATGCTTTATGAGAAAGAAATATGCACAAGAAATTGCACTTGCATCCCACACTTGAGTCATCAAGGAGAGCTTTAAGCCTCTGATTACTAGGCTGCCTATAAGCAATAAAAGGTTCTTACATTCAAAGCTTTTTTCCCCCTCCTCTCACCCCATTACATCATGAAGTGAGAACATTCACTTGTGTGGCATTTGAGTTGGACTTGTTTTAACTATGACAGTGAGGACTGAGGCATTTGAAAAGGTGTGCTCAGGAGAGATCTCTCCTGAAATGGTAGAAGGTCATGTGTGTATGTATGTGTACTGTATGTGTCTGTGTGCTTGTGTGAATGCAGTCTGTCAACCATATGAGAGATCTAATCGGCTAAGCTGAGGTCAGGCCACACACAAACTTACCATGTCGTTTCTGACGGAACGCTCGCGCTGATTCTTAACACATCACGCCTTGTTGGACGTCAGCGTTGGTAACATTGCGTCATTGCGACACTGTGGTTGTCACGGACACGCGCTATACGAGAGGGAGAGAGTGAATAGATTTAATTGCGGCTGCATCATGCCTGGGGAGTTATTCATTTCATTCATTCATCCTTTCATCAATTTCCTGGTTTGTTTACATGTGCTTGCCTCTGTTGCAAACAGAATGGGCCTACACCTGCCACCTGCCTGGACACAATGCAACCTCAGCTTGAGTGTGTGTGTGTGTGTGTGTGTGTGTGTGTGTGTGTGTGTGTGTGTGTGTGTGTGTGTGTGTGTGTGTGTGTGTCTGTGTATGTATTTTGGTATTTTGCAAGCTGGAACTCCAGAGAAAGACATATATGTTGGGTTAAGTAGATACGTGGTCTACTTTAAATACTTTCTAAGTGAGCTAGCTTTCATGCCACATGGTGGCGAAGAACTGTATATTTTTAAACATCAATTTAAACCAAAACCATTCTGAGCACCAGATTTCCCACCTGAAATGTACTAATTCATCAGCCGGGTTGACCAAGATGCTTCCTCTCATCCCTCAACCATCTTGTCAGATATCTATTGATCCTGCAAAGTGTTTTGGCTTAATGGCAAAAACAACTGCCCTGCTGGAAGTCAGAATCATGAGCCTCTACTCTTCCCCTATTTTATATCTGCCACCCCAACCTGAGGATTCCTAGATCTTAGAGAAAATTCCTACTGCTCATCTCCCCATCTAATCGTGTCCAGCTCAATGCTCTACGACAGAGAATAGAAGGACAAATCAAGCTAGAGGTCATGATAAACCCCTCAAGCATGGCATAGCAATGTGAATATTCTTACCAATCCATGAAGGTCATGAAGATCCCACATAAATCTTATTATGGGTAAATCCATCATGAGCTGCTACAATTGGTTTCCTTTTTTGAAATGGTTTCTTTTATTAGTCTTATATGAAGGAGCAAACACTGTTATTGACTAATTAAAAAAAAAAATTCCCAGAGTTTAATATACTGGAGACCTAAGTAAAATATCTTTATTTTTTTTAATCATTTGTCCAGCCTATGTTTTAATCACTTGCTTTCACTCCACACCTGCTTTCCATTTATCAGTTTCCATCCTCTCTTCATGGCTGCTACAATCTATGTTATACGTAAAATGAGATTAATCCCCATATTTAAAGTTGATTTCTTACAATCTTCATCAAGCTACAGTCCTATCAAATGACAAGAGCAACAAGAACAAAAAATGCATACACCTCTAGCACTACAGTTATCATAGATTTTATTGCAATACATAATACACTTTGTGCTTGTTTTGTTTTTGTTGGTGGGGTTAAAGATGATCAATCATTTAATATATACATAAGGAAAAACCTTTTTATTTTTTAGATTTAGATTATTTTTCTTGTTTGTAAATATTTAACATTTTCTAGTTTAAAAGATAATTTATACTAGGACTCCAGGCTAACAATTTCAATTAATTTTGTTCACAATGATGTTAGAATTATGTCCTACTGTAGTTTCATAGCTTGTACTGTTGTACTGTGTAACAATATCCACAATCAGCTGCTTTTGGATTATGCTTACTATTTATTTCATGGAATTATGATTAAATATGTAAGTAGAAGTATTGGTAAGAACATCACAGTTACACAGGCAGCACTAAGTATATCGTATTAGTTGAAACTTTATCATCCTAACACCTAAATCAATTATAATCAAAAAGGAATTATAGAGATGAAGAAACAAAGAAGCAAAAACCTTATTTGCATATGACTTTAATATGTGTGCTGATCTGCCAAATTAAACTCCTGTGTACTTAAAGTGATTCTGATTCTAATATGCATATCTAAACAATTGTAGATTCTAAGATCAGTTCAAATAATTTTACGTAGTCTACAAGAAAACAAAACTGATCACCCCCCGACTATGAGGAAGTGGGTTCAGATGGTCAGGAACAATCCAGGAACCACCCAGGCACAGACCTGCCACAAACTGGACGTTACTGGGACACCAGTGTCATGCCAGGGACAGCAGTCAAGCCAGTTTTACATCACCATGGACTGAAAGGCTGCCATTTGTGAAAGTAGATCCTGTTCCAAAATCAACACCTTTAAGCTCGATTAACGTTTGTAAAGTAACACCAAGTGGGAGGGTTGTTTTGATCAGAGGTATGTTTGGAGGAGTAAAGGTAAGACAAGGACACTAGCAGCTGTTAATCATGTTGGTAGAATTAAACTTTGGGGCTGTTCTGCTCCCAGTTGAACTGCAGATAAAATAACCTGAATCATCATCCAGATGGTTAAAACTTGGACACTATTCAGTGCTTCGACAGGACAATGACCCCAAACACACATCAAAGCTGATTGTGGAATAGATAAAGCAGAATAACTTTAAGCTTTTGGAGCCAGAAACCTATAAAAAATGTATGGACTGTGCTTAAGAGTCAGGTCTTTGCACGTTTACTTGAACATTGAACAATTCTGCCAAGAAGAATATACAAATATCCGACGAGGGTTACGATATTAACCCTCTATTCATAGCTATTAAAAATATTAAAATATCTTGTGTTCCTCTTTTTTTCTGGTGTTTGCAGCCTCCTGTGTTCTTGCTTATAGTGATTGACTACATGTTTGACAGGAAAACTGCATGCTGTGACCTTGTACTAGTGTGTGTGTGTGCGTGTGTGTGTGTGTGTGCGCGTGCGTGTGTGTGCGCGTGCGTGTGTGTGCGCGTGCGTGTGTGTGCGCGTGCGTGTGTGTGTTCCTCAGTCACCGCAGGACAACACTGGACTGTCACTTCTAACAGACTGACTGATTGACAGCTATCCTATGGGATAATCAAACACAGTGAAGACACATGAGCCAAGTCCTATTTTGTTTGAGTACATTTTATGCATTCTGATTTTATACTTCTGTCATAGAAGTTAATACACAATAAAAATACACTTTATATCAGCGAATACTTAAAAAAAAAAAGTAAAGCCCAAAATAGACAATCAACCTCTCATGATTGGATCTCCAGAACATATTACACACTGATGTGCATAAAAGCAGACTACTTTTTTGTAGTAGTGCAGACTAAGACAAAAGAAACATCTTGGTGAATGTACTGTAAGAGAGTATTTGTCTACTTTTCAAGACATTCAAGACTTCACCACTGCCATTCCACTGAAGCATTTTTATATGGTTGTTCTTTTGACTGTTCCAGTTAAGGGGTTGCCACGGCCAACCATCTGACCCAACTTGGCACAGGTTTTATGCCGAATCCCCTTCCTGATGAAACTCTCTCATTCTACCTGGCCTGGGCCCATTGCAAAGGATGCTCTGAATCCAGTGACTGGGTTTGGTGAGTTTGCGGCATTACCTGGGAATCGAACGTGGGGATTCTGCATTAAAGGCTCATAGTGCATAGCTAAAGGAAATATATAATATATTTAACCTGAAATTGTGGCCCAAACTGATGCTACTGTATTCATGTGCAAGTTAGAGTACAACATTTGTCATTTTATTCATGCTTTATGGAGGACTCTCTGACTGGTCCGTGTTAAAATTTGGATCATTTTCAGAAGCAGTTTGTTGTCTTGGATTTTTGCTTTGAGTTACTATTCTATAGCTGTCTAACAGACTTTGAAGATTTTGGGCCAAAATATTGTATGTTGGTATTTGTAGATATCCATGATTCCCTCTATTTTGACTAGAGCCCTAGACCCAGATCAACACAAGCAACAATTATGCTGCCACCACCATGCTTTACTCCGGGTTTGGTGTGCCATTTAACCACATGGTTTGGGGGTGATTTAGCCACCCTATCTCATAGCCCAGACATGCGAATTGACCAGTACTTGTCAGATCTTTCTGTAGCTGTAGGACTCTTGGCAGTCTTTCTGGTTAGATAAAAAAGTCACTTGTAATTATAAACATTAACTGTCGTGACATGCAAATCCAATTTGACAAAATAAAACTCAACTATTTGGCTTGTAAAGTGAATGTAGCCTTTTCATCCTTTTGTCAATTATAGAGGGACAATCATTCAGTGTAACATCAATATGGTGCCTCATTTTTTTACACTTTTTGATGATGTCCGTCAGCATGTCCCAACTTAAGGGTCCAGGATCGATTCCCAGCCAGGGACGATTTCTGTCTCTTTGTGCATAAAGTTTGCATGACATGCAGATTAGGTTAATTGTCGATCACAAATTGCCTGTAGTGTGTGAATGTATGTGTGTATGCCCTGCGATGGATTGGCACCCTGTCCAGGGTGTACCCCGTCTCATGTCCTAAATCCCTTGGGATAGGCTCCAGTCTCCTGCAACCCTGTATACAGGATAAGCGGTATAGACGTTGGCGGTGGGTAAACAGTTGAATTATGACTAGAAGATAAATTTTGACTTGAAAAACGAGCATTGTCTTGGTTTACGAGCACAGAGTATCATGTATCACGTATGCGCTTCTTGTCTTGACGCCGAGCGCCACGTAATCACAACTGAGCCAATGGCTTTTCTCTCTCTTGCGCTGCGGAATTGTAGGTAATGGTCTCCCCTGCTGGGTCTCTTACTGGTATAATCAACATCCGTGCACGCGTGTACTGTTTACTATAACACTGTGACCATGTGTGTGTGTGAA
>JAQQZT010000012.1:28816193-28834413 GCA_030068275.1 Clarias platycephalus | reverse complement strand
TAAAGGTAAAGTGCAGGTTAATTTGTTTTATTTTTACTTTATATTTTGTATTAATTATTTTTATGTATTAATTTTTTGGGGCTGTAGAACGAATAATTTGAGTTTCCATTATTTCTTATGGGAAAATTAAATTTGGAATACGAGCCCACTTCCTGAACGAATTATGCTCGTAATCCGAGGTTCCACTGTATTTACTTTTGAATGTAACTTTGAAAGTGATCGATAAATACAGAGTCACATGCCGCATTATAAATGGGTGTGTAAACTTATGCAACCGGGTTATGGTAAGTGTTTTCTATTTATTTTACACTTGAAGGTTTTTGGTTGTGTAGACATTTTATGTTTCTATTTGGTATAATTTGTTTCTCTCACATTTCAGAGGCTGTCAATAAAATACCTGGGGAAAAAAAGGAAAAAAGACCCTGGTCTCTGTGGAATCCTTGCCTTTTCACCAGAACGATCAGACATCACTGCTTTCCTGTCAGTCATTTTAGTACTTGTCAGTTCAGGTGTTTTAACCTTGACATGTGTTTTTTATGTCGGAATTTACATAAGCCTTTATTTCAATGAACAAAAGAGAGAGAATGTGAATGTGTGATATGTGTATGAGTGGGTGAGACGTTCTTTAAAGGCTATGGGTCTTTATGTCTCGCTAGTAGGTTTACTACCTAACAAAGCTCAACATAATGCCTTATTGTTAAACTCACTTTATACTTGTCACCCAAATTATATCTCAGGTTTCAATCAAAGACCACAAATTTGCATTTTCAATTATACTGTTTTGAATTATTCATTTTTTGCTGGAGGTCATCCGCAGCACAATTGTGACACAGCATGTCTTGCAGTGGTCTCATTTGAAAGAAGCGGCGTGCCTGTTTCATCTCCTGCATGAAAAGCTGCCTGGTTAACACTAAATAGGAAAGAGTTAGATTAAGACTGGACATGGATGTTTACGTTTATGACATATTTGTCTCTGTGGGGAGGCTGTAAAGACTTTTAAAATAACACGAGATAAAAATTATGTCTGAGTAATCAGATTGTGTTAGGCCCTGGTGTAGTCTGCTTGTGACTGCAGGTTGTGGACACGGCGCGTGACCTTCAGGACATGCTTTGCTATGGTTACGCTGTGTTGAACTTTGGCCCTCTTGTGGAGAACAATTTAGTCTGCCATCAACAAGCAGGTCTTATTGAAGCCGGCTAAAGGCGACCCCTATGCCCGTGATGCGTCTAGCCGAGCGCTAAGCAATAAAGCCCTGAATTGGAAGAAAATGCAACAGTAGATAAATGTTGCATTAAATCTCTGATGTTGGTGTCTGCAGCTTCTAAGGCATAAGTGTGTGGATGTGTGTTTATGCGTGCGTGGGTGAGTGAGAGATTGGTCAATGCCTCGTATGTAAATGAAGAGGGCTTTACCTTATAAGGGCCTCTCCACCTCTCCGTGCTCCTGATAAGGAAATGAAAGCAGTCAATATTGGCAGTATGATGTGTTTAGTGTGTGAAGAATTAGAGTACCCAAATTTAATCAAATAAAGACTGACTACCAAATAACGCTGAGACCTCTTTTTCAACTTCTTTTTAAACAGATTAAATAAAACAGTACCAACATTTTATAATTAATTCCTTGCAGTAGCAATAGAACACAGGATTTAAAAAATATTAGCATCGATTGATAACATGTGCATTGTGTCAGAAAAATAATGACAACTTTTCAAAACAAAGGTGTTCAAAGTCAGTACTCTGTGGAGCTACAACACACCAAAACTTAGAATTTGCTTTGTGGATAATGATATATATATATATGTGTTATTATTATTTTATTTGTATTTTTTTCAGTGATGTAAGGTTAAGATTAACACTATATGGACAAAAGTATTTGGTCAAACCTAGAATGAAATTGTATCTAATTGCAGATACTTCAATATAGCAGAATTATAGCATTGTCCAGGATGTCTTGATATGCTGAAGCATTAAGATTGCTCTTCACTGGGAATTAGGGGCCTGATGGAAACACCTAAGTTCAATAATTAACAGTAATTTGAATACTTTTGTCCCTATAGTGTATTTCATGGAACCCAAACCCTAAAATCAGCCCCAAGACCGTTCCTTGTCCTGCATCACACTTTACTGTTGGTGTTCTGGACTTTGGCAGGAAGAATTCTCTTGGCATCCTCCGATTTCAAGATTCATCCATCATGCTGGCAGACAGTGAAGAGTGATCTATCGCTCTGGAGAACATGTTTCCGTTGCTCCAGAGTCCAATGGTGGTGCTTTCACTTTGCTTAAATAGTGCTTATACAATACAGTATAGTGCAGTATATTACAGGTGGTCAGGAGAGCAGAATATGTGGTAGGATTTAAGCTAGACTCACTGGAGCTGGTGTGGGAAAGGATGACCTTGAACAACATGCTGTTCACCAACACCAGTTCCACCCTTTGTATGGAATTTTAAACAAGCAGAAAAGCATGTTCAGTGGCAGACTTCTATCACAGAGCTGCTCTACTGTCAGTCTCAGAAAATCCTTTGTTCCCAGGGACATACACTGCTTTAACCCCTCCTTGTGGTGCCTTGGGACATGATTGGAATTCTCGGTCAGATGGTCCCTTAACCACTACTCATCCTCAGTTATACACGTTTCTCTCCTTCACATCATACTCACTGTTTACAGTCATATTTATTTATCTACTCGTTATGTATTCTTATCTGCATTGACTTACACTACCTCAGTCTTGCACCATTCTATTTTGCACTGCTGTCACTTTCTGTGGCTATAACTCATTGCACATGTCATGTTCTGTAGTCTATCCACTAATGGTTATATTCATTCATCGATCTTTGCACATATTCATTTCATTCACTTTATACATAGAGAGAAAGAGAGAAAGAGAGAGGGGGGAGGCATGGTGGCCTCCAGGGTTCAGATATGCAGATTAGGCTAATCGGTGAATGTGTGTTTGCCCTGTGATGGATTGGCACCCTGTCCATTGTGTACCACGCCTTGTGCCCTAAGTCTCTTGGAATAGGCTCCAGGCCCCCCGGCACCTTGGATACAGGATTAAGTGGTATAGACGATGAGACAGTGAGAGAGAATGAAAATGAAATGAATGAATATATATATCTATATTGAGAAAGCGGCACAGTGGTGTAGCGGTTAGCACTGTCGCCTTGCACCTCCAGAGTCCAGGTTCGATTCCTGCCTCGGGGTCTGCGTGCATGGACTTTGCATGTTCTTCCCATGCTTGGTGGGTTTCCTGCGGTTTCCTTCCACAGTCCAAAGACATGCAGATTAGACTAACAGTCGTTTCCGAATTGCCCATAGTGTGTGAATGTTGACCGGAGGTCATACCATGGTTGTGAAAATAGGAACATTGGTCACCATTGGCCTCCACACTCTAGGTGGCCTATAGAGTTTCCTAGATACTGTAGATAGATAGATGTATAAAATATACATTATACTTTTTTATCTTCAGTTGAAGTATGGTTGCCTTGGAGTTTTTTTTGTGTTTTTTTTTTATGATTGACGAAATGTAATTGCAACTACATAGTACATAGCTGAACCGCACATTGTTTGTCACGTCATCCTGAGCGCTCGCTCAAATCTCCGCGACAGGCGAGCCTCGAGCGTCACACGCGGTCACCGGCGGCGGCACGAGCTTTCCTCTCCTCTCGAACATCCGGGTGTCGCGCGCAGTGCGCAGTCGCGGCGCTGCAGCCGTTTCAGCGAGCTGAGCTGAGTGTAGAGAGAGAGAGAGAGAGAGCGTGTGTGTGTGTGTGTGTGTGTCATAGAACCGGAGACGCAGCGGGACGCCGACTTGGCCAAGCTTCCAGCAGCACAGCTTCCGCCCTTTAAACAATTAGCAAAAATCCCGCATCAGCGTGTCACCTAAAGACGTGGACATGGAGACGGTAGAAAACGCGCCCTAACATGTCCGATTTAAACAGGGATACCGCGAAGCAAAGCGAGAGCGGCTTCCACTCCCCTCCTCCTCCTTCATCTCTTCCCCTGAAACCGGCGATCTCGTCTCAGGTGCTCCGTCCTCCTCCTCCTCCTCACGCAGCCTGACTGGGAGCGAAATGAAGAAGTTTAATATCCGCAAGGTGCTGGACGGCTTGACGGCGGTGTCGTCGCCCTCGGCGTCGCCGCATGCAGGGGCCAAAGAGAACGACTTCATCCTCCCGGAGAGCCTCCAGTCCGAGCACTTCCAGCTCTGCAAGGTGGGCACAGACACACGCACCCGTGCATGAGGTTGATGAGCGCAGGGTCGCATGAAGCCGGAGTTTGGGTGTCCTGCTGGGCTGCTGTTGAGAAGCTCCATCATTTGGCACGTTTTTGGATAGATGTCGGGACGCGTCGTGTCTGTCTTGCCGTTTCAATCCTGTAGTGTATAAAGCGACACAGCGGCTCATGTGCACAGGTTTTTTTTCTTTTTTTTTTCTTTCTTTCTTACGAGGAGAGCAGTGCAGTCTTTACGCGCGGTCGGTATGAAGCTATGGCTTTGGTTCTGTGTGTGTATTGCGCGCCCGTTGCCTAAACATAGTATTTTACCAGCTTGATGCTTTGATGCACATCAGGAATGCGTCTTATGTCCAATAAGACAGTTATAATAGTGCCTATTTTTAATAATAATAATAATAATAATAATAATAATAATAATAATAAACAGCAAAATAAAGCTCTCTTGCTGGACCGGAGTGGAACCAGTGGTGACCACCAGCAGCACCAAGAGTCAGGCTCTGGCGCAATGTTTTCTGTGCGGATTATGTCAGTCTGTCAAAATTGATTTCTCGCACCTCTGACTCTCTCTCTCTCTCTCTCTCTCTCTCTCTCTCTCTCTCTTTTTCTTGTGCACAATTGAGGGATAAGTATTATAAGATTTAAAAAAATAAAATAAACTATCCATACCAAAATAGCCCTGCAGGCCCATTATCCATGGAGTGAAAATATGCATCCGTGTTTTGACAGCGCTTGTGGCCCAGTGCCTTCAGCTTGCAGCACTCCAGCAATGGAACAGTGCAGCAGTGAGAACACAGGACCACTTATGTAACACGATTAGGCATCTACTCTCTGATAACAAACATGGAGGGAGAAAAAGATGACACTTTTTTTGTCAACACCTTGTTGTAAAATTGTATTACGTTCTGTCTTTATTAACTCGTTCTTACTGTAATTGTGTGTGTGTGTGCTAATCTTCATGTTAACATCTCTGATTTTTCTCTATCAGACTGTCCGCCATGGTTTCCCCTATCAGCCATCTTCCATGGCCTTCGACCCAGTCCAGAAAATACTTGCCATCGGGACTCAAAGTGGAGCATTACGGTTGTATCCTTTATAACGTGCTTGTGCGTGCTCTCCATTTCGGATCACGCAGGAAATCACCTGTAAGTACTGTTCAAACTTGGCCATTTGTGTTCACGACTCATCATGTTGACTGTCAGAATCCAGCGATAACAATTATCGCTCATGTTGATTTCACGGCTTGGGACTCTGCGTGTTCGTGCTGTAATAGGGAAAGATGTTGGTATTTATTCAATCTATTATGAGGGAGTCAAATCATGACTTTTTATTGTGTTTTGAATAACAGAACACAGTTATAAGAGTAAAAAATCTGTTTATTCCTCTATATACTGTATTACCCTGCTACACTAATGCACGTATCCCCAAATTTCATGAGTGTTTGTATACCATCAAGGTAGAAAGTTTTCTTAGTACACTAGAGCTATGATACAGTAGGACACGTCTTATAATCTGGCCTCCCAGGAACTCACTCAAACTTGTGGAAATGGCGTGGAGTGAGTTCAGGACTTTAAAGGGATGTGAACTCCCAGCTGAGCTCCAGTAATGTGCAAGTGTTGTTAATGAATGATTGTGTGTATGGTTCCCACAGACAGATTGGTGATGAGTTATTAGTTAATTTTCAAGGATCAGGCATTCCACTTGCTGAATGTTCATGAGAACGACTGCAGTAGGCTCAGTGCTACCTGGGCCAGGATCATCAATCTAGATGTACGGCCTTCTTTCAAATATTTGCAACATTCATATGTTTTACTGTGACTAAGAGTCTCATCACTGTACTGTGCTTGAAGTCTTCTGTAAAGGAAAATCATTGGTTTTTACATCTTCTTTCACAAGAAATTCCATCACGAATCCCGGGTTGACTTGAACGCCCCTTGTGTTATTTCTAAATGACTCCTTGCAAATAAAAGCTGGTGTGTTCCTGTGATTTGAAAAGTGTTTCTTTAGGAATCAGAATAGTTTCCATTTAATTCCATTCAATTCCATCTCAGGAAGATGACGTGAAGTCTAATTTTTGTAGAATGGTTTTGATTCTTTGACAAGCGAGGCAGCTGACAACTGAATGTCATATCTGAAAAGATTTGCGTTTTTCTCATCACTTTGTTCAGTCCTGTCAGATCAATTTGCTGTCAGTCAGATTTCCGCATCAGCTTCATCTGATTTTGTGTTCTTTTATATTTTCCAGCGGAGATGTTGACACACCAACTGTGAGAATCCAGAGAATCTGCTCTTTTTTAAAAGAATCTTTATTGAGGGTAACTAAGCCCTACATGGTGATCAGGATTTAAGTAGATACACATTGAAATATCTCCTGTTGGGACGTAAAGATGAATAAAACGAGCATGAAGGCTCTAAATTTGGATTAAACACTTTGAATCCTTGACACCCACCCTCCCTTAAAGCTTGTAGACCGATCCTCAGTTACCAGAAAAAGTACTAAGAGAGTTCTAATTTCCTTCGATTTCTGTAAGCTGCCTTTGCTATTGGTTTGTCCGTACTCTATTTTTACCATTTTCCCGTTCTATAGATCTATACGGTACATCTGTATGCTTTTCTCCTTCTTTGTTGCTATGGCTTTGTTATGCAGGTTGTGTTTATATCTTTCTTTCTTATGGTCCTAGATGTGTTCTACCATCCCAGTATAATGTCTGTCTTGGCTTTTTTTTTTTTTTTCCAACCGTGAGCATGATGGAAAGTGGCAGATCAAGAGACCGGAGCAGCAGAGCTGTCCAGAAGATTACCGCAGGAAAAAAAAGGAAAGGGAAGTGTACAGTTTCATGCCCTTGGGCTAGTGTGCTGTGATCCCAAAAAAATCAGGCTGTTTGCTGTTGTCTTCCTAAAGCAGGGGAATGTGCTTGCCATATACAGTATACAAGCTGATCAGTGAATCTATATTTTATTAAAACCTTCAGACTCAGCTTTGTATTTTAAATTCAGGTGAACTGAATAACACTGATCAGCAATTATATACCAGTAAACTGGTAACTAGGGCAGATTGGTGAAAAAAGTCAATGCTGGCCACTATAGAAAGGGCCCAGAACACCCAGTGCACCACAGCACCCTACACATCCACTGCCAACATCCTGGAGGTCTTGTGGAGTTATTCACAGGAGGGGCCAGGACCATAACCCCCAATCTCTCCCCCCTCCCCCTTTGGGGCACAAGGGAAAATAACACAACAATGAGCATAATTTTTGGAATTGTGTTATGGCTATACAAGTCATTGTTGCATTAATTTACCTTTATCTTGAAGAACTTATCTTGAGTAAGTTCACACAGAAGCCCCAATGAGAAGCCCTTGCTGCCTCCCTGTGCTCAGTCTGAGAATACTTCCAAGGGGGAAGAGGTGGAGAGGACAAGACAGGACAGATAATGACATTTGTCAGGGTCCTGTTGTTCAGCTCTTGATTTATAGCAAATCATTTTTGCAAGCAAAGACATGAGAAGCATAAGCACACAAAGTGTGTCTATAAGGTAAAGTAGAATATGCTGCCTAGATTTGGAGAAAGAATGGAGAAGTAATCAGGAATATACCCCCCTTTTGGTCTTAGTAAACACAGTGACGCTGATTGATGATTAAACAACCACGGAAAACTATTGAAAATCAGCTAAAAAGAGAAGTAAGACTTTGTGTTGAGGTTATGTCATTAAAAACGTCCTGTCCTACAGTAATATCCAAGAGCGTTACGCCACCCCTCATTTGTTCATATTTTGCATTCAAAGAGCCAGACTTTCTTATATTTTTTTAAACTAGTCTTGAGGAATGATTATCCAGGCTTCCTGAATGACTTTGGCTCTCGTTTTCAGTCTAGTCCCTGGACCTGACCCGTTTCAGAAGAATGTTTTTTGTTTGTTAAACCACACAGTGACCTACTGTATGAATAATTCAAGCGTAAATAAATAATGTAATATAAGGCATGTACCAGTGAGAAACAGGTGCAGATGATGACAGATGTTTAGGCCGGTGATTAGTATACCGGTGATTGGTATTAGAATGCTGAATGCTGAGTGGTTGGAACAGACCAGTGGGGAAATGAGGTTGCTGCTGAGGTTGTTATATAAACAATTTTTAACTTGTATCTTTAGGCACTTTGCAGTTTTCACAGAATTTTTTTTTTCCTGTTTCTTTAATTAATTCCACATAATTCCATTTAAATTAATGTTTAGAAATTATGAGTGGCTCAAGACTTTCACAGTATGTGAAAATCTGAATGTTTCTTTAGTAAAATTGGTTAAAATGTCAGTCAGTCCCGGAGGAAGGTGGTGCCGGGGGGGCGTTGTCCTTTTCACAAAATGGATTTTTAAGTGCAGAGGAAAGAAAAGGGCAGGTAGGCCTACTCAGTAATCTATTGATCTGGTTCTGTCACAAAAAAACAAGCTACCACAAACCAAATGGTAGCGCTGTATACAGTCCGCCGGTTACTGTCACTGCATCCAGTACACTGATGTGCTTTCCACCATGGCATCCAGGGTGTGATTTATTCCATGGCAGTGCTTGTATTTTAATCAAAGTGGCTTCTCGTGTCGTGTGATTGGTCAGGTGGTTTATCTTGTCATTAAACACCACGCCTTGACAGGAATGAGTGATTACTGAAGGACAGGCTCTATCTCCCAGTGCCAAAGCAGCTATTAATGAAGCTGAGGGTTTTTTACTGTGCTTTTTTCTCCAGGTCAATGGAAACAAACCTTTGTCTTGTTGCACTTATTTGTCCTGTCAGGTGTTTAGGTCTGAGCGTGATTCAGAAACAGAGTCACTGCCTGTGGGCTTGGGGTTACTTATGCAATGCATGACCAAGAGCCTGAAGATGTTTACATGATGTTTATGATGTGCATAACACATGGGTTTTGTAATAATAATAATACTGTAATAATAATGATGATGATGATGCATTTAAAAAAAATCTTAGGAGAAGTATTATTAATATCTCCTTTCCTTTCTGCCCTAATAACAACGGAGCTGTTATAGGGATGTGTGTGTCTTTAACAGAGCAGGAGCAGAGCTTCTCCAATCAAACCTCTAATACCACAAATCATCACATGCTTTGGCTGTATAAACCTAGATCTTTTCCTTTGGGTCGCAGGTGATTCGCTCAGTGATTCATTTATCATTTTTATGCCTCTATAACGTATCTATAAAGATGTGTGTTGGTCATCCATGCACTGTCTTACATTAGCTCCTCATTATCCTCGAACCTCTAGCAGAATTCCCTGAGTGTTCTTGTCATTCAGAAAACAGTTTTGACTTTACTCCTTTTCTTTTCATGCTTAGGTCACTTATATCTGGTTCATTAATTTTGCACTAAAGCTATAAAACTTATCTGGCACTCCAGTAGGAATAATCTGTTGTACGTATATTGCCCATATAAGCCTTTTAGTTTGTTTATGAATGAGATTTTTAACTAAAATGATTTGGGTAGGGATGCTGTCTCATCTGAAATGCAGATGTTGCTTTTGTGTAATCTAATAAGGCAGGCTTTATGTGTAGTGTTTGTGCTGTGCTGCTGCTTACTCACCGGGCCCTATTACGCGTGGACATGAAATAAAAGTGGGCGTGGATATATAGACGCACACACATGCAGGCTTGAACCTGGTTGCCATAGAAATGTGCCCTGCGTGATGTCCTCATAGAGGCTGTTAAATAATTTATGCCACAATTACCAAACCCCTGCACCCGTCCTGCCTTCTGAAGTCGCCGCTCAGTCGAATGTTCATCGAGAAGCGAGCATGTGGTCGTAGCTCAGTAGTGAACTTTTGAAAGAGATTTAATATTGACTTCTTCCCTGGAAAGGTTAACTGTTTTTAAAATGAGGCGAATAAATGGACGGGAATGGCATCCCCATTAGGCCAACGACACGGAGGAGTCTGAAAGTCTGCGTCTGCTCCAAACTTCCTGCAGAAAGTGTAACTAGGGATGATTATGCGTAAAGGTGCTCAGACAATCAGTACTAAGAGGCGAAAGACCAAATGCTGCGTTTCATGTAAATCTGTTTAGTATTCAGCTGAAATATTTAAATAATAATTTATCGATTTTGTAACCTTGAGTCAACTGTGGTACATTTTTTTTGACTGTTGAAATAAAAACAGCTTTTAGCGGTGAACTTTTGGGCCATCTTGTAAATTCCGGTGACCGAGTGAACACACCAGGTAACACTCAGAGCATGACAAGTACCTTTCTACTACTAACTCATACATTGACTTAAAAAAAAAAATTTTTTTTTTAACCCAACAAACTGCAAACTCTCTCTGTCTCTGTCTGTCTCTTCTTCTCTCTCTTTTTTTCTTCTCCTTTATGTGTAGTTGGCAAGTTGCTGTGTGAATTGTGGGATGTGGTTGCTAGGCAAGTCAGGGGCATTATGTCATGCTTTTCTCACGAATAACTCATGCCTGCGAGGTTACCTAGCCGTTCAGTAATTACAGACAGCGGACAGGATGTTATGTATTTTCAACTTGCAAGCATGCACACACATACTGTACACTTTTTAATGTTCATACTTATGGAAATATATGTGTGTAGTATCCACCTTTAGCAGTAGTCGTTGTGTGAGTAATCCTATATGACTTGATCAGTCGCTCACATTGTTTTGGAGAAGATTTGGACCATTCTTCTTTACAGCATTGCTTCAGTTCATTGATGTTTTCGGGAATTCTCCCTTTAAGGTCCCATCATAGCACTTCAGCATCATCGCACTTCACCTTGAATGTTAAATTTTTCACCCGTTCTGATGTAGATTTACAGTTGTGCTTTTGATCGTTGCCGTGTTGCATGACTAATTTTCGACCAAGTTTTGGCTGTCACACAGATGGCCCCACATTTGGCTCTATAATTCTCTGGTATACAGAGGAGTTCATGGTCAATTCAATGACGCCAAGGTGCCCAGGTCCTATGGCTGCAGAATAAGCCCAAATCATCACCCATCTGTCACCGTGCTCTCTCTCTTTTTTCTTTTCCTTGCTGTGTAGTTGCCAAGTTGAGATGACAAGCTGACAGCGAGTATGAGACGTTGCTGGGACAGAACAACATCTCCACACCTCCATTTTGGTAGAATTTGGTCATAGACATTGTTTCAGAAGCTTTGGGTTTGTTCACATGCGGTTTTGCCAATCTCAGTCATGCTTCCATGTTCTTTTTAGTCAGAAAAGGTCTTCTCCAGGCAAACCTTTCAAATAAACCATACATTTTCGGCCTATTTCTAGTTGTTTTATCATGGACTTTAACATTTAATATGCTCAGTGAGGCCTGTAGGGTCTAAGATAAAGATCTTCGCTTTTTTTTTGAGCATTGCATCGTCTGACCCTGGGGTGAATGTGCTGGGACATCTACTCTTGTGAAAATTGTCAGCTGTCTTGAATGCTTTCCACTTATGAATCATTTTTCTCACTGTAGAATTTGTTTCAAATTGTTTAGAGATGGCTTATAAACTTTTCCAGATTGATGTGCAGCAACAATTGCTTCTCTATGACCATTGCTTATGTCTTCCTCTCTTGGAATTGTGCTAACACACACCTGAATGCTCCAGACCAGCAAACTGCCAAAACATCTGCTTTTACAGAAGTCTGTATACCTGGCCGATGGTGCAATTGACCCTCCTAAATCCTGTGGAAGCAGTAAGGGGTACTTGGTGTTGGCCACATATTTATAATTTTTGGCTTTTTCTTAACAAATAATGTGTCAGTGAGTGAAAATGTTATATTTTGTTGTATTTCTGAGGTTGCATTTTCCTACTGTAATACTGAGCCCAGTTACGATCAGATGATTTTTATTTGTTTATATAATGTTTTTACACAAAAAAAATAATTGAAAAAGGCGTACTACCTTTTGAACATGTGTGTGTGGGTGTGTACGTTTGTGTACTGTACATGCACAGTCATATCCAAAAGTTAGTCCTCCCAACCTTTGAAGTTATCAGTAAACATTTTCAGTTCAGACTGAAGATTTACATGCATATACTAAAGATTAATAAATGAAGCCGTCATATTTAACACCCTATTAGTACCACTTGACTTTCTCCAGCTTCACCTTTAACACCTTGGACACACACAAGCTGCAACACATTATCCTTTCCAAATACACACAGGTTCACACATCATTACACTAACGAGGCTGGCCGAGTGGTTCAGTTTGGCTGTCACTCAGCTAATCTCACTCTCCATCACAGGGCGCCTCAGGCTCATCGATCTGTTTCATCACTGCTTAACAGAGGCTTCGAGGTCCAGAGCCTATTTCAACCTGTTCCCTCTGGCTAATGCCCCCATCTGGGTCATGCTGATTCTCATACACACACAATCTCTGTTGGTGTCCTAAAGTGTTTGTCTAAGAGTGTGTGTGTGTGTGTGTTGGGAGGGTGTCTATAGGCAGGTGATGGTGTGAATGGAACACACGTACACCAAATATCTCTATGATATTTACATAGACACACACATACACAGTGCGAAAGAGTCTGTTTATGGCAGGTGTGACCTTGACAGGTCTCTCTGCAGTGGCACCTTGCAGTATGTTGGTTGGAAGGATGCTCAATTAGGATTAATTGGGATTGCAGTTTTCTCAATCAATTAACGATACATGTTTTATTCAGATAGTTGTTGGAGGTTGAACAAAAGCCATTCAGGAGTTAAAAGGCAAATGGCGGAGTTTGTATAAAACAGAGAAGAATGCCTCAGTTATGCAAGATTCTAACATTAAACTCGGTGGTAAAAAAAAAATGCTGAAATATCATTTGGGGTCAATATTAAATGCATAAATTTGAGGATGGGTATTACTTAATAGGTTGCACTCTTAGTTGAAAGTCAGCTAAGTGTTTTGAAACGGTTCAGAAAAATCAAGAGATATTTAAAGTGTGATAAACTTTAGATAAACGCTAATCTGTCTTGGGTCACAGGGGGTCTGAAGCCTGGGAACCAGGGGCACAAGGTGAGACACCCTGGATGGTGATCCGATCCATGTCAGGGCACAAGAACAGACACACATTTATACACTCAATCACACAATTTGATGTCTTTGCAATGTGAGAGGGAGTACGCCAAGCACAGAGAGACCATGTAAAGTCATGCAAACCCTGGAGGGCTAAGATGATAGCATTAACCACTAAGCCTCCGCTACACTGTGTAACCTTTCCAACCGTGTCGCTATGTAAATGGCTTACAAGGTGTTTTCCTTTCCCTTCACCGCATTCCATAACTTGCATTAGGTAATTAGTCAATCGTAATGTACAATAAAGTCCTAATTCTACTGAAAAACATGTACTCAGAACCACATTACCTTGCAAAATATTTGTGATTATCATTTCGCTCTTCAGCACGTCTCTTCATTTCCTCGCCTCTCACTGTAACTTTCCCGGATTCTCTCGGTTAATCAGCATAAGCAGCACCACATCAACTTTGGCCTTTTTTCAGAGTTGTTGTGCAGGGCAGAAGGAAGAGTTCTTACATAAGCATGCGCTGCTAAAAATAATCCAACTTTATTACCACCACAGCCATCTCTCCATCTCCAGTAAAGTGCCTTTGGAGGAATATTAAACCTAAAAAAAAAAAAAAAGATGGAAAGAAACAGAAAGGGTTTTGTCTTCAGGCGTGTGAATGCTGAACGCTGACAGGGTCGTCAGAGAGAAGAGAGAAAGAGTTTTATTTCTCATATATGTGTCAGTGTTGATGGAAGGTGGCACAGCATTAAGGCGACATTGTGCTGAGTCATCACAAATGGGTGTCTGGAGTCAGAAAGTCTCATGCATTTCATCTATCTAGTCTGTTTTGTTATACCAAGGACAGTTAATCAGGAATTTCAAAAAAAGAATACAGTCTGAGAAGTTCCATCTATTAAACTAAAAGTTTAATACTAACATTCTTAAATAATATAATGAATTGATTCTTTCAGGATACCGTATACTGTAAGTGCATTGCTTACAAGTTTGTTCTTTTTTAAATTTTTCATTCTAAAACTTAAGAGAGTAGCTGATGTCCTGCATGACTTGGAAGGTTTGAGGCAGGCTTATGAGTTTTCTTGAGGGTTTCTTTTCAGCCACGTTATCATGTCTGCCGCACATGCTTCTGCTGACCAAGATAGAAACCTTTTAATAAAAACTGTGATTTCTGCTGACAGTTTTTTTAATGATGCAATTTCACCAGGCGTTTAAGTGATCTTTAAGTTAGCATTCATACATTTTTTTTTTTTTTACTTTGACCACATTTCTTCTGTGAAGTTGGCAGTTCAGTACTATCCTTCCAGGTTTTAATAATGTGTCAGACTGTTCTTAACCCAATTCAATTTCAGCAGACTTCTTAGTTGATATCTTTGCTTAATGCAGGCCATTTTAAAACGGCAACTTTTTTGGCCAGACATTGTGTAAAGTCACCTTTGTCGAGATATGATTTAAATAATGTAACTAATCCCAGCAGGCTGTTATTTGAAAGTCATAACATCTAGAATGTCTAAAGGTATACGGATATCTGCTCTAGATCCTTTCTAGATTTGAAATACGTTTGAGCCTTAAACTTGAAAAAATCTAGTTAGATTGGTGAGGAAGAGTCTGCTTGCCTGCTCATGTGAAAGGAACTATACGTGTGGCCAGGAATATAATCAATATACCTGATATTGATGTTTTGGTGTAACTGAGAACATGGTGACGCACACTCTGTGGTTATCTGTGGCATTTTGTTCACATACACAGTTTCCATCATGTAAGTCAAAATTACATGAGATCAGATTGATCAGAAATCTTATTAAATTCTCATTTCATTCTTCACTGGCCCAAATGCCGATCTGAGTCTAAATGATTCAGCACGCTACATAACTCCTTCTCTTTACCATAATTTGACCTTCTGTAAAGTATCATGATTAAAATCAGATTTTCCGACAAAAGACTGACGCAAAGCTTTTTGATCACAGCTTTGGAGCCGGTGCTGTTCATCAACTCTACTCTGTGACTGATAACTCACGGCATGATTCCTCTGGCACAAACTCAAGTGTGGTATTAAATGGCAAATAAGTTTTTGTCAAATTTGCATCGTATAGATGACCAGTGGTACCAAAAGGGAGAAAATTGAACAAGTGTAGCACGCGAATAGCGTGTGAAATGGCTGAAATGCGTAATAAATTAGGAATAGTGTTTATACACTATAGAGGAATGTGTATTTGTGTAGGTATAAAATTTTAATCAAGATTTGAACCAAGATTTGAACCAGGGTATCGGTTTTGTTCCATCACCATGTGTGTAACTAATGGACACATCAGGAAGAGAAAACTATGATTTGTAACATTTCCTTCCAATAGATCCATCTTTTAAATTAGTAAAGCGGTTTAAATTTACCCGTTTGTCTGTTAAGGTTTAAATAATTTAAACATTCAGTCTTGAAGAGTAAAAAAGATGCCACAGGCTTTATTGCTATTGCTGTATGATATCAGAGACCTTATTGCTTAGTTCATATCAATATTTTGTGACTGTACTAAGGAACAGGACATGTGTAACGTGGCTTGCTGAGTTATTGCTTTTTAATATAAGCATAGGTACATGCATTAATGCCTGTCATACACTCCCCAGGGGACAGAGGAAAAGTGCATCTTTCATAGCTTCTCCTTTTTAAGTGTAGCGATACCACAGGACCACACCCTTGCTGGACAGGAATTCCTTGCACATGGCCTCTCCTACAGTACATTACTGTGCCCTTAGTGACACCTTCACATGGTGTCCCATGTTTTTTTACTGACTTTGCTAGGTCTTGGAAGACCAAGTGCCCTTGGTATAACTGTGTCTATAGACTAGGCTTGTTTCCCCTTGTTGGCAGCCAGTCTAGAAGAGGAAAAACTCTGACTCCAGACCCTGGTAATTGGAGTTCTTCAGCTCTGTCAAGGAATCCTTCTAGGGCCAAGTCTGATGTAAAATCTATAGCCTTGTGGTTGCCACAATCATCTCAGCTCTCTGAGCCACTGTGGGGTGTTGCCTGGTCTAAGGAGTTCGGTTGGTTTGCGTGCACTGATCCTCACTATAAACCTACATGGCATAGGCTGGAGGAAAGATCTACAGTCCTGCAGTGACAGAGAAGAGATGAAACAACAGTCAGATGTCATTGGGATTTGCAGTCTCGACTCTCGAGCAATTATAAGAGATAATAGCAATTTTGGCAACACCTGGAGTGACCAACAGCCTTATTTAAAGGAAGCGCTGCTTGCTCTGAAAGGAGAGGGACCTAGAAAAGGTCCTCCAAAGAATGCTTATCTCACCATCGCCTTGCTAGCTAGCTGTGGTCAACAGGCACCTTACCTAAGCAGGAAGGTAGAAAGAAAAAAAGAAAGAAGAAAGAAAAAACAACAATGTTGAAAGTAGGGTGCTGGAACGTCCGTGCAAAGCAAGATTCTGTCAACAGTAAACGACGACCGAGACGCACAGCTCTACTTATCCAGACTAGATCTTAATATTGCAGCCCTACTGTAAGTGAAGTACCACTTGCAGCTCAAGGTTCTATTGTAGAACATGGATTTATTTACACTCCTTACTGGTCTGAGGGAGGAACACATACTCCAAGAACTCCATTGCCAGCAAACTTCAGAACCTTTCAGTTGGACACTCTAACAAAGTCTCACGTCTCTACATTTGCTCTAATGTGATGACCAGTTTGTTATATTATCAGCATTTATGCTCCCACATTACAAGCATATTCTGCTATAAAAGTAGCTTTATACACATGTTCTACAATAGTTAAGAATCCTCCTTGGGTAAGGCATTGAAGCAGACAGGATTCTCATTATGGCTCTGATAAAGGAACTGAAGGTTGACAGATTCTTTGGACTGAAAGAAAAGTTTTAGTACAAACTAGAAGAGGAAAAACTACTTTAAAACAAGTGAGGCTTTAGTGAAAACTTGGGAACATCAGACACAATATTCTTTTTGTGCAGATTCAGGAGAATTTCAAGGAGCTAAACATGGGCCTATCTGCAGCATTTATTCATCTGATCAAAGCTTTGATATGGGTAGCTAAGACAGGCTCTGAAAGATTCACTGAAGACTGTGCTGTCTATAAAGCTTCTTGATTCTGCAGCACCCCCACGAAGGTCAGATGGCCCAAGTGAAACATGGTGGCAATATGTCTGACCCATTTCCGATTGACAATAGGGTCAGTCAAGGCTGTGTCCTCGCACCAACACTATTTGGAGTTTTCTTCAGAATGATGCTTAGAGTAGGATCTCACGGAAAGAATCTATACTGTATATGGTTCAAGACTGAAGTAAGCATCTTCAAACTCTAAAGACTTATGGCCTGCACCAAGACACTGGAAATGCTGATTCAGAACACATCTTGCCCATTGCAAACAATTTCTTTAGAAACGTATCAATTGGTTTGCTGATGCAGCAAACTTCACAAAGGATTTACAATGAGCCTAAAGAAGGTCTTGCATCAGAAACCACCACAAGGACCATACCTCCTCCCTCCACACAACAACATTGATGAAACAATTCTCAACACAGTTGTTCACTTAACATACTTTGTTGGTATCATTTTATGCCATGCCACAGAGTTGAAGGATATCTACAACCTTCTCTAAAGCCATCTGCAGAAACATGTCTGGAACGACCACTCACTGTGCTTGTCAACATTCTTCTTCACTATAATTCAGAAGCCTTTATTAAAACAAGTTAAAACAAGATGCTTGAGGATGCTTGAGGACTGGAAAAACATAGTACAATCATCAGCAAGGCACTGAGACCTTGAGAACTGCAAAAGACTAGCTGCTGGGAATTAGAGAAAGTTGCCTAAAAGCCCTCTGCATAGGAATTTCCTTGGCCTTTGTGTGCTAGGGTGTGTGGCATACAGTAAGTACTGGCCCAAACAGTCACCAGAGGGCCTGCATGTTTAATTAACCATTATCAATTAATTAACATGCACCTGTGGAATGGTCGTTAAGACCTTAACAGCTTACAGAAAGTAGGCATTTAAGGTCAC
>JAQQZT010000012.1:28773670-28784754 GCA_030068275.1 Clarias platycephalus | reverse complement strand
GTGTGTGTGTGTGTGTGTGTGTGTGTGTGTGTGTGTGTGTGTGTGTGTGTGTGTGTGCGCGTGTGCGCGTGTGTGTGCATGTGCGCGCAAGCATCTCTGCAGGTCAGGTGCTCGGTAAAGAGCAAGCCAAATGTCAGGAGTGCAGGGAACCCAGAAGCTATGCTAATACACTCCTTTAGCTCAGCATCACACTGCAGCAGAAAGCAGGCACACAAACACCTGCGCCACCTCAACAAGCCTGGTGTGTGTGTGTGTGAGAGAGAAAGAGGATTATGCACTGAGGTGGTTTATGTCTGGTAGTGCAGGGATAAATAAGGCAATATGCATGTTTTTGTTGTTGTTGTTTTAGGATTTGAATGCAGTGTTTGCAGTTGAGTAGAAAAAGATAAATCCTGCCGAGTCATGCCGAAGTAGACGCCCCGCGTCATGACCTTGCAGCAAGGTCAGGTTTTTGCGTCCGTTCCAATGCTCCAGGATTCCTGACCCAAACCTTGTAGCGACTGTGTAAAAGCTCCAACAAAAGGTCAATCTGACTTCTCATGATTATTATGCCTGCTTTTATGTTCGGACAAGAACAGAAGGATAGATTGACTCTGTTACTTGGTGATTTATTTTTAGGATAAATGTTTAAGCCGTAATCCACCAGAAAGTTCACTTTACCACTATCGAAGGAAGGCTCGCTATCGATCTCATGTCCCTCTTACAAATTGGACCCGGGAAGAGTCGGGTCATTATTCAGAGCCAAGTGGCCTGTCATTTTTATCCAGGGCTCTGCTCTGTAATCCCTTATGAAAGGCTGTTACTTTTGGGAAAATCGAGTTCTTGACCGAAAGACTTCATCGAAAGGAGAAAACGCTTGCTTACACCAGGAAGATTAGATCTGCGCCACGTCTCAGAGGATCTCCTGTTTCTCCATTTCCCCAGCCTCTCTCTCTCTCTCTCTCTCTCTCTCTCTCACTCTCTCTCTCTCTCTCTCTCACTCTCTCTGCGCTTATCAGAGAAATACCATGCAGGAGTTTCTTCTAACAGTCCAGCTTGTAGGTTGTTGTGTGAAATGTTGAGGTGTGTGTGTGTATGTGATAGCGAGAAAGAGTGAGAGAGAAAGTCTGACAGATATAACAAAGTGTGTGGAGTGTGAGGCATGGTGTGTCTCTCAACTCATTCGTCCATGAATATATGCATGATTCTGCAGAGGACCGGTGAACAAAAAAGGTGTGCGCGCGTGTGAGTGTGCATCTGCGCGTGCATTCATATCCTAAAACGTTAACCTTCTTTGTAAGCTCAGATTTACGTGTTACACAGCAGCTCTGCTTGAACATCTCATGGAGGGTAGCTAATGAGTCCCTGCTGTAATTTGGATTTCCTTTTAACTGAATCCAAAGCGCTCAGCGATGCAGGCAGGAGCTTCCTGAGACCTGGGGACCTGCAGGAAAAGTGCTAGCGCTTACAAGTTTGCTTGCATTTTATTCAGGGCGATACAAAGGCCATGCACTATTCACACACACATGTCCTGTCTGATTACTAGTCTGATTACTGAACGCTGAATGTTTCTCTAGTGATGAGTTTTTAAATCCTTAAAGGTTTCCTTCTCTCGTACCTTGTTTGTCTCATTCTCGTTTTCTCTGTTTTTTTTTTATATTTACAGGATAACGTTCTGTCACCTGCCCTTCCAAAGTAAATGGTTGTACGTCGGAACGGAACGAGGAAACATCCACATTGTAAACGTGGAGTCCTTCACCCTCTCAGGATACACCATCATGTGGAACAAAGCCATTGAACTGTGAGCAAGACACATGTGCACACTTACTGTATACATATTGATCTAGATTGTATCTCACTCTAACTTCTCATGATTATATCTCATCAAACTTCTGCTATATATCATGGGTACGTGAAATAGAAAATAATAACAGTACATACTGTAAATCATGACTGAAAATACCTTTTATTACTGTCCTAGTCATTAAATTATAACATGAAGTGCCTTTGAAACGAAGCATAGTCACTTGATAAAAACATAATGTAATTTATTTCGGAAAATTATTCTTATCAAATATATATATATATATATATACACGAAGAGTTTCAATGCTTGCAACATTCCTACTTGAATGCAAGGTCTAAATCTCACCACCAGTCTTGAGTGCGTGGAGTCTGCATGCTCTCCCCATGCTTGGTGGGTTTCCTCAGGGTACTCTGGTTTTCTCCTACAGATGAAGACATGTACTGTAAGTTGATTGACAGTTCCAAATTGCCCATGCTGTATGATTTAGTGTGTGCTTGTACTCTGCATTGGATTGCCACCCCATCCAAGATGAATACTGCCCCCTACTTCCCCCATAACCCTACACAGGAACAGAAGATGAATGAATAGATGCATGAAAGTCTGCTAGGTTTAAATGTTACTAAAATGTACATTTTATTTCACAGCATTTTATTAACAAAATAGCTTTAGCTGTGCCGTTCCGGTTTCTCTCTGTGTGATCTGTGCGCCCAGCAGGTGGCTCACATCCCACCCCTTTCCCATTGCCCTGTAATAATACGCTACACACAGAAACACAACAGTGTCCTGACTAAGTGGTTTGTTTATACTCACTGGAAATGTCTGAGTAGTCGATTTCATATCTATCACCACAGTGTGCTTGGGGAAAGGGTCAATGGTTAATCGTTTAATGGAAGCGCAGACACCTTTCAGTCATGTTATTCACTTATACAGACTATTGTAGTCAAGGAATGTTGTGCAGCCTAGAGGGACCCCAGTGGGTCAAGGCTGTGATGTTAACAGCAAACTGAAAAACTCTGTGTTTAATGGCATAACATCTATTTGGATGGCTCAAGAGCTGCGTTTCTCCCCTTTTCCTTCTTCCTTCCATCACACTCATGTAGATCATTCTTTTTTACCCGCTTGTTATAACTGTACACATTTGGTAGGACAACCACTCCTACTCTTCCACAGCCAATGCGTGACTATGCTCACTAAGCATGTGAAACCTCACAGTCTTTCATTATGGTATTTTCTTTGTGCTTTAAATACTTGACAATGTTGTGTTTGTTCTTTTTTTGTGCTCAATCAGTGGTGTTGCTATTAGCCTAAATCTTGACCTGGTTTGGCCAGTATATGACCTTTGGTTGTGTTTTAAATACTAGTTAGCATCTAGTTAGCATAATGATGGCAGAGCTGCATGATTAATCGGGAAAAAAATCACAATCTCGATTCATGCATACACGCGATCTCATTTCTAAATGACGCCTCATTCACTCACGAATTCACCTATTTACTTGACCTTGATCCCGGATTGCTGTATCAGTCAAGGTCACTTTCAGTCGATATCACTCACATGACGTGTAACAAGCTAAACATGCTAACCAGTTATTCGGAGTTGGGGTAGTGTGCTGTTATGTTCATGCCAAAAACAGATTTATTTATTTTTGCTTGCTTAAACGCTCCTTTACTCCATCAAACTCGCACTTGCGTTGTGCTCGAACTGTATTTCCTGCGCGTGCTCAATATCACAACACTCTGCTCGCTGAATTATAGCCAATCATAAGCTTTTTAGTTTTATTTTTTTTTACATTCTGACAACCTGTTTCTGATTGGCTCCTTTTAATGCTTTATGTGTCCGCTCAATGTGTATAGGTGTGTCAAACGTGACACACGGGATTAGGCACCGCAAGCTTCCGTGTGGACTGGCCAAAAAATAAAACGTTTAATTTTCGGGCAAAAAGATTGGAAACGTAATCACTACGCCAAAACTCACGGTGATTTGTAGCGAACCGTACTTACGGGCACCACGTGAAACCACATAGGTGAGATAGGGGTGTTCGATTTGAATTAAAAATGTTTAAATAAACAGTTATTGCATTTATCATGGCATAAGTTGATTATACATTTGTGTTATTTTAATCAACAAATGATTAAACAGCATAATGTCTCTCACACACACACACACACATGCTAAAAACTAAAATACTGTACTACTGTCTGATCAGATACAGGCACGTGCAGTTCTAATTGGGCTATAACTTAAGTATTAGATAATTAAACCTGTCGTGTTGATTCAAGCTGTTACACAGAGACTCTGAGAACAGACTGAAAGCTACAGAGGAGTTACTGGAAGTGTGTTAAGATTGAGCAATAAACCCTTTGACAACAATAAATTCCACACTGTAAACTATGTATTGTATGTATTTAATAAACTATCTAACACTGTTACAGTTACCTTATCCTGATGATAATAATATAAACTAACACACGTGAAGTCCTGTCATTTGTCTGAGTGTCCAAAATGCACAAGTGCTACTTATAAGTTATTTTTCTGTATTATTGTTGTTAATATTCTATTTATGTTTAACAACTTTTCACTTTATTTACATTAAAATAGTGACCGGTGCAGACAGCAGTCAATGCAATCAATGTTTTTTGTTGAAAGAAAAAAACAGAGAGAGAGAGAGAGAGAATCGTGTGAGAGAATCCTGATCTAAATTTTGTCAAGAATTGTGCAGCCCTAGTAGAGGGCCTAAAAAAGAACATATGACACAGTCGTCACATGTTGGCATATTCGGAATAGGGTAGCACAGTGACAAACAGGGTGTCAGGGCATTATGGCACAGTGAAAATAGGTGTTTTATGGCATAGCGCCACATTTTAAACTATGGAATGAACAGAGTGGTTCTGGCATGAAATCCCAATCTTGTGCTGATGCTGATGTTCAGTTCTGGTCTGGGCTCTATTCTATAGTTTGGCGATGGGAGGAATGCACTTTTGTACTTAACTCAAGACCCAAGGGTCTTGACACTTTTTCATAAACCTTGATATAGTTATATGTTCATACTTATATTGTGATAAAACCACATGAAAGAAAAGATAACAAAGTTAATCTAACCTCAAATGTCATAGTAAACTATAACAGCAAGAGTAAGAAGATGAAAATAAATTTTAATAAAAAACAAGTGCCGAACAAATAAAGGAACCATGAGTTGTTCATGAAAAGGATCAAGTTGTCATAGTCCTACGTTATGCATATGATCATTATTGAGAGAGAGCATGGCATTAATAGAGAGAGAGCAGCCTGGTCAAGGGATGTGGTGAAATCCATCCATCCATTCGTCTAGGAAGCTCTGTAGTCCAACTAAAAACCAAGGAGGCCAATGGTGACCATCGCATTTGTACGACTGTGGTAGGACCTCCAGTCAGCATTCATAGGCACGTACAGTATGTGGTGAAATGACGAACGTAAATAGGTCTATCAGGGTGAAATAGTGCAGAATGCTCCTGCTGTACTAGAATATTTATGTGAAGGAAAAAAAAAAAGAAGAGAAACTTTTATGAAGCAAGTGATCGCAGTGACTGACTTATTTTATGGCTGTTCCACAATGTTTAAATTAATATGATTTTTTAAATCAAAGAACAAAAACAAGTTATTTAAGGTTAATTAAACCTTTTGATAGAGCACATTTTGAGTCACTATATCTTGTAAAATTGACCTGAACAAGCCATCTCTAACATCTCTACTTTGTCAAAATGATTGCTTTGTAACATACCATGAGAATCGTGACGATCGTGAATCTAATGCCAGAAAACTTTTCACCACCACCACCACCACCATTTTTGATACTTTTACCATGAGGCAATGTCTCAGCTGTCTGGAAGAGGCCGATATGGGAGTTGGTTAAAATAAATTGGTTGGTGTTTTTTATTGCCCCAGGGAACATTTTTCCCCAAAGCATTTTCTTAGGCCTTGTCCAGACATTTTAGTTTTTTTTTGTTTGTTTTTTTCCCTCCTGTGCATTTGGTGCTTTTGGTCCACACATCACTAAAGTAAGCTTTATGGAGAACTTCTTCCAGGGTGAAGCTATTTAGAAACTTTTTTTACTCTGAAAACTGTGTTTAGTGTTTGTAAATGTTGTAAATGTGTTTGCCACGGGCATCATATCTCCTGTGCTTGATATCTGAGCATTGCATATTCAGTGGACTTGTTTTTAGGCCTCATAATGGCCAGCGTGACCTTACGGTTAGGGTTATATTGGCGTTTTGTATGCCGAATTGGTATGCTTTGAAAGTGTGTTTTATGTTTTCATTCAGTTTTTTTTTTTTTTTTTTCTTTTAATTTCAGGACAAATTTCTGGTTGTTCAGTATAAGGAAACAGAGAATCAGTTTTGGAAAACAGCCCTAAAGTTGACCAATATCTTATAACAGCACACTTTGCTTTATTTTCTTCTTATCATCATAATACCAACCTCGTGTCATGAACAATAAGTCAGATTGTTTTCATTCAGTTTCATACAAAATCTGATGCTTAAACATGTTTAGCTCTAAACTAGCCCCGGTATATTTTCATTTTTATATTCAAAGTGATAGTACAAAGTAAAAAAAATAATAAAAATGATGTTTGTGTGTTTAAGTGGTGAGTTGAGGTGTGATGGTGAAGTCTGTGATGTACAGCTCTTTTTTAATGTTTGGGTTCTCAGGGTGTGATATCACATTTGAGAATCAATTTGCAAGGCAAGTGTAGGCAGTGAACAAGATAATGCACTCTATTAGAAAGTGTGCAAATCGCCTTTATAGTCTCACACACCCTCAATCAGGGATATATAGGGAGAGCTAGGAGAGACAGAGAGAGAGAGACAGAAGAGAGAGAGAGAGACAGAGAGACGAGACTTGAGGTGAAAACTGAAAGTGAGCAATGCGTTGGGTTTTTGTGGAAGCATATTACATTACAAACCAAGTGAGAGTGAAAATGAGCAAGCTTCTGCATCCTGCCCATCTTGCTCTTGTTGCCATGGTGATCTTCTTTCTGAGAT
Source organism: Clarias platycephalus (assembly GCA_030068275.1). Taxonomy (NCBI): domain Eukaryota; kingdom Metazoa; phylum Chordata; class Actinopteri; order Siluriformes; family Clariidae; genus Clarias; species Clarias platycephalus. Next base: position 28,777,952 of record JAQQZT010000012.1, on the reverse strand, counting down.
CGGTCACTCCTGCTAAAGTATGGGTTTAAACAAGGGAGGGTACAGCTGCCGAAATGAGGAAGGATCCAAGCCGGGAACACAGTGCTAACATCCACACCATTAATCTGTCCCATTTCTCCCTCTCTCTATCTCTCTCTCATGCAGACTCATGAACTCATTTGTTCTCATGCAGACTTTCTGTAGATATGATCTTCACATCTTCCAGCTATGTACCAGATGGTTACTTTATGATGTTCTATTACTGTGACTTTAAAGTCGAGGCCACAGCAGAATTGCAGCTTGGACATTTACACAGCAACACTCTACTGATCTACTTTTTGCCTGTCAGATTCATTTGTTGTCAGGTTGGCAGCTTTGTTGTTTGGCGGAGGTATGCAGATGCATCAGCGCTGTCTGATAGAATCAGGCACATTTTTTAATTATTTTTTTTGCCTGCAAGTTTGATGAATGCTGTGTCTGCATGTTGTCAGTGTTTGTTTTTACCCGAAATGTCCATTCTAAGTTCTAAGGTCCTGAGAGTTGTACAACTCCGCTGATCAAGGACAAAAAATAATTTTCTTGTTTGTGATTGCTGTTACCACGCTTATCATTTTAATGATAATCCAAACAATAAAAAAAAAAAATGCTTTTCTACTATATCCACACCAGCATCTTCAGCATGTTTTATGCGGTAGAGAGAACAAGAGCATTAATATAAACCTGTGATTTCCCTTGCAGCAGGAACTAATGTCTGCGCCACAGACCTTCTGACTGATCAGATCCAACATAATTATGCCCTTTAAACCAGCTGTGATTTAAATCTTTTGTGATTTGTCACTTGTGAACAATGGAAAGCACTTTGCTGGTCTGCTGCAGTGATGTAAAACAAGCCCTAGATAGTTAAGTAAATGCAGTTTATACTGTACGTGCTGAAAGCTTGGCTGTTACTCTTGCATTTGCTCAGTAACTGTGGTTCCTTTGATGGTCCACCTTAAAGCACCTCCTCTGGAACAGGAGCTAAAATCTGCTCTGGCTTCTTTAGTGAAAAAATATGTAATGTTCCAAGTAGAGTTGTAACGGACCATAGTTAATACGTGATCTGTACAGATTGCTTCCAATTAATTGCAAAGTTTAGGAGTCACATTAACAAATACACTTTCGGCATGAGTGTAACTCAGTTTTTTCCACAGATAAATCTAAATTTATACTGCATTTGTTTGGCTTGCTCCAACACACTTTCTTATGCGCGTGTGGTTTTGTTTGCTTAAACGTTCTCTCTTATACTCGCTCTGTGTTCCCTAGAGTTGCTAGATTACACTGACTAACTTGATGAAAAACAGACATATTATTATTATTATTATTATTATTATTATTTTACTGTAAGTTTTTAAAGATCGTGAAGGTACAATTTAACCGAAAGTGGGAAGTGATACTGAATTCAGAATTTAGCAAATTTTACTAAAAATAAAGTAGAACACTGTAATCGTCAAATCCAAATGACGAGCCACATTTTAATAATATGTTGTTGGTCTCTCTCTTGCCGGGAGCAGCCGAACATTTTAATAATATAATGTCATCTAATATAAATAATGTGATCGTTCTTGTTTAAAGAAAATCGCTATCACTTTCTAGTGTCTTTACTCCTTCCTTATGGAGGAAGTGAAGCCCCTGGCGCTTTATCGCTTGCTCAGGTCAGACGGCTCACGCAGTAGCACGGACAGTACAAAGAGATTAAAAACCGGCTTCTATCCGACAGAGCTTTTCCTCTGTACCATCCGCCTGTCAATCAGTCCATCCAAGCAGACGGGGAAAAGAGAGATAGGGAAAAATGTTATCTGACTGAAGCTTTTGGACTTAACTCATTCCGTGGACATGACTACAGGATGTACCTCGTCTCACATTCACAACACCGTATTGAACATTCACAATCTCGAGTCAAGTAATGAAAATATAATAAGTGAGAAATTGAGAAAGCATCGCAGTGAGAAGGAGTCATGAGGCGAGTCCTGTGCGAACCAAGTGGCTGTGTGTGTATGTATCATGATGCTGTGCTTTTGTCATTTTTTTTTTTCTGTAACACAAATAAAATTTTTTGCCTGATGATAATTCTGAGGACATGGCCACTTCTCCTTCCACCAGCCTTTACTTCCACTAGACCTTCATTCACTGGCTCTGATTGGCTCGCGTTTCATACGTAGTAAAGCATCTAACCAACAAACGATGAGTTCCACAATGATTCTTGTAACCAATCATTGCACATTCTGTAAGTTTGGGTTTATCAGGAAAGGTTGGGATGCTTAACCTAACAAAGTTCTAAAAAACGTTTTCCAGTATCTCTTCCATTTTCCAGTTTCCATTTAAATTTCAATTTAGCATATCTTTTCTTCCTGTGGGTCACTTGCAATGAAAGCTTATATGTTACCTCACGCTCGGCCAAATACACCTGAGAAAACCCCATTCAAATTTGTTTAGTAGTTTTTATGTGATGCGTGCACAAACAACCAGACCAACATTTCAAAAACTACTGTATCTTGATGTGTTCTATTACTCAACTTACGCCCGCCCAAAATAATTTTTTTTCGCAAATATGTCTAATGTCTAATGTCAAAAATATCTACAAACATGCCAACTTTACATTTAAAAAAAAAAAAAAAAAAAAAAAAAAATATATATATATATATATATATACCTACCTGTAATTCCATCCATCTTTTTTACTTTTCATTTATTCAATATAATCCCTATTTTACTCTTTAACTTTGCTTGTCTTTATTTTAGGTCCTCCAAGGCCCACCCTGGTCCTGTCGTCCACATAAGTGATAACCCAATGGATGAAGGCAAGGTAAGATTCTCTCCAGTTTCTTCAACTCTGCATTGACACACAGAATGTCCACAGTCACCAGGACTAACCGTTTCTGGTGGAAATTAAGCACTACTTCATATAATAAGCCTGTTTTCTTTAATTTTGTGTAATAATGATGTTTTAGTTGTGATTATGAAATAAAAGAGATTTAAAGCAGTATTTGAACATACAAATCTTTAAGCAGGAAATGTATTTCAAATGCAATGTTAAAGAAAATAAGCTTCGTTCTGTGTGATTACACAAGATGAGTTACTTCTCCTTAACATTTCTCTCTTTATTGCTGCCATAGCAACACCTAGAAGCACAAACAGAGGTGGCATTACTGTTACTCAATTTTATGCCTCTTGCTACTAAAAGAAAAATCTTTTATACTTAACAACATGATCATAAAATTTTTCCCTTGGTTTCTTGAATGATCAGCTGATTAAATGTCTTGCAGTAAAGACAATAAACAACCCTTGTGGTGATTCAAACTATCAAATTCTGTTTCACATTATAGTTCAGTAGGTGCCGCTCATAAAGATCCTAAAGATGAAGAAGTGATGGTCTTGGAGACATTGAAGTATTTACTGAAGCACCAAAAACTGGTATATTTTGAACGAATGTGTTAAAAAGTGTGAATCAGTTCTGAATCTAACACTGACCCATCGATTTGGTAAATCAGGTTGACCCACAAAAGATCAATTAAAACACGCAGCTCTACTGGTGATGCATGAGGAGTAATAAATGATTGATACTTTAGGCTATAGTGCTATGACATTTTGGAGGCTATGGGATGTTTTCAGAGCTGAATTGAGCGCATGCAGTGACGGTTAAATACCAAAACTGTGCACATCGCTATTCAGATTGAACTCGAGATTGAAGAGGAATGCCACATATTTTTTTACCTCAAGTTAGTTTTATTTGCATCCAGCATGATGCAACCACACACACAAAAAAATGTAATGGCACTTGAGACCATTAAATATGACTACTAATTAATTTCATGTAGTCCCTCTAGAGTCTTCTTCCCACACACATTATTGTTCCATGACCTCGCTTGAGTAGTTCCTGGCTTCACAATTAATTACTAATCAGCGTATGATCCAAATTAAAAGTAAAATATAATAGGATATGCAGGATCAATGAAACAAAAACTAGGACTGTTCATGCAACAGTAAATTAGTAATAAAACAAACTTTTTTTTTAAACAAACAAAATTTTTTAGTAATCTTTAAAATTGAAGGACTTGACTGTCAAATAGTTGCATGATTAAAAGTTAAAATCTCTTTTACTCAGCAAAAAAAGAAACATCCTCTGACCTGCAAGTTGTTGTGTCCATCCTGTACCTGTCACGCAGGTGTGATATTCGGATGTACCCATTCTGTGCAGGTGTTGTTACACGTGGTCTTCCACTGCGAGGATGATCAGCTGTCCTTCCTGTCTCCCTGTAGCGCTGTC
>JAQQZT010000012.1:28748943-28767586 GCA_030068275.1 Clarias platycephalus | reverse complement strand
TGTGTGTGTGTGTGTGTGTGTGTGTGTGTGTGTGTGTGTGTGTGTGTGTGTGTGTGTGTGTGTGTGTGTTGATAAATATGAGGTAACTGAGTGTTGCCCTGATCACTGCATCACATTGGTGGAAGGGCTTAAAACCACTTAATGAAAGCATCTTCCAAGAAGTATTTCTCACTCTGCTTCCTGTCCAGCCAGCCTCCACCATCTGGTCCTGTTACCAAAGTAGAAAATGTTGCATTAATCAGAAATGGGTGGATACTAAAGCTTTTGCTACACAGCCGTTTCAGGTAGCAACTAACAATAATTTTCATTTATCTAAGTTACGTATCTCCTTAAGGTCTAAGGATGCTTCCTGTTATTATTTATTAAGTTATCCCTGTTCCTGGGAATACTGAACTAGAGATAAGAATACATACTCACAATTCAAGACATGCCACAACATTACATTATTTACTCATACTTACACATACACATATCTTACATGTAGTACCCCTTAGAGTTCTATATATGATACAGTATATAAATGTACAGCATCTTTTGAAATGATTTTAGTTTCACTATATTGCCAAAGGTAAAAGGTATTTGCTCGCCTGCCTTCACATGCATACTGTATAAACTTGAATAACATCCCATTCGTAATTAATAGGGTTTAATTAATATGATGTTGGCCCACCCTATAACAACTTCAACTCTCCTGGGAAGACTTTCCACTAGGAAATTTTTGACCATTCTTCTGCACCAGAAGCGCATTTTTGGAGCATCTGATGTAGGACGAGACGGCCTGGCTCGCAGTCTCCGCTCTAATTCATCCCAGAGGTGTTCTATAGAGTTGAGGTCAGGACTCTGTTGAGTTCTTCCACACCAAACTCGCTCATCCATGTCTGTGTGCATTGGTGCGCTGTCATGTTGGAACTGGTGTGGGGTTGTTTTTCAGGAGTTGGACTTACTTCTAGTGAAAGGAACTCTTAATGCTTCAGCATACCGAGACATTTTGGACAATTTCATGCTCCCAACTTTGTGGGAACAGTTTGGGGACGACCCCTTTCTGTTCCAACATATGCATGTAAGGCAGGCAAGTGGATGCTGCAGCCTAGTGTATGTTCACTGTCATGTAAACATTATCAACTTCCTACATTTATGTTATTAATATGCGGTTTTTAAATTTTTTTTTTTATGTTTACCTCTCAGATTTGCCCAGGAGACGTTTTCTATACAACCAATTAATTACAACCATCATGTAACTCTTAATACAGAACATTGCTACAGTCTGTTATTGTTTATTTCTGGCTCTCTGTGTCTCCCTGTGGGCCATCAAGTTCCCTGAACATCAACAGCCCAGCTTTAATTGGGCCTCGGAGTAAGTGTTGGTGTGTGTGTGTGTGTGTGTGTCTCGGAGTGTGTAAGAGATGGGGAAAAGTCCCTATATACTTGTATATGTCCCATGACTGCAGAAAAAGAGCACAGAAGAGCAATCCTGTCCTCCAGTCCCGATGTTTTTCCATCAGCGCTGTGAGATTTGTCATGCCGGTCTAACACTCGGCGCTGTGTGTGTTCTGTTCGCTCACTCTCATGAGTATTGTACAAATTGCTTAGCTCTTCATAATGACTTGTGCGTCTGCATGAAGGTGTGTGATGTAAGTTGATTTTACTGGGATATAAACCACACCTCAGTCCCTGATGCTCCTGTAATGATGTTGCAGCTGTTTCATTGATTAGTTCTGGTGGTTCTTGGCAGCTATCGGGAATAAGGTCTGAGCACGATTAAGCTACGCGGAAGGAGACTCTGTTTAATTAGACTGTAATAAGCACTCTGTTTCACCTTTCTCATCTACTGAATTCTCAGTTGTTCATTCTCTCGCTCTGTCTCTTTGGGATCGTCTGATGGTTGCTGTGCTGTTGAGGTTTTTTCGATTTGAAGTGCGAGCTTGTAATCTCTTCGTGTTTGCAGCACACTGCCTCTAAACCTCTCTGGGGAAAAAAAAAAACTCAATTTATTCTCAATTGCTGACCTAATGTAGGTCTCTGCGTGGAAAGAATGTTCTTCAGATGAAGAAGTGTGCTAAGTATGAGGAATCTGGATCAAAGGGATCAAAAGTACAAAAGGATCTGTCTAATGCTAAACACAGTGTTAAACACAAGCAAATTCTTAATTCCAGATTAATTAATTTACGTACAGTGTATAAGCTGCATACATTTTATTTACATGTCCGAAATTGAAAGAGTGATCATTGTGCTCTCGATAGTCTGAAAGTGATTTAGATACTCCCCATTTGGTTTGGATCCTTTGAGAGAAGTGTCGCAGTAAAAGAATTAATGAGTAGTACCATGCCACAAACTTCTCTTCTCTTTATTTATAGCCTGTCCTTGAATTGAAGTTATAGTTTTAGATTTTTCAAGTCTGTTTTAAATAAAAACTGAGGTGTGTATAAGTACATTACAATCAGTCTTGATCGTTCTAAGTTTTCCTGCTCTGCACACTGACCGTGAAATTTGCCAATTGTAAACTGAGTACAATTCAAGTAATTGAGGCCAAATTTCAAACAGCTGAGGCTCATATAAAGCTTGTGTTAATCTCACTGAGCTAAATCAAAGTTGCATTGTATTTCGTACAAATTTAACTCTTTTCTTTCCGTGGAAACAGCTGTATGGCTAACCAATACTTGGAATACAACTACTTGTAAACTGGTAAAGTGCTCGTATGGAGTGACATCCCGGACATTTTTCAAAAGGAATTGCAAATTGCATTTGCAATTGCGTTTCCCATATGTGTGACATAATTAAAATGCAATTGCAAACTTTGCATTACCGTTTGCTTTTTCGCCTTCGCGAACGCACACTGACTGCCAAATTTCAAATGAAAAAGATTATGCGTCACACTTTATGCGTCCACATATGGAAAACGCAATTTGCATTTGCAATTCCTTTTGAAAAATGTCCGGGATATCACTCCATATGCTCGCCCTATCATCCGGAGATCGCTGGTTTGATTCCTGGGTGCTGCTGTAACCTCTTGCAGCTGGAGGTTTAGAGAGAGCTGATTGGCCGAGCTCTCTCAGAGGGGAGGGATGAGAGGTACTTTCTTGCTCCCACATTAATCACGGCTCTACAGGCAATCAGGGGCGTCTGTAAGCTCATGCAAGCGGAAGGAGCGGATAGCGCTGTCCTCCGAGTGTGTTACGCCGCCCCTAACAGTGCGTGAGTGAGCAGTTCGAAAAGATGCGGTCGGCTGGCGTCACTTGGTTCGGAGGAAACACATGATAGTCTTCAGCCCTCCCGACTGAGTGGTAGTAGTAGCCTTAATGTGGGCCTAGTAGCCTAGTGACAGGGAGGAATTGGACACGACTAAATTAGGGAGAAAATCAGGAAAAAAGATTTTTTAAATAAATAAAATTTGTTACATTTGGACTAAATATGTCTTAACTCCGAAAGATACCAAATTGATTTAGCTCAAGAGTCCTGCAGAACCTTAATATAAATTTCAGGTGAACTTTGGAATGCATTTTTGCACAGTTTTGATTTAAGAGAGACTTTAAATTATACCTGAAGTACAGCTTAACCACCTAGATATTTCAAAACCATGTGACAAAAAAAGTGCCATGGTCTAATGAGAACCATATTTGGTGTACAACTAAATAGATGCTAAGTTTAGCTCAAAACAAGAGAGCTTATCGCCCAAAGAAAACCATAGCCATGATCAGGCATGGTGAGGTGGTGGAGGATCATGATAAGGGGCTACTTCTCTCCAGCTGGGACTAGAGCTTTAGTTACAGTAACATAGGGAGAATCATGGATATCTCCAAATAGCAATCTGTTTCAACATGAATCTCTGTTATACAGTGTACCACAAAGTGGCATCTGCCCTGTGCAGCACGTGTGATTGGCTGGTGTTGCTGTGATTGACCCTCCCACCCTGAGAGCATGGCTTTTCTGTAGGCAGATTTGGAGTTTAGCCATTGTCTGAGTGTGCTCTGCTGCTACAGTGGCCTCCAGATAAAAATCTGTGAAGGTTGTATTTTGACTTGGTTGTAACCGGAAACCATGTAGGGCGGCACAAGGGTACTTTTTTCACTATGTGTGCTAATAGGACAAAATAATTATTAATAACATTAATAATAATAATAATAATAATAATACACAGATCGATCAGTGACCGGAGTCTGGTTTTCGACTTGATCAGAAATGACAGGTGACCAGCTGTCCCATCCAGTTTCGATCATGCTCGGATCATTGGAAAATCTGGCATGCTTGATCTCTTAGATTAAGTACTGTCTGAAAACCATCTGGATAGAGCTTTCCTCCCCAGGTTGGTAGCCAGTGTCTCAAGTACTTTTGCCTTATTTTGTTGAGAGACAAATTTGTATATATAAGAACAAATAGAATAGAAATAGAATTTTTCATTAAAGAAAAAAAAATATATAATAATAACGTGCCAGCTTGAGTCAAACTGCCATATTATTATTTTAGACATATTCTACAGATCAAGGTTATATGCATTGAACTATGAATAATAATTATGAAAACAAAATCTCTTACAGTCTATAGCACATGGGGTCATGACCCCAAAATAGAGACCCAATATATTACAACATGCACAAATACTAAGGCATCAGCTCTTCGATTATTAGGTGTTTTGTAAGCAGGGGACAATAGTCATATACAGGTAATTTAATCATGAGCTATTTCATACTATGTTAATAATGGACCTTTCACTTTTCTTTTTATTCTTGTCTCTCTGTCTCTCTCGCTCTGTCTTAGGCGATCCATTCTGTGGCCTGGCACCATGAGGGGAAGCAGTTCATCTGTAGTCACTCAGACGGCACACTGACCATATGGAATATAAAGTCCCCAGCCAAGCCTGCACAGACAATCACCCCACATGGTGAGAGGCAGATGTACTAATCCCCTGCAAAGATCATGTGGTACAGCATATAGCATTTTTATGGCAGTTTTACAGCAGACGTCAAGACGTGAATTTTATTGCCAGTTACGCAATCTGGCCTAATGGTGTTTAAGGTTCATGAATTTTCACTTGACTTATTCCCTCTCCTAAAAACACCCACATACATGCACACCCATTCACACAAAACAAATGACTATTATAAGGTATAAGATATACCAGGTAGCTCTGTGAAGTGGATTGTACCGTAATTTGATTTCCTGTTTTTAAACTCATGTTGTGTAGTAACCATCATTTTATTTATTTAATTATTTATTGGTCATTTTGTAAACTCATTTTTCTTAAGCTACAGATGGAAAGTGAAGCTAGTGTCCCTTTTAGTGCACCACATGCACCCTCTTAGAGGAATATTGAAGATGCACCTTTAGAGACCCTACATAAACCACAATCATAATCATAGTCAATCATAACTAGAGCGTGAGAGAGAGAGAGAGATGGAGACAGAAGCACAGAACATATCAATTTGTCCTTAATTGTCTTCTAGAATGAAATGATAGCAAACACAGAGGGATTTCTTTAAGTAAATGCGGCCTTAATTTATTATGGTAATGCCTGTTTTACCTGATGGCTGGGAATGAATATGTTCATTCCACAGTGCTTACTGCCACATCCTGTTTTAAATGGAGAAGGGTAGTAGTAATATATGAGAACGGGGCAAATGCAAGAAGATGAGGTATTTCAGATTCATCTGCTCTGTTCTGGTTTTAGGAAAGCAGCCCAAGGATGGAAAGAAGCCAGAGCCATGTAAACCCATCCTCAAAGTAGAGTACAAGACAACGAGGGCAGGGTAAAGTGCACAATACTGTATATATACTAGTATGGGGGGCTTTGCCTCCCATCTCTGACACACACATACAGAGACACTTATCTAAGGCTTTTGAATTATCAGTCATACTGTGCGTATTTGCATGTGTGTACAGGGATCCGTTTATGATCCTGTCCGGCGGTCTATCGTATGACACGGTTGGTCGGCGGCCATGTTTGACTGTTATGCACGGGAAGAGCACAGCGGTGCTGGAGATGGACTATCCTATCGTAGACTTCCTCACACTCTGTGAAACGCCATATCCTAACGGTAAAGCTTTCTCAATAACACCCATTTCTTCATCTGCCGCTTTCTACTGCTTCTGTCTGTAGAAATCATTGACTTTATCTCGGCTCTTTTGCTTTAATGTGCTGTTGTTCTTTTTCCTCAGAAGGCATCCATCCTTTTGGTAGATTTTATGAATAATCACGCAGCCAATTGCAAACCTTTCTGTCAGCACATTTCTTTTTTGTCAGTATTTCATGGAGACCAGTGTGAGCTGAGTGTACTGTACTTCTCGCTCAGCAGGGAGGACAAGCGAAAGCGCTACTGCTGCTGCTGCTGCTGCTGCCGGTTGCAGTGCATTGTTTATTCTGCCTGCTTTTTATTTTTAATTGATTTATTTATCTATTTATTCAGTTAATGGTAGTCATTCAAGAAAATCAGCCAGTGCTCAGGGTCACAGAGTTGTTTTATTTCTCACCATTCCAACCAGCAGTACCTGCTGATATCTATTCTGATGTTTATAAAGAAAGGTCTAGCATTAGCATTATTATAAAACATAAGTGAATAAAACAGTTGTTCTTTTTTTTCTGTCTGCCTGTCCACCCTGTACAGATTTTCAGGAACCTTATGCTGTAGTTGTCCTTCTAGAAAAGGATTTAGTCGTTATTGACCTCGCACAAAATGGGTATGTGCTTATTTCCATTATTCACCCATAGTGCATGCCTGTGACTAAAGTAATCTCATCTTTTTTTTTTCTTTTTTCTTTTTTAACAGTTACCCGATCTTTGAGAACCCCTACCCCTTGACCATCCACGAGTCTCCAGTGACGTGTTGTGAATATGTTGCCGACTGTCCCGTAGACCTCATTCCTGCACTTTATTCAGTTGGCTCCCGCCAAAAACGTCAGGGCTATAGCAAAAAGGTGGGAAAGCACGCAACCGCCATCTCATGCAGACAATGTGCTTTACAATGATGTGTGATCTATGCGTTTTATCCCAGGGACTGTATTTTACTAAGGGATGAGAATTTGTCTTCCCTTGCATTTATAGCTCTGTATGCTATCTAGTCCTAATATAGGATCCATTGCCATCCCACACTGTCTTATGTACATTATTGCCAACCTCAGAATCAGGCCCTTGACCACTAAGCATTACAACAACATCTGTTCTGAATGGAGGTTGGTTTAAGCTAAAAATGTACACTTCAAATACACACAAGCTCCACTCTAGAGGTGTGTGTGAATTCCTTATGTGCGTGTGTGCCCTGCTGTGCAGGACCATTGTCCCAAAATGCTGCATCTCAAGCTCACATCAGGAAGTATTTGTGTGTGTGAAAAGAGGTGAGACCGTTCGACCGACTGCAAAGTTCAGTCTTTATGCTGCGAGCTGTGTCACAGCGAGAGACGCAGACCGACCCCTTCGGAGAGACAGCATAACGGCATGCGCAGCGCGACAGCCCTGCATACCCCCATTCAGTTTACCAGAGCTCTTTATCGCCCTGACTAGCTTTAGCCTAGCATGTACATGTATGACCTTCTGTTAAACAAGAGCACTATTATATATAATTGCATTTAGCTTTGATCTACATGACTTAAGCCTGTATTCTTTACACAGGAATGGCCTGTAAGTGGTGGAAACTGGGGCCAGGCCACCCAAAGCTATCCTGAAATAATAATAACCGGGTGAGTATGTCTCTGTGTGCAGGGGTGACAGTGATTAATATTAATCAGTCATAAGATTAAATCATTAAAACTACCTAGGTGTCCCTGGTCCCCTGGGACATGAATCCACCAGACATCTGGGGATACCTGGGGCTGTCTGGCACCAGGATGTTGGCAGAAGATCCTTTGGGTGCTGGGTTGAGGGGTGGGGTCTCATTGGCTTAGACTCATTTGTCCTGCATGTCCTTTGGATACTTGATCAGATTGGGATCAGATTGGGAGTTTTGAGGCCAGACCGACAATCTTGAACTCTTCCCCCGCTAAGCTCCTCAAATGGTGAGCTGTGGTGCATTGGATGTTCTGGTGTCTCTCTATTGTGGCCAGGATTTATTGATTTTTTTTATCCAGTTGTGTTACTTTGGCTCTTCTGTGGGATCGGACAGGACAGGTTGGCCTTTGGTCCTCGCTGGATTGGGTAAGTCTTAGGTGGCCCTGATCCTGTCACCAGTTTGCTGGTGTATAACTGATAATAAATATTAATGTGTTAATTTTATGGCTGATCAGTGTATATCTATCCATCTATACATTTCTATACACTCCCATGAAAAAGTATTTGCCCCCTTCCTGAATTTTTCTTTTTTGCATTTTAGTCACACTTGATTCAGATCTTCAAACAAATTTTAATATTACACAAAGATACAAAATGCAGTTTTTAATACATTTCATTTATTAAGAGGAAAAGGATGTCCAAACCTACCTGGCCTATGTGAAAAAGTAATGCCCCCCTTGTTAAACCATGGATGAACTACAACTTTTTAAAAGCTGAGTTTTTCATTTCCACACTCAGGACTGATTACTGCCAGACCTGTTGAATCAATCAATACATTGTTGTTGTTTTCAAAAATCCAAGCCATTTCCAAGTCTTATGGACTTCAGAAACTTGAAACAGTGATGAACCTTCCCAGGAGTGGCTGTGGGGCTTCAACACCTGGACAATTTACCATAATTGATGGAACCATGAATTCTGCACTCTACCAGAAAATCCTGAAGAAGAATGTTCATGACTTAAGCACAAGCTGAAGTACCACTTGGGTTATGCAGCAGTGATCTGAAACACACTAGCAAGTGCACCTTTGAATGTCTCAAAACAAACAAAATCAAGGTTTTGAAGTGGCCAAGTTAAAGTCAGAGTGATAGATCCTTTTTTTCAGCATAAAATGGGCAATATGACGAACTGAATTTTAGTTAATTTTAACAACCTACCCAAACATGACTGAGCAAAAAAAAAAAAAAAAAAATGGGCAAACACAGGCAAAGAAATCTAGATTCACTTGATCATGTGTTTTTGTTATTGTTTTCAGTTGTTTCTATGACCCAGAAAATCATAATAATATGCTCATTCTGAGATTATGTCATCCACATAATCTGGTAGTGGTACAATTGACCCCTTTTATAAGTGAAGATAATTTTGGTTTTACCTGACATTTCCAAAAAACTCAAATACATAAAGCCTGAAGCTCCGCCGTTAACACACACCAGCAAGGCTTCCATATAAGCACAATTTTTTCCTTTTTTTATTGTCATTGACCTCTGCTGTGTTGCCGGCAGGTATCTGTGCCACTTGAGCTGCTGCCAAGGGTGGCACAATCAGTTATTAGGTTTAGGGGGCAATTACTTTTTCCACATAGGGCCAGGTAGGTTTGGACAGCTTTTTCTCTTAATGAATAAAAAAAAAGTAATTAAAAGCTATTACTGCAATCTGTTTGATGATTTGTGACAAATATGCAAATAAAAATCAGGAAGGGGGGCAATTTTACATTTTTGTTATGCCGCAACATTCATGTTACTCGAGCAATTATAATATGTTTAGAATCAGGGAAGGATTTTACCTACTCTTGGCTATATTATCATCATCATTAATATAATTAATATTATTATTATTATTTTAGTATCTAATAATAAGGAGAGTTTACAATAAAGAAAATAGCTTATTTTTTTCAAGGGTGTCTTTTGTAAACACATGGTTTCTACAGTACATTTGTACAGGATCCTAATGATAGTTTTCATGCAGCAGTATGTAAGACGTGTGCAAGTTTGTTTGTGCGCACGGATGCGTGTGTGCTTGAAATGGTTTAATCACAGATTGTCTGTCTTTGTCGTAGGCACGCCGATGGTTCTGTGAAGTTTTGGGATGCCTCTGCAAGTCAGTACTCCACCTCCATGTGTCGCGATGTATTTACATAAGGCTTCTAAATAAATAATTAATTAATTACAGTATTACTCTTTCTTGAAAACCCTGCTATGCCTTACTTAAAATATGAAACCACAGATTCAGCAAAAAATATGAGAAAATAAATAAATAAAACAAAATCTCAGATATTAGAGTTTAATTGTATGTGAATGTCCTGAGAGGATGCATTTTGTCCTTGGGGCAGGAAATTCCGCACTAACTGCAGTAAGTCGGTGCATTAAGCAGGAAGCCTGGCTTCTCTATAGGCCAGTGTGCTTATCCATGATTATAGATCTGGCTGATCTCTGTACTTGTACTGCCATACACCGTGGCAATCTCTATATTCTCTATCCATTTATCTCCACTTCCCAGAATGTCTCTGTCCAACCCTTGCTCTTTTCAGAGCCAAATAAGACCCACTTAGCTTCATTTTCACGTCACGTAATTGTGATAAATTGCACTTCCCAGCATTCCATATATGGTTATAATCATCCTGCTGCTTTATGCGTGATCTGGCCAGTCATTAACGGCGCTACCGAAATGGTATTGCCTTCTAACAGCTAACCGCTGCACCTTTTGCATAATAAAGAGGATTTATTTAAAACAGATTTGTGCGAATGGACATGGAAATATGAAGACTAATTAGACAAGAAGCAGTAATCCTGTGTGGGGAAAAATTGCCTGTGTTAATCCTCGGCTATTCGTCCGCTTTGCCTGAACAACTGCAAATTGTCTATTAGCGCCACAATCTCTGAAGGAAATATAAAATATTCATCTATATTTACATTTGTTTTTGAGGTAAATATCCCAATGCTGAGATGAACTCTATTCCCTCTGATCCTCAGTAATGCTCCAGGTGCTGTACAAGCTGAAGACTGCTAAGGTGTTTGAGAAAGCACGCGGTAAGGAGGAGAAAGCATACACAGAGATCGTGGACGAGGATCCGTTCGCCATTCAGCTCATGGCGTGGTGTCCTGAGAGCCGGATGCTGTGCGTGGCTGGAGTATCCGCTCACATCATCGTCTACAGATTCAGCAAACTAGAGGTCACGGCAGAGGTCATACCGGTAAAACTCAGTGTGTTCGTGGATGTGCATTTGTGTACTGATTTGAGCTGTGTGATCTAGACGACAAGTACTCGTGTTTTTTGAGAGTATCACTTGTTCATGTTATGGTTGGTGCAGTACTGCCACCTACTGGACTAGAGTGTGGAACAAAAAAATTGGCAAGAAATAAGGATTATCACTATGCACATCTGTCTGAGGGGACTGTACACAGAATCATTCACGAAGGCCACTTGCACATTACAGGGACTTGGCTGGGAGTTACTGCCACATCCCGAGTATAGTCCTGAACTCGCTCCAAGCCAGTTCCAAATTTCCACATGTTTGGGCCGTTAAAGGAGTTCCTGGGAGGAAACTTTTCAGACGTGAAGGAGACAATATGATCATGGCTCCGGCGTCTTGAGAAAACTTTATACTTTGATGGTATCCAAGTGTATCAGGGAATTATATAGAGATATAAAGGGAGTTTTACTCTTATAACTATGTTCTGTTATTCTGCACAATCAAAAGTCCCAGTTTGACTTGAACACCGTAATGGTCTACAGATGACTCACATTGAGGATAACAAGAGTTCTCCATTCTTATTAAAACAATGTATATGTGTATGTGAGAAGCCGGTTAGATGTAAGTCCCTAAATAAGTTTTATACTGAAATTGCATAGTGCAAAATCAAAGGTTTTTATTTCTTTTAGGTTTGCAAATGAATTGATGGTCTTGTACTGTATATAATTAAACAGGCGCTACCGAAATGGTATTGCCTTCTAACAGCTAACCGCTGCACCTTTTGCATAATAAAGAGGATTTATTTAAAACAGATTTGTGCGAATGGACATGGAAATATGAAGACTAATTAGACAAGAAGCAGTAATCCTGTGTGGGGAAAAATTGCCTGTGTTAATCCTCGGCTATTCGTCCGCTTTGCCTGAACAACTGCAAATTGTCTATTAGCGCCACAATCTCTGAAGGAAATATAAAATATTCATCTATATTTACATTTGTTTTTGAGGTAAATATCCCAATGCTGAGATGAACTCTATTCCCTCTGATCCTCAGTAATGCTCCAGGTGCTGTACAAGCTGAAGACTGCTAAGGTGTTTGAGAAAGCACGCGGTAAGGAGGAGAAAGCATACACAGAGATCGTGGACGAGGATCCGTTCGCCATTCAGCTCATGGCGTGGTGTCCTGAGAGCCGGATGCTGTGCGTGGCTGGAGTATCCGCTCACATCATCGTCTACAGATTCAGCAAACTAGAGGTCACGGCAGAGGTCATACCGGTAAAACTCAGTGTGTTCGTGGATGTGCATTTGTGTACTGATTTGAGCTGTGTGATCTAGACGACAAGTACTCGTGTTTTTTGAGAGTATCACTTGTTCATGTTATGGTTGGTGCAGTACTGCCACCTACTGGACTAGAGTGTGGAACAAAAAAATTGGCAAGAAATAAGGATTATCACTATGCACATCTGTCTGAGGGGACTGTACACAGAATCATTCACGAAGGCCACTTGCACATTACAGGGACTTGGCTGGGAGTTACTGCCACATCCCGAGTATAGTCCTGAACTCGCTCCAAGCCAGTTCCAAATTTCCACATGTTTGGGCCGTTAAAGGAGTTCCTGGGAGGAAACTTTTCAGACGTGAAGGAGACAATATGATCATGGCTCCGGCGTCTTGAGAAAACTTTATACTTTGATGGTATCCAAGTGTATCAGGGAATTATATAGAGATATAAAGGGAGTTTTACTCTTATAACTATGTTCTGTTATTCTGCACAATCAAAAGTCCCAGTTTGACTTGAACACCGTAATGGTCTACAGATGACTCACATTGAGGATAACAAGAGTTCTCCATTCTTATTAAAACAATGTATATGTGTATGTGAGAAGCCGGTTAGATGTAAGTCCCTAAATAAGTTTTATACTGAAATTGCATAGTGCAAAATCAAAGGTTTTTATTTCTTTTAGGTTTGCAAATGAATTGATGGTCTTGTACTGTATATAATTAAACAGGACAAGACTTACTTCCATAGACGTTCCTGAAATAGAAAAAAACATTCAAGCGAACCCCATGATTGGTTTTGCTAAAGGAGCATGCTAAGTACAGACGCAATGCGGGTGATTAGGACGAGTGCCATCAGCTGTTGAATATTATCAGCATGGCTTAATTGGAGCAAATTGAGCCCATTAGCACCTTGGGTCCCTTGGCTACACACACACACACACACACACATACACACTTTAGTGCTCTCCTCTAAATTATGAAGAGTGACACTACTGGGAATTGGTTTAAATTATTAAAATCTTTCTCTGCAGAATTTAATTAAGTTGATTGATTTGTACAGCTTTTTTATGTTTACAACTACAGCAAATTACTTGAGCAAATTACAAAATGGCTCCCTGCTGAATATCGAGTTCTCCTTTCGGGGATTCCAACTTGCTGTGTTGTAGCTCTTTATGCCACATCAGTGCTCAGGACCATTTGTGTTGCTAGTCCGCCTTTCACTGACAGTGCGATTATTGTGAATACGAAAAACAGTTACAGGAAGGTGCATGGTCGAGGACTAAAGCTAGAAAAATTACTTTAAAAAGTTACGTTACTGCAAAAAAAATAAAAATAAATAGCAAGTAAAAGTATAAATTTCCTGTTGTATTGGCAATTTTAATATAATCTAATGACAAATGTAACTTTGCTTAATTCTAGAAATATGTTCTTAAAATTAGCAAAATTGTCTGCCAGCAGAAGGAGAAACTCTGTATGGACATACTGTACATGTACACATTATTTATTTAGTAGTAATAGAGACTGAAACCATTAACGAATCTAATTGCTAATTGGCTCAGACTTAATAGCCCACATTACCTTCCTCGATATGCTTCCTTGACTTGAATCCGTTTACTTCATAGCATTCATTTGAAAGTTTTTCACCTGGTACATGATGGTAAATGGTCTTGCACCCTCAGGTGGTTACAGTGGTCTGTAGTGGTCTACAATTGATTAAAAAAATTTACTTGGGTTTTTGAGCAACAGGAAATATTTCAATAGAGTTATTAATACTGTTCATACACAGCTGACTTACCCAATTAATATTCAAGTACTGTAAATGAAGGAGGTACAGTATAATGATTACTCCAGTGCTGTATGCACTATATACATCCTTGGCCCATCTGTGATCTGTGTGTCTACAGCTATTGGAGGTGCGATTGCAGTATGAATTGAATGACCTCGAGTCCCCAGAAGGGGACCAGACACCAGCTCCTCCCACTCCGAACACCTCACCCAGTCTGCAGAATGCCACACCTCACACACACCCCTCCACCAGCAGCAACTCATCAGACGGCATAAGAGATAATGTGCCCTGTCTCAAGTAATCTGTCTCTCTCGCATGTCATTCTTTCTGCCTTTCAATATACTTCAACCATATTTCTTAATTGTAAATTGAAATGAAATTGTAATTGATCAGTGTAATTAAAGGCAAATCTCTCTCTCTCTCTCTCTCTCTCTCTCTCTCTCTCTATCAGGGTGCGCAGCAGTCCTCTGAAACAGTCTCCTGGATATCAGGTGGAGTTGGTGGTTCAGTTAGTCTGGGTCAGTGGAGAGCCGCCACAACAGATTAGCAGCCTGGCCATCAACTCCTCATATGGCCTGTGAGGATTTTTTAAAATCTTTTTTTCTTCTTGGTACACAAACATGACCTAGCTGTATTTTTCATACTCATACTAAGGGTTTGTTTGTTTTTGCTTTTTTTGGACACAGTGGCTAATATATACATATATGTAGATTACAACAATCCGCAAACAGTATAAATTGTATTTGTCTGACACATGAAATTTCTGTTTATTCTCTATTGGACTGTGTATATACACACACACACACACACACACACAAAATATATATAAATAATAAAAAGAAGGCTTTCCTTTATTTATAGAAAGGTTTTTCCAGACATGTGTCATTTAAGTTTCTTAATATATTTGCATATTTTATTTAGTTATCTTTTGGCTCTATCCTCCATAATTTTAACTAAGTGCTATTCTTACATTATTATTATTATTATTATTATTATTATTACTGTGCTTGTTGTTGTCTACTAAATTAAAAATAAATAAATAGTTGTGTCCAGTCCATCTGATTATTAAATACCTGAACATACCCTTTGTGCATGCTCTACTTCTTCCCCTCCCTGTAGTGTGGTCTTTGGCAATACTAATGGCCTGGTTGTGGTAGATTACCTCCAGAAGACTGTTCTATTGAATTTAAGCACCGTAGAGCTGTATGGATCCAGCGACCCTTATCAGAGACAACCACGGTCACCTCGCAAGAGCAGGCAACCCTCTGGAGGTAAGGAAATCACTTAAATATGGCATTGGACTGCATCTCCCATCAGCCAACATAAACTTTATGTGCTTATCAGAATTAGTGTAATAGGATTTAAAGGTAATGGGTAAAAGATAATGTGAATTAAAAGTTAGTCAGTGGCACATCCGCTACTGTGTAGTGAAATCCTGGAACACACTGAACAAAACAGATGCAGTGTGCTGCACTGGTTTGTACTGTAGGTTCTTTAGTGTGACCTCCAGTGGTGAAAGAAGGAACTGCAGCTCGCCTAGATGCTTGCTGCCTGGTAATGAAACCCTGTCCACGGTTCCTCTGTGACAGATTGGCAGTCGGATTATTAAGCTCAGGCATTCCAGTATGCGTCATGGTTAATGAATGGTGTTCAGCAGTGGGCTCGGCTTCTGTCTTTTCATCTGCCAGTAGTGCTCGTGGGCAACTCAAACCTAAAGCGCCCAGGGATAAAACTACTTTTAGAATTTTGCTAATGGCTCATATTTAAGTTTGAACTACAGAGAAAATATACGGACCACCATTTCAGATGTGTAATGTCTGTAATGTTAAAAATGTCTGATTTGAAGGAAGTTTTATTCTATACTTTGTTCTCAAGTCTCTATTCACAGAGTGTGAAGAAAGTGTCTCCTGGAAAACTTAATGGTAACTGGTTACAATTATGTAACTGGTAGTTGCATAATATTATGTAACATAATAGTAAGTTATTTCAGATTTTTCTATATTATCCTTAAGGGGTTAAATCACAATTGTGACTCTGAGACATTCATGTTAGCATCCATAATGCTGGAAATAACCCCCCTAATTAACTCCTAAATATGGGTGAGTTACATGAATTATGGAGCTGGACGTCATCTCGCATCAGCCAGTGCTAGTCACGTGTCTCTGATCATGTTCACCGGTTTGTATCATTGTTTTCTGTTCCAGGTTTCATTGTTGTTGTGGTGCATGCCACATGTTTTCTCATATCCCAGAATATTTTTCAGAGATTAGGGTTTAGATTAACCATAGCTCCTTTTTATCATCAAATTCATGTTTCACACGGAATAATGGCTTTTCCTGGGAATAAAGATCTGCACTTTCAAATGCTTCGCATCCATTCTCAGACAATAATTTATATGTAAGAACAAAGAGTATGACTGCATAGACACAATAAAGAGCATTTTAAATAGTGAGATAAAATCAGTTAATTAAATGTCTGTTTTGGTCTGTAGGGCTGTGTGACATCAACGAAGGCTCAGCTACGTCAGAGGACCGCTGCAAATCCCCCACCTCAGGTAATATGATCTTCAGTGATGTTGATCAGCAGGCCTGGCTGTATTACAACCACCCAAACTCTCAGTGACTTTTTGAAATGACCCTTTCTTTTATCTATTATATTAAATTTGAAAGTTTGCAACATACATGTACTTAAGACCCACAGTGAGAAATCTTACATGTGGTTGGTTGTCGTCGTTTTGAGGAGGTTAAATTATTTTTAAAAATAATTTAACCTCAATTGCTAGAGATAGAACTTGTGATGGAACAAGTGATACCAATAATAAGAAGAAGAATTTATTAAGCTGCTATGGGTTTATTTATAACTTGTTCAAGGAAGCATCTACATAAGAAATAGAGAATTCATAAATAAAATCATGTGAGCTTGGAAAAAATTCTCCTATATAAACATCTACATACGATCAGACTCGCTAATCATGATTGATTAGCTTTAGATGATAGAAAAAGTTTACTTTCATATCTGCATTACAGAAAGAATGAAAAACATATGAAAAAAAAAAAAAAAAGTAGAAATGATTTAAGAAAGCAAGCCAGCACAGATCCATAAGTGAAGACGAATAAGATTAGTCATTCAATTAAGGCATGAGAACTGGCATGCTGCAGTAAGTCAGCTGGCATTAGGCTATGAGGAGATACAGCGCATGCCACTGGGAATGGCGAGAACGCGTATTTAGAGACTGGCATCATTTTTTTTGAAGGATGAAAGCTGGCTTATAATTTGATCCATTTGCCACAGCATCTTAATTTTAACGCTTTGCAACACTTTAGACAAGGTTTTTTTTTTCATGGATCTTGCACATAGCACATATCCATGATTAGCTGGGAGTGTGGCTTTCATAGGGCGTTCAAGTCAAACCTGAACTTGTGAAATTTATTGTGAATAAATTGAAGTCATAAACCAATTGACATTTATAGAAGAGTGGAATGCCTGATCTGTAAAAAATCTACAGATAACTTGCCACCGCCCTGCAAGAGGTGCATCTGTTTGTGGGAACTGTAAACACAATCATTCACAAACACCACCTGCACATTACATGAAGTCACCTGGGAATTACTGCCACATCCCCTTTATAGGAGTGCCACATCAAAGCCGACGCTAAAGCTCTGATATGAGAAGAAACAATTTAACTGTAATTTAATGCATCTAAAGGCAGCTTCTCCAGTCCTGACCATGGCCTTGCTACAAGCCATTTCCACTTGTTAAAGGAGTTCCTGGAAGGCCGGATTTTCAGGCAGTGTGATCATACTTAGAAACTCTCTATGTTGATGGTATCCAAGTGCTAGTAAAACCCTGGAATAAGTTCACTAATGTAGCAGGGCATTGTATAGAGAAATAAAAGTAGTTTTTACTCTCATAACTGTGTTCTGTTGTATTCTGCACAATCAAAAGTCCTGGTTTGACTTGAATGCTGCATGTGTAATTTGTTTTTGGTTCAGCTGCTGTTACACTTTTAAACCATACATGGAAAGTATGTGGACACCTGACTATAACACAAATTCCAGATTTATTCCCAGCTACACTGTTAAACCGCGCTGCACTGTTATACTGCGTGTTAATAATAATTCCATGTGATGCTCCACATGAGGAATATGACGTAACCTTACAACTTAGACGCATTAAATGTTTTTGAGTAAACTTTATTAAAAAGGGGGATTACGGGCGTACTGTTATAGCTTGGCCTTGTTTGATCACAGCCTTAAAGACCAGTTTGTTATTCATCATCCTGAGGCCTGGACTCTACTGATGTACACGATGCGACTTATTCAATGAAAAAACGTTGGGCAAAATATTTACTTACTTACTTTCCTTTTTGTTTGTCTGTGGAACAAATACAGAGTTACTTTTCGGTAGGCATTTACATATGACTATTAAACATATGATTCTGATTTCAAACCCCATACAGTATGAGGTTCTCATTCACGCACACACACACACACATTTATCAGAAAGTGCACAAACACACAATTCAATTCAATTCAATTTTATTTATACAGTACACATTCATTTCACACAGTTTACTGGAAAGTGCAAATAACAGTTTGTTTATTTGTTTATTTATTTATTTACTTATTTTTCAGGAACAG
>JAQQZT010000012.1:28731415-28747553 GCA_030068275.1 Clarias platycephalus | reverse complement strand
ATTCCCGTCTCTGTGTGTATGGAGTTTGCATGTTCTCCCCGTGCTTGGTGGGTTTCCTCCGGGTACTCCGGTTTCCTTCCGCAGTCCAAAGATATGCAGGTTAGGCTAATTGGCGTTCCCAAATTGCCCGTAGTGTGTGAATGTGTGTATGTGTGCCCTGCGATGGATTGGCACCCTGTCCAGGCTGTACCCTGCCTCGTGTCCTAAGCCTCCTGGGATAGGCTCCAGATCCCCGCGAACCTGAATACAGGGTCAAGCGGTATAGAAGATGAGTGAGAGTGAGTGAGTACACAGCGTTTTTGTTCAATCAGAATTCAATAGGATGCAGTTTGGTTCTCCCTCCCTGGTTTTGTTCTCCTGTTTGATGCATGCTTGTGGCATGGGTTCCTGGCAGTTTCGTTCCTCCGGGGCAGTGTCAGACCCAACATCCACTTCCTGGTTATGTCTGTCCAGCATGCAGCATTTTAATTAAGCCTATGTTTTTACAGTGTCATAACTGCACTGTTTGTGTTCCCCCAAGAGTATTTTGGTTGTCACCCATTTCAAAGAGGAAAAAAAGTGCATGACTGTATCCTCAGCCGTTCTTGAAAGTTGAAGTGTAAAGAGAAGTGTTTTCTTTCTTCCAGCAAAGATGTCACGGAAATTAAGCTTGCCTACTGAGCTAAAGCCAGACTTGGGTAAGCTTTGACTCTGAAATCATTTCATAGATTTTTTAAAATCAGCCCAGACATCATGACATTTGTCCGGAGTCTGAAGACTCATTATTTTTTTCATCATCATATCCACGAACGAAAGACTAATAGCTCCTGGGAGAACTGTGCAGTTCTTTTCCAATTTATAGTCTCTATTAAGAGCTCATGAATATAAAGCTGTTAAAAGACACTGTTTATACCTCACGTGACTCGAAATGTCACAATTCATATAAGATTGAAGGTTGTGTGATAACTCCTTTATTCTTCATAGCTGGACCTGACTAATGCTCAGTCTTACTTTTTCTTGTTTAGACAAACAGAAATCCCGAGGTCAGTCTGTCCATGCAGTTTATTAAAATACAATGGAACCTTGGATTACGAGCATAATTCATTCCAGAAGCGGGCTCATATTTTAAAACACTTATAAACCAAATCAAATTTTCCCATAAGAAATAATGGAAACTCAAATTATTCGTTCCACAGCCCAAAAAAATAAATACATAAAAATAATTAACACAAAATGTAAAGTAAAAATAGAACAAATTAACCTGCACTTTACATTTAAAAAAAGCACGGTGTCCAATGAGGCGCGAGCACACAGACACAAAGAGCAGGCTGATACAGAAAGAGAAAATGGATCTTTAAAGCAAAAGCAAGTTCAATTGGAGTGGTTAAACGCCTGCTGTACACACATGCATACAGACACAAAATAAAATATGTTTTACACACACACATGTGGTCACAGTGTTAGTAAACAGTACACGTGTGCACGGATGTTGATTATACCAGTAAGACACACGCACAGCAGGAGAGACGATTACCCACAATTCCGCAGCACAAGAGAGAGAAAAACCGTTGGCTCAGTTGTGATCACGTGACACTCGGCGTCAAAACAAGAAGCGCATGCGTTATACATGATACTCCGTGCTCGTAAACCAAGACTTATTCGTTTTCCAAGTCAAAATTTATTTAAAATCTTTGCTCGTCTTGTGGAACACTCGCAAACCGCATTACTCGTAATCCGAGGTTTCACTGTATATACAATTAATTTGTTATTCAGTCCAGAAAATGTGTCAAAATGGATTCCATGAGATGCTATCCCTCATGCGTTAGCTAAATTTACAGACTTTTTTCTGTAGTGGTATTGACAGGATCCTGCACAGGATATGTGTTTACCAGTACGTCTACTGTATTCCGTCTGTGTGTTACAACATTTCATATTATTGAATATACTATAATCATTTCATTTTCTGACCAGAACAAATAATTAATATTATGTGAAGAAGGAGCTGAATTTGACTGAATTTGACTTCTGGAATGTTGGCGAAAAACAATTGCCTGAAAATATTTGTAAACAAAAAACAAAACTGTTCTTTATTTCCTATTAGATGGTTTATATACATCCAATTTTCACTACGTGGTCTGGAGCACGGTTCTGTATTTTTCAGACAAGCAAGTTTTCAGAGTAATGTGCATGTGTGTGCAATGCATTCAGTGAAGAAAGACACGTCAGTGTGTCAGCAGTGCCATCGTTTCAACATCAAATCATCATCATAAAAATAGGATGCCATCAACTTGCTTTTTGTTTCTTTTTATTGTTTTCTTTTTCCCACCTGAAGTGATGGCGATGTGCATACGGGTTCCTCATTCAGTTTCCAGCATAAACAATGAAAAGCAATAATTACACCTCCGTCATTTTTCAGCACACATTTGATGAAGCAGTTTTTATTGTCATCGTTGTTGTTTTTGAGTAGGAGCTTTACTTCTTTTTGTTTTTCCCCACTACTGTCTTACTCTCCGTATGTCCACCACGGGGCACCATACCGCTAGACAACCGGGACAACTCTTTCAGCCGCTCGCGCAGCTCAAGCGTGACCAGCATCGACAGGGAAGGACGGGAAGCCATAACTTCGTTCCACTTCTCCCAGACTTACGCACGTAAAATGGACAGCTCAGTAAGCCCTGCACTGTGGGTGGGAACCTCTCAAGGTACCGTCCTTGCTATCTCCCTGAACATGCCCCCTTCAGGAGAGCAACGGCTACTGCAGCCAGTCATCGTCTCACCCAGTGGTGAGTTTATTCTTGACCTGTAGACATGCTTCAAGTTCTGAGTCAGAGAATTATTTCTCACATTTTTTACCTCAATTATATTTTGTGAACATGATAAACCTAAACATGGGTGAACATCAGTGAAAATTTTGATGGCAGTGTAACGTTCTTCTTGGAAATGGATTCCTGTTAACTATCCTTCTTATATCGTATGCCCAGGCACTTTTATTAAACTTAAAGGAAGCATCGCCCGGATGGCATTCCTGGATGGATCTGGCTCACTGCTCCCGCCCGCCTCTGAGCCGTGGTATGAAGCAAACACGGACAGTGAGGAGAAGGAAAGGGTGAGGAGGAGGAGGCCAGTGTCTGTCTCACCCTCCGCCTCACAAGACCTGAATGAGAGCCAGTATATGGTAGTGTGCTCGGAGAAGCAGGCCAAGGTGATTTCACTACCTTCACAAACCTGCATCTTCAAACACAACATCACAGAAACATCGTTTGTGCTGCGGGCGGACGTGGTGCACGTGGGCGCAGGCATCTGTGTGGCGTGCTTCTGTGCCAACGGACACATCATGACTCTCAGGTAACCTGTGTTGGAGACTTGGTTACTAAGTCAATTGACATTAAAAAGTGTTTTATAGTGAATATTTAATCCTAGAACATTTAGCTATATTGGTCTTCATTTTCTCAATCTTTCCCAATCAAAGTTCATAAACATAACACTAATGTAACAGTAGTACTTTTTGAGATGGAGGTGTGGTGTACAGCACCTTTCTCGAATGTAACAATCCTCAGACTGAAGTAAATTTGATAAAATCTTACCTGGGTATTGTTGTCGAGTCTAAATGTCAGTTTCTTGAAGACCTCGTTGCTTGTATATTCTGTCACATGAGATACAAGTGACAGATGTGATTGACTGACTGGATAAATGTGTTTCTATTAAATTGCCGTGTATATATGGTATTTTGATGGCCTATTATTTTTGCATGCTTGTATTATGACGTATTTTCCGGCCATAGTCCTGTCTGAAAAGGCAGTTGCTGCAGAGCTCCAGGGTACTGCAGATGGGAGGAGGTATGGCGTATCATGCAGATATGTACTGTCTGGACTTTGTCTGTCTCTGGATCTCCCAGTAGCTCATTAATCTTTAGCAAGGACGGAGAAATGTCAGGACGGCATCTGCCCACCATTCGTTCTGTCACAGGGAAGGACAAAACCCCACAATTTCCACGAGTTGCATATTGGAAATTACTTAAGATCTTGAGATTTAGTACACAAAAATATGTATTAATATGTAAGATCAGCATATTTAATGGGGTCCAAATGACTCCTAAATCAGCCTTCAGTCAGTTTAATGAGAGCAGGATGAATTTTAATGTAACACCAGGAAAAAATCCAAATCTAAAGTGTCTCTCTCCTTTTTTCTCGTCTCCCTCCAGTCTGCCTGGGCTCAGACCTCTTCTGGATGTAAACTACCTGCCACTCACCGACATGAGAATAGCCAGGACATTCTGCTTCACCAACCTGGGCGAGGCCATGTACCTGACTTCCCCTACGGAGATCCAGAGGATAACCTACAGCCAGGATGTCTGTGAGAACTTGCAGGTCTGTAAACACGACGTGCTCTAAGGTGATTTCAGTAGTGAATGCTGAAATGCTTTGGAAGGAGGAAAGAAAAAAAAAATAATCATGTGTTATATTTCAGGAGATGCTCAGCGAGTTATTCACTCCTGTCGAGACGCCGGAGGCTCCAAACAGGGGATTTTTTAAAGGCCTTTTTGGAGGAGGGGCGCAGTCACTGGATCGAGAAGAACTCTGTAAGAATGACAATGGGTTTTGTTTTATACACAAATTTGTGATCTTGAATAGGGATGGATAAACACAGGTTATTATGAATGTTCATTAGGGATGTTAATAATGAATTATTAATCAATTCATTCATTACTGTTAGGAATTCAACCAGTTAAATTTTGATTAACCGATGATTTTTTTGTTCAGCCATTATTTTTAGTGTTTTGAATAATTACCGAGAGATAAGAGCAGTATTTTGCCTTTTTCAAATTTATTCATTTATTTATTCAAATTCTGTTGGTTTAAAGTATTTGACCTTCATTCATTTCTCACATAAGTCATTGATTGATTGACTGATTGATTGATTCATAATTGTTAACATATTCAAGGAAAATTTGCAACCCTAATTTCCATGAAACAACAAAGGACATCGTTTATCTTTACTCTGAATAAAAATAAATAAATTGCTGATATTGCTGATACATCACTTTTTCTATATCTTTAGTTGGGGAGTCTGGGGCGGGTAAGGCATCCCGTAGCCTTGCTCAACACATCCCCGGACCAGGGGGCATTGAGGGCATGAAGGGGGCGGCAGCGGGGATTGTGGGCGACCTGGCTCGTGCACGCATAGCGCTGGATGAAAGGGGGCAGAAACTGAGTGAGGTGGAAGAGCGGACAGCGGCCATGATGGCTAGCGCTGATTCGTTTTCCAAACACGCCCATGAGGTATCATTTCTTATTTTAGGTTACAGCGTCTTGTTGAACTAGAATGGCCTTTCAGTCCATCACTACCATTTTTGGTACCATCTTATTTATTATCAATTGCTGCCTTTTTTCTTCTGTTGTTGTGTCCTGCAGATGATGCTGAAGTGTAAGGATAAGAAATGGTACCAGTTCTGATTAGCAGACCAGCCCCTGAAACACAAAGGGACTCCAGCCAATTTCTCTCGTCCTTCCTTCCCTTTTGTCCTCTTCCATCTCTTTTCTTCTGGACCACTGGGATCCCTCTTCATTTCTTGGCACAATGTTAAATAATGTGTGGACCTCAGACTTGCTGGTGGAACTGAAGTGTGTGTGAGTGTAGTTGTGGTTGTGTGCGTGCGTGTGGTTGTATGCGTGTGTGCGTGCGAGCGTGTGTGTGTGTGTGTGTGTGTGTGTGTGTTAGTTAGATGGACCACATGTCAAAAAATGACAAGACAACCCCTATACCAGTGTCTACTTCCTTTTTTTGGTAAATATCCTAAGAGCTTTGGATTTCCATTTCTTTATATTCAACATGAGTTTTTTTTTTTTTTCATTCACTTCTCTCCTTCTCAGAAGGAAACTCAGAAACCTAAACAATGGAGGGAAAAGTAATAAAAAATGAAAGCGGGGAAAGATAATATACATATACATATACAAGTGGACGAGCACACATCCAGAGGATGAACTGGTGGAGGTTTGAGGATTAGCCATTCACAGAAAGTGATGTCACTGTCATGGAGGAGACGGACTCAAAGACCTTGAGAGTTGGCCTTTCTTCCCGTTTTTACCTCTCTCAAGACATTTTTCTCTAACTATGTGCTTCTTTAGATTATTTAGATAGATTTATTTAGATAGCAATTTTTTATCAAGCAAATCATATTCATATGAAACAGTCAAATGTTGTCAGATCTTAAGTTATTTATTTATTTATTTTATTTATTATTGAAAACTTTTCAATTCACATTTGGGAATCGTTTCTTGTTTCTATCAGCACAATCATATTTTACATTCAAGTACAATCTTTAATAGCTTAATAATTAATTGAACAACTTCCTAGTTATGAACGCTTAAAGGATGAAACAGATTTAAATTAAGACTTGATGAAATTACATTATTAAGGTATATTTATGATTTATTATAGACTATTTAGAATCACAGCTTCCCTACATGTAAAATAATCAAAACTCTTTATTATTATTATTTTTTTTTTATATTCACCATGTTTCCTGTCAGTGGGATTATTTTTTATCTTATTTTAATTAATTTATTTTTCTTCATAGTTTCAGAGTGTTCAGCTCTGTATATTTTCTTAATCGTGATTTAGTAAGTATTAACCTTTTCGTTTGAATAAGACAAGCACTTAAGATGAATAAATGCTGATTTAATGGATACAGTACTGTAGGTCTGAGTGTTAGAAGAAAAAAATTAAACAAACAAAAAACTTCTTATATGTATGATGTCCAGAGGATTTCGAAAGAAAAACGAAGTTTTCACGATGTTCTCATTTTTCAAGACGCACTGTATATCCCACATGACGTTCACTAACTGTTCAGCGGACCAGGTTAATTCTGGGTTTGGACCGGTGAGACAAAAAGATCGAATGGAGTTCATTTAATCCTCCTGCTGGACTCTCAAAACTACAGTTGGGGTGAAAACTCTTGTTAATAAAGCCATACCAGCTATTTACATTAGTTTGGGCACTTTTTTTGTAGGGAGAAATTCAATAAAAGAAACGTAATCAGATCAGAAAACATGCTGTAATTTCAGTATGCTTTTACCATAATTATATTCAAGTCTGATTTATTGTCTGCTCGGACATTGCTGCTATATATGTTTGTACACACAACTTCTTTTCTCTGTCCAGAGCATCACGTCTCCCTCTCGTCTCTGTAAGTTTTGCCATTGTGTAAATAAATCAGTCTGACAATCTGGGACCGTGAATTCTAAGAGCGAGAGTGGACGAATTGGTGTGAAAGACAGTTGCCATATCCTGTTAAATGCCAAAGATTTACTTTTTTTGAGTACTTTCATTTGACCAACTGTTTTTTTTTTTTTTCCTTCTAGTTGTGCTGGACAGTGGATCAGTGGATTTTATGTGTTGTATTAGTGAGATCTTGCGTGTGGTTCTTGGTCCTGTGTGGATAAAAAAAATGTTCTCAAAAAGAAATACATTACAGTTTAAAAATATATATACATCACACAGTATTCAATGCCATGTCAAACTGGATTCCTCCCATTTTCTGACAGTTAGATAATGCTTAGAAATCATGTCGATTAAGTTTACTGTAATTTTTGTAAAATTAGTTTTGTGTGTGTGTGTGCGCGCCTTGGAATGGGCTGGAAGCTCCATCGGTATGAGCGATGTGTTTTTGTCATCTTATCATATTTTCTGTTTATAAGCTATACATCATTATTGTTGAACAAGATAGTGTGTGTGCACTGTGCAAGTCTGTATACATTTCACACAAAATCAATTGTTTTAGCACAAACTAAGTCAATTACGAAAAAAACGAAAACAATAATTATAGATTATGATCGCTGGGGGATCTGTTGTTCACATAATTAAAGGACTTCGCAAAGAACAATTGAGCCATTATTTCAGAACCTTGGTGTTCCGGGTTCCTAATATCATCGTCAGTCAGTGATCTGATCTGTGTTCAAATGTTCCGTAACAATAAGTGCAGTGTGTGAGCCGCTCTCAGGCTGTGTATCCTCTTAATTAAGCCCGTTATCAGGCTGCACCTCCAGTTCGCTTCATGTCCGTGAGGATGTTGATTGTTTGCCCTTTGTAATTTTCCAAGAAAGAAAAAAATAAATCCCTGCTGAAAATAAGATGTCCAATATATTTCCTGTCTTTATCCTCATTTTTCTTTTACACTTGTTAATATTGTTTTGTCTTTAAACCAACTCATTGTATTTTAAAATAGTATACTTGCGTTATGAAGTAGATCTTCTTTCGCGCGCCATCTCCTGTCCTCAATATCACAGTTATCGGTGAGTTGCAGTATTTTTCTCATTGTAGCTACTTCTCTTGTACAGTTTTATGCAAATTTCACATGGATGTTTGTGAATATCTGCTGCCACAAATGATTTAGAATTTCTGTAGACAGAGAGTACTGTGCAATGGAAAAAATAAAAATGAATTCAACTCATGTTGTTGTATGTCATACTGCAAATTGAAGTATCGTAAATGGTTACAGCTAGGATGGTGTGAGTATAAAGTGTCTTTCGATATGCATCAATGATATATGCTGTGCCATTGAAACACATTCATCTGTTTAATACCGTTAGGGAGCACATCATAATGCTTTCCAGCAGAGGCATGGAGTAAATTTATCAGATCATATGGATTTTACAGGTTTTCTCAATTTCTATGTGACATACCACCTGCATGATTTATCAGCTCTCAAGGTTTTCTTAGATATATTACACGAAATATTCTATTATACAGAATTAGTCGTTTTTGACGTTCAGATAGATCTCCAAGGATGAGAATGCTATAAGCAAACCAGCAGAAGGTCTACATAGACAGCTTCATTATTGGTTATCAAGATTACAAAGAGTTGTCATTGATAAGTGTGTATAATGTCATTACAAAAAAAAAAGTTTAAATTTTCCATCATTTCCCTTTCATTACCTTTAGAAAGCCATTAGATCATCCAAAAAATGTCACAGTATAGAATCTAACTACCACAAATCAGAGCTGAAACCCACACTGACTAGGGGGATGAAGTAGATATGTTCAACTCAACAAGAGAAGCGAGTAGCTTAGCCTTAAAAGTATATTAATACAGCAACTTAAACCATTCTTTTTGTTTTTGTATACTTGCATGACATACGCTTTACTGATTGGATCCTCATGCACTTACAAACGTATGTAAATTTCAATCACAGTTATTATTTCTTCTCACATGGCGAGAACTGGCAGCACTACACATATGCTTTCATGGCGCCCACTGAATTGCTTTGGTACCACTGAGTATCGAAAAATACATTTATAATGTAGATTTTTCATTTTAATGTGTGAATTTGAGCTAACTCTTGTTAAGAGACAAATTTAAGTTTAACAGTTTAGTGGTAAATAGGTTTATTTAAGTGAAAAACAGTCAAATCTGCTGAAAACTGAAAAAGCACCAGTGTGTGGAAAGGGGGCGGAGCTCTATCCATTTATGCATTTATGTAAAAATCGGTATACAAATAAAAGTGAATTGAATTGAAGCTGCCTGCCACAGGCTCTTGTGCACAACCCGCCACCTCTGCCTGCCACGCGGCTCTCGGCTGTATCATGTTGATTTATTGAAACGGTGGATTGAACCAATACCGGGCATCTCTGCTCTTGCCTCCCTTTCAAATCTGCGAGCTGGCTCTTCTCCGAACCGGGGTTTAAGGAAGCACACCTTCATGCCATAAATGCACAAGTACCAAGCATGACATCTTAGAGGAATCATCAAGGCCGTGGTCAAGCCTCATTGTGACGGTGCCCAAACCTGATTTGCCTATGTAATGATTTCCAGTGGCTGACCGACGTCGAAGACGTTCGTGCATACCCACTTCCCTATGTGGATGATCTTGTGGACCGACTGGGAAAAGAGCGGTTCATTTCAACATGGGATCTAACCAAAGGGCTATAAGTCAAGTAAAAAATTGCCTTTACAATCGACCAGGGTCACTGGCAGTACCAGGTAGGTACCCTAAAGGGGGAGCCCTTAGGTCTGCACAGTGCCCTAGCTACTTTCCATTAGCTCATGGACATTGTTCGGCGACATCAACCCGACTTTGATCACCTGTTCCTGGTCCAAATGAAAACAGGCTTAGAGCAGTCTTGTCTCAGGAGTTCGATGGTGAAGAACAGCTCATTCTGTATGCGAGTAGAAAACTCTGACCTATTTGGAAGGGTGGCATTTTACGCTATTAACAGATGATGTCCTAGAGTGGGTGGCAAAGAACATGGCGGGGCTCACTGACCACCTGGGCTGGGGCACAATTTAAACTCTCTGTTCTCCTGTCGCCGGCAACCTATAAAAAGTCTGCAAAACCCTCGGCTGGTGGGTCGATCCTTTCCGAACTTAAGCTTAGGTGCATTCTTTGTGCTTACAGACTCCATACACTCAGACTCGCCTACCACTAGAAGGAAGCTGCCTACCACACGCTCTCATGCATGTCTCCTCGTCCATGGACTCAACCTGCGCCAGGGGTTTGGCAACCTTAAACACTCAAAGAGCCTTTCGGACTCGTTTTCCGACTCTGAAACCACCGCTTTGCTCCAGAGCATAAACCTCATCACAGTGCATACTGTAAAAGCTGTTTTCTAAGCACCCGTTACTAAAAACGGTTTGCGTTTGGTGGAATCTGGTTTCCATATTTGTATAAATATGTGTAATCTATTACCCTTTTTGTTAAAAATGATCTACACAATTGTTAATGAAAAAAAAAAAAAAAAAAGGTTTTGAAGGCAAGGTACTGATAATGATATTAAAAATTCTTCAATGATGCCCAGCCCTAATCAGGTTAGAAAGCTGTCTGTACAGCGCACACAAAATGAGAATCAACAATGAGAAAATTAAATGTTTCTTATGCGTGAAAGTAAATGAAATACCAGAACTGAGAATCTTAATCTGTTTGGGAAAAGGATGGCATTGTGCTCTCATTCTTTTAGGCTTATATGGGATATCATTAACAGGTAGAGAAACAAACTTTCCACATAAACAAACATTTCAGAATTAAACCAGTGAATAGTTTCACAGATTCATGTGGAAAAAGATTCGTTTTACACATACATATACAATATATATTAGTTGTTTTGGACCTCGAGGCTGGTAAGTAAATTCAGTGTGTTTCATGTAGATCTACAGAATGTGACATCTCGAAGCTGACAAAATTTAAAGGACAAGCTTATAATTTTGTTGCACATGTGAGAAGCCCAACAATCAGGAATAAAAAAAAAAAAATCTGAATATTACAGATTTATTCATTCAACAGAAGACATTTTCACTGGATGTTTACACAATGCTTGGATAAATCAGACCAAAAAACAAAAAAAAAAAAAAATCAAATAAACAGACCAGGGGAGAGGAAATAGGAAACTGTTAAAAATACAGAAGTTATGCACACGACCTCCTTGGCTAGAAAACTTATCACGACTTATAAACTCATATGTTACAAAATCAATCAAGAAAAGAAAAAAAGGACGAGGGACGTTGCCAAGTCTGTCACTTCCTAAATCATGAATACAGTAATATAGTTACTGGCTCCATGTATTGACATTTGCGCTAAAACCATCGTGTTTGATAGACAAAAGATATTTGGAGCATTACATGAAATGCTCCCACTGTGGGTTGACTTTAAAACCTGGTGTAAATCCTAAACAGGTACTGGAACTGCCGCTCACTCCTTCCTGCGTTTCTTGTCATGATCATAGTCCTTTGAGCGTCCAGCGGCTGATGGTCTCTTGGAGCCACCGTGCTGTTTGGCCTCTTCCAAGAACTTGTCCAGACCAAAAGGATCTTCTTCAAACTGAACAGGTCCATCCCTACGTGGGCCGTGATCAGTACCAGAAAACTCCCTATCAGGAACAAACCTGAGCAGAACATAACATAAAATACACTGTTATTTTTATGGAAGTTATTTTGTTTTTGTGTAATTATAAATACACATCAAATAAATCAATCAAGGGCCATCACGGTGCTGTGATGATGATGACATCATGGTAAGGAACAGCTTTGGTTGTTTTTTTATGAGGCTACCTGTTGTTCTGCATGAGGGTGTCCAAGTCATCTCCATATAGATCCTTGCCGGTGTTCTTGCTGGGCCTGTAGATGTTCTGTGCCATGTCTCTGCCTCTCCCGAACGGTTGGTCATATACATTATATATCTCGTCCTCTCCTCCTGCGAAGCCACTGTCCATTCCCTGGAAAACAGAAAACACACACAGACCTCAAATACCACAGGAAACCAAATATCAGTTTCTGTTTCCAGGAACATTTATTCAGGCCAGCGTTAGCGAAAGTGAATAAATTACCCTGTTCTGGTTAAAGAGGCGCTGGTCGTACTGAGCCTCACTGGAGACACGGGTATTGGGCTGACCCAGCGCAATCATCTCACTGATGTCTCTGTCCTGGTCCCGCTGCAGTTTAGACCTGTGGAACATATGAATTTACACCAGTGTCAGTTCTACCTCCTTAAATCTTGTACCCTAACTAGAGAAAGGAATCCTGCAGTGTGATGTCACATGCATGGTATGTAACCTTCATTAGCTCTGCACACAGTCAAAAAGATGCAAAAAGAAACAGGCATTGTGATTAGCGTGTGAAAACAAACCCTAAAGAGATATTAACTAGGCCGTTACATTCGGTGGGTAAAAAAAGAAAAGAAAGGAAAAAAAAAAAAAGGAAACGTACCTCTTATCAGGGGCGGCCCTTGAGATGTTCCGGTCATGCTGCCGCTCCTTTCTCCGGTCATGTCGGATCTCATCACGCTCCCTGACCTCACCCTCTTCACCACCTGATAAAATCCAATACATCAGATATCGGTTCACACTTTCTGGATCTCAGAGATGCAGTCCAACTTATTTACATCTTGATTTTATTATTATTTGCAGTTTGTACCTTTGTCTCCGTGACCCTTGATCCCTGCTCTCTTGTCTCGGGCCATCTTCGCCAGTTCCCTGAGCTTCTCTTCCTTCTTCTCCTTCTCCTTCTGTGCCATTTTCTTTTCCACCTGAGCACGCATCTCCACAGCCTCTCGTGCCTACACCGTAACACGCAGCATAAACAGGTTAATGGCTACTAGCTTAACAAGTCGTCTTTAAACATCTAAACACAGCACAAGTCTGGAAAACAAGTGTGTTCTAAGTGTGTAGGTGACTTCTATAGAGGTCCTTCCATGATCACTAAAAACAGACATACAGCATACCTTTCTGTCTGCAATGTAGAGAGCCTCAGCTAACTTGGCAAAATTCTCATTGATATGAACCGTCTGAAGGCCTCTTCCATCAGCAGCCAGGCGCTTGTCCAGTGGTATTGTGTAACCCTTAAAAAAAAAAGAAAGAATAAAAAATAAAAAAAGGCAATAGGTTACATTTGCCAATGTTTTGTTCTTCTACATCATTTCCATATCAAATACACTGTGTCTATAGAACACCTTTAATGATGGACACTAGCACATTAGGGATCTACATCCACATGTGGTTTCTTGTAAAGCTGCTTTGTGACAGTCAGTCCAGGGCCCGTAGTATTTACTATGGATCTCAGAGTAGAGGAAATCACTCAAGAGGCACTAGAGGCATGAAAATATCAAAGACCTCTACATTTGCTTCATCGATACATGAAGGCCTTCGACTGTATTGAATATAAACTGTACTGAAGCTGTGGATCTGCCTCCTAGAAATAGGAATGCCTGCTCATCTTGTCCAGCTCGTCAGATTGCTTTATTTGAACCAAGACATAAAAAACCTCAAATCTCAAAGCCGACCTTACCACCAAGATGATGGTTGATTTAATATATACATTTTATTTTTCTCATGTATATACAGCAAAAGTTTGTGAACCTTTTGTAATTTCTTGGTTTTCTGCATTAATTTGTCATTAAATGTGATCTGCTCTTTATCCAAGTCAAGAGTATTGACAAAGAATAATCCTAAAGTTTGTGAAATCACTTTGTAACCCTTTCCAGCTTTATGTAAATCAACAATTCTTGATCAGAGATCCTCTTCAAGCTCTTTTTGGCGATGCGTGGCTCACAAGCATTTTCTTCTTGTGCGAAGCAAATTCAAGAAGGTCCAGTGGGTTTTTAAATCAGTCAAAGTAGCTCTAGTCCACTTTTTCTTAACAAGACACCTGGTACGCTCCTGTTATACAACACCCGACTCCGACTAGCTTTTCTGAGCTCATTAACTCAAAGATTCACAACTTTATGGTTGTTCTCAATAGAGACATGAAAGATCAGATTTTCGTTGACATTATTTTGTTTTGTTATTATGTTATGATAAATTAATGCAGAAAACTATGAAATTTTAACAGGTTCACATACTACACATACTTTTTCTTGCTACTGACAATATAATGACTAACAATTTTTTTGAGATTCTCTGTTATAAGCAGCACTTTCTCACTTCATTAACACAGGGCATGACTGTTTTTCACACTCCTCACGCGTCTGTGTGGCAAACTGACAGGTGGCACTGATGAGTTAACAAACTGTTTTATCTTTAGAGATAAGAGTAGGGCAGAAATTTATTTTAATTATCCATTTACATTTTATTACCTCCACCACAGGCAAAACAGTCTCCGGTTAGGTTTTGCAAAGTAATTTTGATCAGATTCTGACATATTTCTATTACAGGTGCTTGAAATAACTGTGATTGAAGTCTGATTAGAACTTTATGTAGCCGAGTCACGCATGTACAAGTTGTGCCTTATGTACATAAAGCATTCATGCAACTGGTGCCGATTTCACCACTACAAAAAAAAAAAAAAAAAAACTCATTATAATGTGGCTCTCTGTGTTGTAAACAGTGACATCACACACTATCCTGGGGGCAGTCCTACTCCTCAATGAAGGCAAGACTAGTCCGCTTAAAAAATTACTTTTATATCTTACTCTGAGATAGGAATACTTTTATTCCTAAATTAACTTTCAGCACGTTCACCTATGATTCTCTCTCTCTCTCATTTATGATTATGTCCGTTATTCTCAGTGTTCGATTTGTTAGCTAATCCTTAGAGTTTGGGTTTCTGTAAGGTTTGTCAGCTCAGTTACAAAGACATTAATATATTGTTTCTCTATCAAGGTTACAAAAATTGCACTTATACTCTGAACTCACGTCAAAAAGGAAAACAAAACCTTCATACTTCATTCAGACATGACCAGAGATCGATGATGTACTGGCTAAGAGAGACGGTACCTTGGCGTTCTTCCAGTTGGAAATGCAGGGAGGAATCTTCCACTCCTGTTGTTCTTTTACAGTCATCTGAGGGGGGAAATAAAAACAAAAGCTTAGTGCAATTAAAGTGAATCTGTAAATCAGAACGGATGTGCAGAACTGAAGGAAAGTGTGGAATTCTTGATTGTTTTGAGCTGATGGTGTGATGGAGGTTCACCTTTCTGCTTGGAGAGTGCATGACCGGAGCAGGAGGAGAAGGAGGGCCACGAGGAATCTTCTTATTAATCCTGTATAAACAGACACAAATGTAACATCAGACAAACGGTTAATTTGAAGGCTTTGGGAAAGTAGAAAATAGGCTTCGATTATTTAGCTGTTAATAATGAAAAGTTTAACCGATAATACTTGTTTT
Organism: Clarias platycephalus; assembly: GCA_030068275.1. Taxonomy (NCBI): domain Eukaryota; kingdom Metazoa; phylum Chordata; class Actinopteri; order Siluriformes; family Clariidae; genus Clarias; species Clarias platycephalus. Next base: position 28,731,985 of record JAQQZT010000012.1, on the reverse strand, counting down.
GAACTGTATTTCTTGTTGAAAGAGATGAAAGAAGATTTTTAATAAGCTTCCGGTTGACCAACCATCACAAGAAGAAGATAAATTGGAGACCAGCTATGGCTGTGTATATAGGGTAGCAGTGGTATCAAAGCACAAGGCACGACATCAGCAGTGTTGGGTGTAACGCGTTACATAGTAACAAAGTAATCTAACGCGTTATGTCCGGCATTTAAGTACTCAGTTATTTTTTCAAAAAATTAATCCGTTATTCAGACAATTTATGTAATCCGTTAGCCAGACAGCAGTCATTCCCAATCCGTTATTGTGTGTGAGAGAGAAAGTCGTCCTACAAGCCCCGTCCCCGATAACCCGCCCCCCTCTGTTATACCCCTCTCTCACCTTTGCGGTTTGACTTTGCAAGGAAAGACGCACGGAAAGATGGAAACCTAATCACAGCGCCAAAACCCGCGGTGAATCATGATGAACCGTACTTGCGGCCACCGAGCGAAACCCAGTAGGTGAGATAGGGGTATTAGTAGTTAACAGATTATGGGCCAAACTTCGCTGAGTGATGATGGTAGAATAATTATA
>JAQQZT010000012.1:28678763-28695369 GCA_030068275.1 Clarias platycephalus | reverse complement strand
AAGTAGAAGTACACAAAAAATCTACTCAATTACAGTAATGCGAGTAAATGTAATTCATTACTTTCCACCTCTGCATGACCGTGTACTACATTGCTACATTTACATTAACTCCTATTAAGTATCCAAAATTTTTTTAATTGTCTTAAATGTTAAGCAAAATATCCCGGCGTCTCCTATCCTGGAGTCGAACCATATATATAAACTGTTCAACAAATAATAATCTTTTTATAAAGTCCTCATTTAGAGCGACATCCTTACATTTGACCTGACTTCCATAAGCTATTTGGAGTGAACGGCAATGTTTTAAAATTTTGCTGTTTGACTGGAAAAATGTATGAAAAATTTACTTACCTTTCTTTGTTTGAGAACTTTGTTAGATCTCCAAAATAGTAACGTACATGGTCTGTAAGTTATGAAAATGAGCATAGTCCATAGTTTTCTTCCATCTTTTGTCACAGGCTCAAAAGTGATCGATCAAATAACCAGTTTGGTTGCCAGCTGTGGCCTGTTGTGTAGATATTTTATGACTTATTAAGGTCTGGAGGTGATTTCAAGGGCTGAATTTGCATTTAGTTGCATTTTGTTCATGGGAAGTCTCAATCTGTATCCGAGAGAGGTGCTGATTTAAGTGAAGGACATCATCATTAAACTGAAAAACATTAAAAAGTGGTCAAATCAGCAGTTTGGTTCATGTGATACCTTAAAAAGAAGGAATGCCCTGGCAAGCTTAGGAACATCAAACGGCCTGGATGACCACAGAAAACCACACATGTGGAAGATGACCGAATTCTTCACAACATCTTGCCAAGTAAATAACACACTCAAGAAGAGTAAGAGTCAAAATCTACAATTAAGAGACTCATTCATGAATGTAAATTCAGAAGGTCTACCTCAAGATGCAAACCACAGGGAACACTTAAGAACAGAAAGACCAGATTAAACTCCTCTAAAAAACCTCTTAATAAAAGCCTGCCTGGTTCTGATGCAAGGTTACCTTGTACCAGAATTACTGGAACAGAATAATATGAAGAAGGAAAGGAAGGAATCGTGTTCCAAACCGCAGCACCATCATCTGTCGGACGTGAAGGTGGTGGTGTTGTGTGTACGGCTGCCGGTGGAGCCAGGTCACTGTTGTGTATTGATGTTGCTGATACAAGTAGCACAATTAATTTTAAAATGTACTGAACTTTACCTTCTGCTCAGATTCAGTCAAATGCTGCAAAACTGAGTATTTTTTTCCTGCCTCCTGCTCAGTGAACTTAAAATTTCAGTGCCTCCCGTATTATAGTCTTTTGTAAGACACTTTAAAACTTTAAGTAAAAAAAAAAAACTTTATGAAGCATGCAGGTTTTGCTTTAGAGTCTTCGATTCGTGTCTCTGTATAGGTGGAGCGCATCATGACACTGAAGGTTGGCTCAAGCCAGGCGGATCACGACGGCCGAAGTGGACTGTGTTTTACTCTCGATTGGCTCCAAGTTAAACCCCACAACATCCTGGCTGCAGGCTTCTGCGATGGTAATCTTTTCTTTCATAATAATCTCTCTTCTATATTTATTTTCTCAAATGTTAAGTGTATTCAGTTTATTTTTGGACAAATAGTTATTCATACAGATAACTGCCCATACCCAACACTGCTTCCAGTGTTTTCAGTCCATGATAAAAGCCAAAAAATAGTCATTTAGTGGAACATTTGTTATAGCACTCTTGTTGGTTCAGACGGGAAAATACAAAGAGATGGTAAAGGCCCATCCCAACCGCTGGTATCAAAGGGTTTTGCTGTACCTGTTCTAGAGAATGAACACTGGCCACCCATTCCCCTTCAGTAAAGTATCTGGCCCCTAACCAGGATTTGGTTTATTACTCACTCCTGGATCAGGATATTGGTCATCTCTTCTGTTTTGATGTAAAATCTACCCTGCCCGATTTGTGCATTTCTGTCCTGCAAAAGCCAAGTGTGCCAAGGTCAGTTTTTGGGCCTGCCACCATAAGGCTCTAAAAAGATCCAAGTATTGATTTCAATATGCAGGTCCGCATCATCAAACTTCTTGTAAGTATTTAAATGCATCTAACCTAATCGATAAATGGAACCACACACACTAGTAAAGGATATAAAATAGTTCTAGGAGAAGGCTAACAATGGGGGGTTGGGGGGGGACTATATTGGATGAAAGGGTTCTGACAGCGGTATTGCCAGGGTACAAACTACTAGCAGGAATCTCAGCTGCCAGCCTCCAGCCATTGAGTTATTTTCTAAGGACTAAGGTACAGTACAAGAGAGATCGTCAGACCTACTGGTGCATACAGCCTTGTCTTTATTGAGGACACTACCGTATCATAAGGATACACCTACATTTGACTGATTGCCTCGTGTCTGACTCTACCAAGAGGAAAGGAAATCAGAAGACATCTACCGATTTCTCTTATGTTCTTTTCATGCATTGTGAACTCCAGCACAAGCTTGCTAGCAGTTTACGCTGCCAGCTGTGGTTCTTTATGGAATAGCTGCACAGCATATTGGGACATTGTGTCCTGGATTACATCTAGCAACCCAACTTCTTGTATATTTTTCCTGCTGATTTCATCCCTTCTGTCCAGGATTCAGCAATTAGACCAGAGTGTAGCTTGTGAATCCATTCTGACTAATAAGACCCTGCTTTTTTGTAGCCCCATCCTCAATGCTACTTTTTCCTAGTTTTCAGGACAGACTGGCAGTGGTCATGATGACTAACAAGTTAGCTGATTTATCTGTGTGCACCATAAAAATCAATAAAAATGAATTGTGTTGTATATGGTTATAAAGTAGGCGGCACGGTGGTGTAGTGGTTACCTCCAGGCTCGATTCCAATCTCTGTGTGCATGGAGTTTGCATGTTCTCCCCGTGCTTGGTGGGTTTCCTCCGGGTACTCCAGTTTCCTCCCACAGTCCAAAGTCATATAGGTTAGGTTAATTGGCGTTCCAAAATTGCCCGTAGTGTGTGAATGGGTGGTTATGTTTGTGTGCCCTGCGATGGATTGGCACCCTGTACAGGGTGTACCCCCGCCTCGTGCCCGAAGTCTCCTAGGATAGACTCTAGGCCCCCTGGAACCCTGAATACAGGTTTAGGCGGTATAGATGATAAGTGAGTGAGTGATGGTTATACAGTATGTTGGGGGATATTTCAAATTCTTTATGGACTTATAATATCCCCCCTGTCTTTCTTTGGAGCAGGGCAACAAAACATAACTTCCCTTTTTTATTTGCCTAACAAATAAAGCCATGCTAGCCTTCTATTCATGAAATGTTTTCACTGACAAAACATACACGGGGCTTAAGAAGCATATCTGCTGTTGCAAACAGGGCATGTGTATCCATAATTTAGATAATTTTATTTCAAGCTTATAATAATGTTACAGCTAATAACTTTGTTTGGCCATGAAATCTCCTTTACCTTCCTCAACAAGGCAGGACAGGGTTGTCTGCCCCTATTCCAAAAACAAAAAAACTGATTTTCTTCACATTTTTCTCTAGGTATGGTGGCTTTATGGGATCTGAGCACTAAGTCTCCTTTGCTTAAAGTTAGATCTGTGAATAGATCTGTCTCCCTCTACCCCTACCACTGCTTCTTGGCGCATGACGACACCATTCGCCGCCTCAGCTGGTGCAGGGCTTCAAGGTACCAGTTTTGATTTATCACAACATTCCTCTCACACTTCATGCGGCAGTCTCCTGTAGGTCTAAATGCAATTTATTCATTAGTTTAAAAGGTCCCCAAAAACTATGGACACTTAAATTTTGAGCCACATTTTCTGATTTAAAAAAAAAATAAAATTTTAATCCACAGTGAGTTGATGGTTACAGCAGGTGACGATCGCATGGTTAAACTGTGGAACCGGAATAAGACTGACACTCCACTGAAGACGGTAAAGCGCTTCCTGCCCACTGATGTGTCCTGGCCTGTAATGTGGCCAGGAGCTTTTCTCTCTCAGGAGTCCTGCTATGCCACGTGAGTGTTTACTACACAAGGTGATGTTCACCATATGTATAAAGGCAACTGTTGTATTGTTCAGATTATAGATCTATATGTATTCCAAATTATGTGGCTTTAACACAACATTCTCTTTATAGGTTTGGGCACCAAGGACTTCACTACCTTGACTCAGGTTACTTCGGTTGTAAGGCTTTATTTGTTTGTACGAGGAAAGCTACTGTATGGGTGAGATACTGTACATAAATGTTCGAGAGATCCCTTGTATGTTTAAAATTGTCGTAAAATCTGTGTTACCTAAAAGCAATGGCTTTAAGATTCTCTCTCTCTCTCTCTCTCTCTCTCTCTCTCTCTCTCTCTCTCCATTGCCACAGAGCCTGTCTGTGTCCGACTGGATGAACTCCTGTGTGATTGGGGACAACATTGGAGAGTTTGTTTGCTCTCTGCTGTGCGACCCAAACTGCAACTACAGCAACAGCAAGAAACATCGATTTGTATGTTCCTGATTCAGGCATGATTTCCTTCTAGGGCTTAGCATGTGCTGTTCATAAGATCACAGGTCTAACAGCTTTAAATAAAAAAAACTGATGTCTAAGATTTGACATTTAAATGTTTCTCAGTGAAAGTGATCCAATCCTGTTTAACAGTTTTATTTGTCTAATGGAAACTCAATTTGATAAGAGCAGGGCAAAAAGTAAGGATAATTCAGTAGATCTTCAGGTTTCCAGGAGATATTGGTAACATCTCACTTATCAGAATTGTAAAATGTCCTTTTCCGTATATAGCCGGTGTACATAACCGAGATGGCACAGTTTGAGCCTGGTCAGGGATTAGAAGATCAGCTAGAGGAGGAAAATGTGGAAGAGCCTGATGCCACCCAGCAGGAGCCCAAGACTTACAGAGGGGCAAAGAGAAAATACTACCTCCGCTTTCTCGACATGGACCTTGTGAGTGCCTTTTTGTGCAGTTAACAACTTATTTCTGAATATCGATCCTTTTACTTATAAATCATCTACTTGAAATGTTGACGTTAATGGATTGGATTGTTAAAAGACTGTTTTTTTTTAGAATCCAGAAAGGATCTGAACGGCACGTAAATTTACAAGTCAAGAACGTCTGTTAGATATTTAGATAGACTGGTGTATAAAGCCTTCTCCAGTACATTCCAAAGATTCTCAATGGGGTTAAGGTCTGGACTCTTTGGTGGCCAAAGCATGTGTGAAAACGATGTCCCATACTCCTGAAACACTCTCTTACAATTTAAGCCTGATGAATCGTGGCATCGTCATCTTGGATTATGCCTGTTCCATCAGGAAAGGAAAAAATAGAAGTGTTCACCCATAGATGATTTGTCTTGCACCAGGCCACAAAATCCTAAACAAGGCTCCTTTACTCCCTCTCCTGTCAAGCCTTGTCTTCCCCACAAGCCTTCTGCAACACACTCCACTCAGTGCTCCCAAAGCAGTCCCTCAGGGTCTTCGCAGCCTCAGGAGACCATTTCCTAAATGAACATGAGGTTTTTGTTTGGCTCAAGACTTGGGGCTTGAATTGTGTATAGACAAAGTTTTGGTCAGGTTTTTCTAGTGGTTGTAGGAGTTGACGTTCTAAGTTTCCCCCACATCAACATGCAGCAGATTTAATGTTTGGAGCCATTTCTAGCTCCTTTCTAACTACAAGCTGAGATCAGTACTATTTGGAGGTGGAGCTACTTTACCATGCTCAACCTCAGCTGAGAAGAAACTGGTTTGGATGGTCAACAACAATCCAGGAACCACCATGGCACAGGCCTGCCATGAAATGGAGGAACGTTTGGACCTGATGTATGTTGTGAGGCATTAACAAACCCAAGAACTCTGTAGCAGCTGGTAAACCTGATGATAGTAGCATCATACTTTGCTGTTGTTTTACTGCCAGTGGAACTGGGGCATTGCACAATGTAATCATGAAGCTGGAGAACCTCAGTGTTCTTTAGAAGAACCCCAAATTATCAGCTAGACAGTTGGAACTTTGAGAACTTCAGTGTTCCCACAGGACAATGAGCACCAAGATGGATACGGCATGGAGAAAGCATGGTAACTTTAAGCTTATGGAGCCTCCGCCATAATGAAAAAGTGTGAACTGTGCTTAAAATTCGGGGATCAAAATGAATCAGAATTAATATCCAAGCTGTTATAACCCCAGAAAAAGGCCATTTAAAAATCATCAATTTTACACCCTAATATCGCCATGGCATTCTTGTTTATGATGCGTATGACTACAACTGTAGAGTTTCTCTATGATTCAGGAGAGTTCAGTTTTCTTGTGTATCGGGGGGAGAAAAGGGCAGCTGGTTGACTTTGGATCATTATCCTGATAAAATCCGCTTCAAGTCATCTTGGTACACTTGTGAGCTGGTGGTGCAATCAACAAACCAACATCATGAACAGCACTGGAATTCTTCTACATGATTTTCCCACCCAAAAAAAATCTTCCATCCAAGTACAACTTGATTAGATCACACAGATCACCTGATTTGGAGGAAAATAGCCTCGAATCAGACCCCAGAGAGTTAACTTTTGAAGACATATTTAATTTCTCCACTATGTTAATACTTTTGTAGACATGTAAAATAAAAATTTTGTCTGTGTCCAAATATTTATGGATCTGGCGGGCTGTGGATTCATGTGTGTTATTTGTCTTCTTCCATACTCCGTCAGTGCTTTCTTGATGATTAAACAAGTTTGTCATTTTTCATTAAAAAAATGTAAAATGTGCCAGTCGTGTCTTGGCATAATTTGCAAAGAACAGTTCCATGTAATTGTTATGACTAAAACTTTGTGTTTCGTATGTGTTTAGTATCTGTCGTATCATGACACTGAAAACAATCTAAAATAGTCGTATCACTATCCTGCCATCCTATCCTGATTTAATTATGAATCTCTCCATATGGCCTTTTCATAACATGAGCAGGGATAACTCAGTCCAGCTACTCTCAACCATTTCTCAGTTCAGCTCAAAGGATCGACTTAATTAATTCTCGCCCACCTCCTACCGTGGTGACGCCGCAATGGTGTCCCTTTCTGTCCTGTACTCCACTCCTCCACCTTCATGCCCCAATGAACGTGTCCTTTTCTCACATTTATGTACACGCTCGAGTCAGAACTGTTTAACTGGCGCTAATGAAGTTCTCCCCATCAACCTCGACCTTGCACACACACCTTCTCGACTGCCATTGTTAAACAACCTGTATTGAGTGATGCATCCTTTTTTGCTGACATGGATCTATGACATCTCAGTTTTATGTTTTGTTTATTTTTTTGGTTTGAAAACCTGCACATTAATTTGCCGTTCTTTCTTTCCCTCACAGAGATCTTTTACAAAATTTCAAGAGAAGCCTATCATGAAGAAGCTGCGAGCCTCAGAGGCTAAAGGGCTGCTTTTAGTTGATCAGATGCCTCTGAATGCTCTCTATAAGGTAAGAACATCAGGGGAACTCTCAATTTCAGTCAGTCAGTCATTTTCTATACCGCTTTATCCTTATATACAGGGTCGCGGGGACCTGGAGCCTATCCCAGGAACTTCGGGCACAAGGCAGGGTACACCCTGGACAGGGTGCCAATCCATCGCAGGGCACACACACATACACACACTCATCAACTCTCAATTTGTGGATATAAAATAGAAACGTGTTCTATGAAATAGTGTAATATAAAAATAAACTTATTGTTTCAATATTAATTCTTAATCCTTATTAATTCCTGAATATATATATAGTTATAAGCAATTTGTATTGATTTCTACCATAGCAAGAGTCCTGGTGCTTATTCCTCCATGGTTGCCTTCAGCATATTTGTGCTGTAAAAACTGCACAGCATGATTAACACTTTTCCCTCTCTAGGTGTGCTTCAATCCAAACATGGACTCTTACACCTGGGTGTTGTCGGCCGGCCAGTCGGGTTTAGTGCGTCTCCACTGTCTTATTGGCATAGACGGTCCCGTTATGCAGAAACTCATTCGCGAGGCCCAAGCACAGTTCAGCACCATGTTCTGCTCTCAGGAAGATGAAGCATCCCCAACTGAAGTCCACCAGTGCATGGCAGAGACGACGCCAGTGCCCTAGAAGCCATGTAAACACACTCAGCCAGTACGGGCTTTATAGTGTGTTCCATAAAAGTCTATTCCCTTGTTTTTACTATTAAATGACTTTATATAGAGTAACAGATTTTTATATAAATATATACATGTATATAAAAATCGTAACTTATTTTGGTGACTGGAAAAGATAGCACTATTTTGATACGGTGTGTAAAAGGTTTTATATTTTATGTACTTTGTTTTTATTAATTGCTGGAATACTGATATTGTGACGTTACATCAACAGCACTTTTGAACTGCTATTTCTAAAATGAAGACTTTCTGGGTTTGGTTTTTATTTATATGTAAATGTCTCTTAAAATGTATAAAGCCTTTTTGTATAATGTGTTTTTGTCTTAATTAAATGAGCCTGAAGTAAATTTTGGGTTCCTTTTTTTTTTTTTTTGTCCTTTCTCTATGGTGGCCCTTAAGTACAAATAAGATTTTACAAAACAACTTTTTTTTTTTTTTGTGCACGTATGTGAGTTTTGTACTTTAGGGCCACCAAAATTCTCTATTCTCTCAGTCAGAATTACAAGTCCTTACTGTCCATGTGCTCTAATGACAGACCCCAAAAAAAGGAAAATACACGTTTCTGGAAAGTTGCCCTAAATCTATTCACATTGTAACGTCTTACACAGTGTTACTAAACCTCAGCCGCTGGTCAGCACTGAGCTACAGTTGCCTTCCAAACTTAATAGCTTATTGTGATGAAGTGTGAGCCATTAGAGCTGAACACTTCTCGTTTTTCTCTCCTTTAATTAGAACTGTAATTAACTCCAACAGACGCACATCTAAACACAAACAAGTTCAGGCTCATTAATAAAAGTGCTTAACACAGTGCTTTGAGATTTTCAGTTATTTAATCTCATGATAAAATTACCTCTGTATGCACATTTTGTTGAATCAAATCCTGAGTATCAGTTATTTCTCTGGGCAGCTGAGGGTCAGAACCTCCATCACAGAGCGACACAATGATCTCTTAGAACTTTAACACTTGTTGGTTGTTTTTTGCAGCTTGTTCATTTTATTATGGTTTACCAAAAGCTCACTTTTATTAAATGCATAATAACAAATGATAATGTAGATACATATAATACCACCATAAAACATTTCCACAAAGGACACTTTATACTACGGACTTTAGTATGGTTTACCAAAAGCTCACTTTTATTAAATGCATAGTGACAAATGATAATGTAGATACATGTAATACCACCATAAAACATTTCCACAAAGGACTTTATACAATAGGCAAAATACATACATAAACATATATACACACATTCATAAGGACTTTTGGCAGACAGACGCAGTTTTCACGGAATAACACTGACTTCCAACATAGCACAAAAACACAGGACACATCAGAAGCGTAACTGATTAACTGACATTCTGCCTTGTATTTAACGTTGAGGATTCTTTTGCACTCTAGTTTGGTGTATTCATCTGGTGAGCGTCCCACGATAATCTATTTGGTTTTAATGCATCTTTAATTTTGTCATGTTTTGTGGGAAAATTAACTCCTAAATTCTGTACTTTATTAAAAAAAGAAATCTAATATCTAAAGAAAAAAATCCTAGCTTCTACTCAGATACAGCTCCTGAGCCCCATCTACAGTAAAAGTGATATTTACCAGTTCCATCTTTCTTCCAAATTGAGATCATAGCAGATGCCTGAATTCATCAGAATCAGATTATTAGATTTTTGTCAATATTGAGATCACAATTATGAAATACAAATTGTGCACACATGAGAACATGAGCACATGAAAGTATAAAAAATAAAGCTGAAACCTCTATTTTCGCATTATGGTCGTTACACTAATCCACAGTTGCATGTGAACCATGGGGAGAGATCTGACCAAGTGCAGAATCTATTGTCAGATTTAGAAGCTTTTGAAGCATCTCATCATTGTAGTTTTATTACAATGAGCAAAAATAGATTTTACACTCTGCTTAAATTTTATATAATAGAGTTTAGACTTTCTTTAATCAGCTTAAAACAGTCAGGTCCACATTCTTAAAAGTAAACAAAGTTTTTTTGGCATTTGGTCCGTGTACTTGAATTTGACAGGAAACACTCATGATAAAGTTGAAAGTGTGGAATCCATTATTAAGTTGAAGTTATTTGGCAAAATGTGTCATTAACTATTGAGGAATTATAGTCACTGTCATGCAAACAAGTCTGGAACCCATGGATGTGGCCAAATGTGGAGTTTTCTCCCATGAGATGCTTTTCCAGGCCTTTACTGCAGCTGCCTTCAGTTTCAGGGACTGTGATTGGTTGATTAAAAAAAAATCTCTAAAGGTCTTAAAATGCACTCTTTGTGAAAGTAGAACATAAGAAACTCTTACGCCTCAAAGTCATCCTCTCTACTCTTAACCATCTTTACCATAGGAGCTGTTTTTAGGGGCAAGATTTTCATAAATAATTTTTTACTTTACTAAGATTTAGTCCCAAATTTAAGGGGAAATTCTAAGAAAATGTCATTTGTCATATGTCACAAAATGACGTTCTGTTACGCTGATGCACAAGACACTTTAAATATGTGGATTGTACAGCCCCTGGACATTTCCATTTTTATTTCCATTTATATCCAACTTCATTCCACACAAAAATTCCATAAAATCTATATTTCCACTTTGCACAGCTGTTTTTCTTATTGTTCTATATTTTTTCATATATGTTCTTATATTGTGTACTTTGTACTGTACAGTTATTTTATTTTAATTTCATATTTTATTTTATTCTTTCTTAGTTAAATTTACCTTCTATTTTCTTCTTCATATTTATTTCCTATTCATAGTCTTTTATTTTAAGGTCACGAGCAGTTGTCTAAGCATTGCACTGCATATCGTACTATGTATGACGGTGTATGTGACAAATAAAATTTTTATTTGATTTGAAGAAGCTTTGTGAACACGGGCCCTGGTGAACTGTTACCCAATGTAAATGTGACACTCTACACCTCCTCCAGGTCTTTTATCTGCCTGATTAGGCATAGAGTGGGAACAGGCTACACCTGGACATGCAACTGCACAGCCATTTGTTCTATTATTTATGAGCCCCACCCAAAATATGTGTGCGCATGCGAGAGAGAGAGATGAATTACTGTAATTCCTGAATGGTTAATGACACACTTTAGGGTGGCATCATCTTTAATCTGTGTTTAATTTCATATTGAACGTGGTGGTGTACAGAGGCCAAACGCCAAAAGAAATCTCTTTACACTAAAATTTATTGACCTGACTGTATATTAAGGTATTGGATTTTCTGCCAGTGCTGAACATACATTAAGTGTTACACTGTTATTAAAAAAATATTCAAATTTATTAATTGGTCCATCTTTTATCACTTGTTCATTATGGCATGGTATGCTAAAATGTTTAATTGAAAAAAATATATCGGTTTTATCAAAAGTGATTAATTATACATTAAAGTACTTCAGCAAGACAGTGAAGTCTTTTAATAAGAAATCTTTTGATTGGCAGTTTGTACTAGGCTTCAAACAGCACTCATGCAAGTGTGCCTTGCCTCACTGGGTACTTCTCGAGTATAATACCCATTTTATTAACTTTTTTTTCTTACAGTGCAGCCCACAATATTTAAACACTTTAAAGCAGACCTTAAAGCATAACAACTACATGACAAGGATTTGGATAACGACTGGAGATAATGGCCCTTACTCATCAACTTCACATAGAAACGAGTGCTTGGAGAACTGGATGGATGTTCATGTACTCAAATGAGCAGAAATGCAGTGGAAAGCCTTGCCAGAAGAGTGGAGCTTATTATTATATTAGAACAGCAAAGACTTGTATATCCTGAGCTTGGATCACTGAAGCCGTTCAGTATGCTAGTGTGTGTGAGAGAGTGAGAGAGAAAGAGTGAATGGGATGGACTGGCATCCCATTCTGATTGTACTGTATACCACGGCAGGATCCTGACCAGAGTAAAGCAGTCACAGAGGATGAATTAATTAACATTTAAGCTCATAGAGCATCTCATAAGCATCTATGATTAGTCACGTCAACTCTCTTGTCTAAAATCCAACTTAATCCCAGTTGTGCGATGTTTGATCAGGATTTTGAGGAATGAAGACAAATGTGACTGGGTGTAGGTGACGGATGGCGTAGTGGTTAGCACTGTGGTCTCACATCTCCATGGTCAAGGATTTGAATCCCGCTCTCAGGTCTCCGTGTACTGGCTTTCCATGTTCTCCCTTGGTGGGTGCTCTGGTTTCTTCACACAGTTCAAAGACATGGAGATTAAGCTAATTGGTGCCCAGGCTTCCCATGATCCTGTTTGGGGCAAAGTGGTATAAAGAAGGCATGAGTGACTGGCTGTGAAGTCTCACTCACACACACTCATCTTTTTTATATATTGCTTATCCTGTTCACGGTTGGGGGAGGCCTGGAGCCTAATCCATGGGGCTCGGGGCACAAATGCGAAATGCACACAGACCCAATCTGGTGACCCTGGAGGTGCCAGAGTGTTAACCACTACACCACCATGCCACCTTTCCAGACATCTGTTCGCTCTAAATTATATGAAGCTACTGTGATGTCACTGATGGAAACAACTAAAACTCAGTTGGATTGGTAATATTATACATTATATGGTTAGTCATACATGGTGCATGCCATGCCCTTTCAATGATACAAAAAGGTGAATATTTGAAACATGAACGATCAATTAACCACCTTTAACTATAATTCTCCTAGCGATATGATGTTTAAACCTATTTTCCATTCCAAATGGGCATCACCTATTTATTAGATAAAATAGCGTACCTATTCAGTCCCCTTATAGGAATAACACAGGGACATGGCAGCACTGAGCTACACGTTGGAATGTGGCAGTCATATCTGCTGAAAGTTATGGCAGTGTGGTTGCACTCTAAGCCGACTTCAGTTATTTCTCTGAATACTCTGAGTAGAATGGTTTACTGTCTATCTGATTAAAGAAGCAACCAATAAAGTCATAAAACCGAGAATTGTCTTTCACGGCATAATTTTCCTGCCTGTGGTGTTAGAGTTGCTGTTTCTCTCTGGCAAGACAGAACACTAAAAATCTGACGGAAAAAAGTATAAGGTAAAGTAAGTAAAAGTAATAAGAGTACAAATCCATCAAAGCCACATCCAGGCAAGTGATGCATGAACAAATCAGTGACTTATTCACAAGAATAGGAACTTATTCACGTGATTTGATCACAAATCTCTTACCTGCATGCCCATATTTACCCTTGTATCGGTTTACAAGTAACACACATGAATTTATTCAGATATTGCTATAATGGTTCAAGTAATAGGAAATCATTCAGCAGGCATCCTTCTATAAATCAAAATTCAAAGAAACTAATAATTGTAAAAATATATATTACAAAGAAGTTGAAGTTAGGTCTTAGAGGATGCCCTGAACATTTTAATATTTTCTCAGCTCTCAGTACACCTGATTGGACTAATCAGCTAATTAATAGCCTTTTTCTAAACAGACGTAGGTGTAATAGAGCATGGAAATCATTAAAATGTTCAAAACAGGGAATCTAAGGAATAGACTTTTTATTACACTAAACATACGGCCAATACAGTCCTTTAGAAAAATTGGGAAGCAAAAATTTTATGCTTAATGCCCCAGCTGGCGGAGCTACGGGATACCGGCCAAAAAACAAAACCTGACAAATGTAACATGACTGAAATAAACACAATAAATACTTGATTTAAATACTTGAGATAATACTGAAATAAATTAATAAAATAAGATAACATTTAAAACGTGCAGTGATGCCCAGGCATCATGAGTGTGTGGTCCGTCATAATAGTGCACCTTCATGATGTCTCTTATAATATTGATAATACGCCTTTTACTCATTTTAATGAGTAAATCAACTTATACCTGTGCCCTGCAGTTAACATTCACAACCTGCGCACCCATGATATATACAGTATAACGAGATTATAATGAGATTTCCATGTGCTCTACTGTTCATCTTATTTGTTATTTTTATTGTTACTACTCTGCTTACTTCCTGCAATGATTGATTATATAATTATTTATTTAATTGTTCAAATTCAAGCTTTAAATTATAATGCGCTCCATCAAGACGCGAGTTTGATCACATAGAGGTGTTGAACAGGTAAAGGTCGTTCCGTGCGCTGGTCTTCAGATTTGACCCTACTGATGATTAGGGGCCATTGTGTCCGATCTCTGTTTGAAAGCAAGCAAAGAAAACAGCTTTAAGAGGCATGTTGCTTGTCACAGTGTGGACCAACTATACAAAGAAGACCCTGAGGTGGTCAGAAGAGGGTAGCTGTTTATTTCCTCCATTTGGTAATACAGTACCAAATTTCATATTTCAATTCAGGACTCCATAATATTGACATTGCGTGTGGTGTGTGTGTGTGGGGGGGGGCAGTCGGTTAAGCAGACATGTTGTCAAGAAAGCTTTTTAGGAAGTGTGTAAGGATGGCAGTATCTCTGCATGCACTATATGTATAACAAAGAATGCAAGTAAAAAGTGCCTGCTAATACACCAGCATTTCTGGTTCCAACAAACAGGGTACACTTTCAGGACGGTTTTCCTCACCAGATTTTCTTGCTGATGTTAGTCCATGGGATCCTGGCACATGGTGCAGTAAGCCATGTCCTCACTGTAGTGCTCTATCTGAATTGTGGTGCTGCAGAAGCCGAACTTGGTCTGCAGGAGCTCTGTAGCTTCCTTTAGGACACTTTGAGGATCTGCATTCTCCTCTGATTAAACACACACGTAAACATTAAGAGCAGCAATCAAAATGCGTTTATCATTAGTTCTCTTGGGAAATAGTAAAATACAAGTCTCTTACCAATAGCCACATGGACAGAAACCAGGCTCTGCCCAACAGTTAGAGCCCAGAGATGCAGATTATGCAAGGCCTTTATAGATTTCAAAGAAAGCAGGACCTCCTTCACAGAGTTAAACTCAATTGCTCTGGGTGCCCCTGAAAGTAAAACACATGCCATGAAGAAGTCCTACAACATTCTCAGCTAAGCATCCCTTAATACATGAAGAGTGCCCTGGGTGTATAGTTTCCCAAATATGAACAAGCCACTAAAGGTAGTCAACCGGAATAATGGTTTTACCGCCGTGTCTCACAGCGACAGCATTTGGGTTTGTGCGTTTGCTGGCTTTTACCGGTACAGTATATAACTATAGACTGACGCCTCAGGCCTTAGTTCATTCTCTCAAGGATTAATGAGCCGCTGCTCCTTTAGAGCTGCACGTAGTAGCGGATAAAATCAAGTAAAACATTGTAGTTAAACAAATTCATAAATCAGATAACTAAAATTACGGAACGAATTTAGAATTAAAATGTAATTAAATCTTATTAGGATCGAATTTAAGCAAAGTAATTGTTAACACAGTGACAACTTCAGATTTTATCAGGTGAAATTTGAAAAGCTACGCGTGTAGGATTTTGTGTCATCTTACATTTTGTAAAATTCTTTAAATTTGTAGTAGATTAGAAACTAAATGACCATAAATTTAAAACACTGTCAGGACGTTTTACTGCGTTATTATAAGAATGAAATGCAGTAGGCTGTTACGATCATCATAATGTATATACTGTACTGTAATAATGTATACAAGTAGTATTTGGCAAAGGTGAAAGATGACCAAGTACATTTATTTTGTTACTGTTCTCAAGTACATATTTCACGGGTCTGTACTTTACTTGAGTAGTTTTATTAGCGGATACTTTTTATTTATATCTACAACAAGCATCCGTACTTATTGTGTTGCATAATCACAGTGGTGTGCAGTATTTAATGTAGTAAGAGACTATTTAAGACTTCTGTTAGCCAATACAAACTCTGTACTTTTGATACTTTCTTTCTTTTTTAACGCCATGCCAGCTTCTATGGCTATATTCATGGCGAGAAGCATTTTTGTTATTTAAAAATTAGATAAGATGTTTAAGATAAATTTTTTCTAAGAATTTTAAAACCATATTTGGATTTTCTTGTTCAAAAACTTTTTTAAAAGTATCAACAGGATAAAACAAGTTCCTTAAAGCAGTCAAATAAAATATGTTTGATGGACAATATGTTTGATTTTCTCTTACCAGTAAAAATGAGTGTGTTGCTTTTGTGTGTCCTATCCTGCACCTTGTATAGCTCACTTGATCCCAGCGATTTTTAAAAGGAAAAGTGTGTCTTGATCCAACATCAGAGTTTATTTTATATAGTTTATTATTTGGGCATTGGTCCCATTCTGATTGCCATTTATTGTTGATGTTTTCGTTTAAAACTGGCTTCAAATCTGAGAAGGGAATAAAACATTTTGCTGTTTTTTTAGATAATGCTTCCTTGGCAGCTCTGTCCACCTTCTCGTTACCAGGGATTCCGGAGTGTCCGGGTATCCAACAGAAAACTATGTTAAAATTATTGGCTTCTAAGAATGATACCTTTTTTAGTATTTCCACTATTGTTGGATGGTCTGTTTTTATATTTTCTAATGCTTGGAGACATGATTTTGAGTCCGATATT
>JAQQZT010000012.1:28647484-28673062 GCA_030068275.1 Clarias platycephalus | reverse complement strand
TTCAGCATTCCTTTACAATGTAGAAAGAAATAAAAATCAGGAACCATCATGGAGTTAGAAAGTGACCCCAAACTTTTCAACGGTAGTGTATATTTTTTTAACTTCATGCATTTTGTTGAACTTGGCGGCAAACTATTTTATGTTTTACTCCAAGTTTAAACCCTTATAGACTGAAAAAAATGGAAAACTTAATTGTTTCATTTGATGCTTACATTCAAGAGCAATATTATAGTATTTGGTGCCTCTTTTCTAAGAGAAGATAGTTTGCTTGAAACAAGTACAGTATATGAACCAGAATAGTACAGGTCAAATTAAGTTACACTCTAGAACAGTATATGACTGAGTAGATCCACATGGTCATGTGATTACCAGCATTTTGTACAAAAACCTGAAACAAAACTACCTTTCTATACAAGCATTACTACTCTGCTTCCATTTTGTTCTCCCACCAAGACATGGAGGATAAACTTGATTCATTGATCTGCAGCCCATGACAGCAAATGAATTCGATTTCCTCACAGATTCTCGCTTGCTGCTTCTCATCACTGGACACACAGCTAGTCGCAGATGGTTCATGCTACATGATTCATCCTCTAGAAAATCACGCATGATTGAAAACATTAGATCTTCTGTAATTATTTGGAGAATGAGAAAATGAATTAGAGGCTGAAATCATGTAGTGTGAACTTTATTATTCACAAAAGGTTCCCAATTTATTATTAGGCCTGTATTACATTACATTAGTGATCTGTCTTTCATAATTTAATATGAGCCAAAATCAGTTACAACCGATAAGACTCGATAAAAAAACGACTGTAGTTACACTCACTGGCCATTAGGTAAATTGGTTCAACTGCACTTTAACGCAAATATCTAAATCAGCCAATCAAATCGCAGCATGTAGACATGGTCAAGACAATCTGCTGAAGTTTAAACCAGGCATCAGAATGGGAAAGAAATGTCATTTAACTGACTTTGAACATGCCACGGTTATTGGTGCCAGACATGCTGGCCTAAGCATTTCCCAAACTGCTGACCTACTGGGATTTTTACACAACCATCTCTAGGGTTTACAGAGAAAGGTGTGAAAAAGAGAAAATATCCTGTGAGCAGCAGTTCTCTGGGTGAAAATGCCTTTTTGATGCCTGGGATCAGAAGACAATGACCAGACTGGTTTGAGCTGACAGAAAGGCAGCAGTAATTCAAACAACATCTCATTACAACTGAAGTATGCTGAAGAGCATCTCTGAACGCACAATAGATTAAACTTTGATCGGATACAGCCGCAAAAGACCCTACTGGGTGCCGGAAACTAACTAAACTGAGACTACAATTTAAAGGAGCTTACCAAACTAGACAATTAGAAAAATGTTGGCTGGTCTGATGAGTATCACTTA
Source organism: Clarias platycephalus (assembly GCA_030068275.1). Lineage (NCBI taxonomy): Eukaryota > Metazoa > Chordata > Actinopteri > Siluriformes > Clariidae > Clarias > Clarias platycephalus. Next base: position 28,671,665 of record JAQQZT010000012.1, on the reverse strand, counting down.
CTGCTGTGATGTTCAGATAGTACGATCAGAATTTGGCATAAACAACATGAAAGCATGAATCCATCTATTCTATTAACTAAACCAGTTCAGGCTGGTGGTGGTGGGAGAAATTTTCTTGGCACACTTTGGGCCCCTTAGTACCAATTAAGCATTCTCATTCACGGCCTACCTAAATATTGAGACCATCACTTTATGTCCAGCAGGATAACACATCATGTCATAAAACCAAAATCATCTTAAACATAATGAGTTCACTGTACTCAAATGGCCTCCATAGTCACCAGAGCCCACAAAGCTTTTCACAAAGCTTCTTAAGCCTAAAAGTTGCTCCTAGTGACGAAGCTCTAAGAAAATGATGTCATAGAATTATGACATTTTCTTAGAATTTTTCCTTAAATTTGGGAATAAATCTTAGTAAAGATAAAAATGATTCACAAAACATCTTAGCTCTAAAAACAGCTCCTAAGGTAAAAATTGTTAAGAGTAGAGAGGAGGACTTTTAAGAGGCTTAAGAGTTTCTATAGCAGAGGACAAAATGGCGGAAAGAAGAAATATTCTCCAAACACTAAACGTAAAAGTAAACACTGATGATCTGTCCAAATGGGTTTTCTTGATCCTGCAATCATGTAAATAGGTAAAATTCACCATCCCATCAATATAAAATAAGTTACAAGTAATAAAATTTATATGGTAAATAAATGTAAGAACTTAAATATAGTAACTACTGCATGGAAATTGATTGCTTCAAAAGTAGACACATTCAACATTCGGCTGTTTAGTTATCTTTAAGATATTTAGTCTATAACAGAAACTTTGCATAAAGTAGCCTATAGCCATGATTATGATTATATTATGATTTCACCGATTATTGTATTATCATATAATCTGTTTTCACATAGAGCGCATAGGAGCTCTCTCAGAGAATTCTAAGAAGCTGTGTGAATATGAGCCCAGATCTCAATCCAAGCCAGCACATTTGGGAAACAGTGGAACAGGAATATGGACCAACATCTCTAAGGAATGTTCCTAGCACCTTGTTGAATCTATGCCATGAAGAATTAAGGCAAAAGGGGTCCAACCCAGTACTGGCAGGATGTACCTAATGAAGTTGATGAGAGTATATGCAGGTGAAAATTTAAACTGGCAATAGGCCTTAGTGCAAGGATTCATACTAGGTCTAATTTAGCAGTGCAAACATCTCAGGCTCATGATTATAAACATCATTTGAATTCAGTACTTAGGACCAATATGAAGTAGTGTAAGACCGTATGAACCGGAATGAAACAATTGATTTTTTTTTTTTTTTTTTTTAAGGAAATTAACAGATAGTAAATTTACTTTTTATATGATAAATAAATTATAACTATGCAAGCAAATATTAAATATCTCAAATATGTAATGTAAAATTTTCTACACTATTTTATGCCACAGTGACCATATCAACCTCCTTGCACAAATGGTCAGATTTTAGTCTTCTTTCTTTAATTAAAACACATGTCCAGATGGCACAGCAATTTCTTTTTGCAAAACAGAGGCATTTCATTTAGTGGCCCTAGATGATTGGTGCCCATGATAGGTGTACACCCCAATGTTAATTGTTTAACTATACACATAACCACAATCTGCCTTTCTGTCAATCATCCCTCACCTTCCTTCTTCATTATTTACCTTAGAATTAACAAGCATAATATAACTTACCACACACACAAACTTGCAATAGGAATAGAAGATTCGGTCACTGTTCTTTTAGATACAGTAGCAACCAGACTCTTACCAATCACTTCCCCAATCATGAAGAACAGGCAGACCATCGAGGCAATGTAGAGCTTCTTTTTAGCCTCCAGTTTATCACAGTTCTCCTCCCACTGAACTGTGCTTCCATGGCAGTGGGCTCCAACTGGTCTTTTCAACTCAATGGTCCCAGGAGCATCCCCATTCTCATACACCTGACTCAGGTAGGCTTCTTTAGAACCAGAAAATGTACTGCAAAAATGAGACAGATGTTTTATATCTACTATGCAAGTTTAATAATAGAAAATAACCCCAATTTATCAAAAAAAGAGCAAGTAAAACTTTTATCAAAACCTTCTATCAAGTCTAGTCCTTCGCATTATATCACATAGTGTATATACATTAGTACTGTATAAATCCTGAACTGAAACACTTATTATTGAGATTTTGCATTTAAAAGTATTTATGACAGACAAATTGGTAAAAATCAATTTTTTACTATTGGTAAAAATCTGGACCCCGAGTTCCTAAAATCCTCTATAAAAAAAATTCTAGTAACCATTTGATCTTGAGATATCTTCTTTAGATTGGAAAAAATTACTTTTCCACAAATGGAATTAAATCAGTTAACATTTTACACTGCTGTCCAGTTTAGCTATACATTACCGTTGATCTTTCAAGTACCAGATCCATGAGAACCCCACGGACATGATGTTCTCACGAATTTAAGGAGAGTGACATAGGGATACACACCAGAGTGGAGTGAAATCAGTATTGGCTATAGCTGCTGAGTCTGCGTTTTGGGCTCTCTACCTCGCTTGCTGCTTGAGTGTTGATGGGAGGGATGCTATGATGAAGGTAATGGAGTGGAAAAGGCCAATCTTGCCTCAGAAGAGATAAGCACCCCCAACACACACACATATACACATACCACTCCGGCCTTCACTGCCTGAAATGAAGCAGCCAGGCAGAACACAGCCTCAATGTAATTACCCCACAGGGAGTAACACACATGATACTATCCCACCCCACCCCACCACAAATGCACTCCATATGCACTGCCTACCCAAAGGACATGTAGCCTATTCTCACCTGGGGCACAGAGTTTGGGTGAATAATTCTACGTTGATAGCAATAGAAAAAGAATTTAATTAAATAAAAAATATTTAAAAATAAAAAATAAACAGGTCTGTGCACACAAACAAAAGCTCAAAAAAATAAAACAGGATCAAATTAAATATGCATATTTACCTCACCATACATTCTTGTATCTCTCAAGTTCTAGATCTATTTTTATAACGATAAAATCCCTATGTTTTATGCATGATGATAGAATTATGATATGAACAATTTCTCGACTATATTCTATTTAAACACTCATACAATCTGTGACCTCTTGGTGTTAACTGGTCTGATCATAGTGAGTGTGCAGAATTTGATATTTATTTTTATAATGTAAAAATGTCTTTTTTTTCTTTTTTTAAATCTGCGTTTGCATGCAGAGAGTAACATCTGTCCTGCGTTCTCACCTGCCGCAACGTTTACGTTTATTTAAGTTCCGTCAATTAACTCAGTGTGTGCATGTTGTTCTGGTTTAAAAAAAAAAAAAAAAAAAACGAATTAAAGCAAATGACACAATCATCTGCAGAAGAACAGCAGAATTGGCGTCGCCAGGACAACAGGCTGTGTTTGTGTGATCGTAATTACAGCTCCGGTCACTAAAACGTTGACTTTAATTTATTTGGAATAAAGAAAGATCATCATACACAAAGAAACCATAACATGATGCATGCACAGTGTCTATCATTAAATAGTTATTAACGTAATTCCTCCAGATTATTAAAAAGTCTTGTTCACGTAAATTCCTTTTTTTTTTTTTTTTTTTTTACAGTACGGAGCCTGATGTACAATCGCACTATGCGGTGTCACATGTGAGGATCATTTCAAGTCTGCTTCCACTAGAGGTTTCTTCCTCATGTCATCTCAAGGAGTTTTTCCTTGACATTTCTCATTACATCCGGAATTGTTATAATTGTTTCTGTAAACCAGCTTTGTATCAATGGTTAAAAGCGCTATACAAGAAATATTCATTTTTAATAGTTTTTATATAATATATACACACATTTATGCATTTATTCAAATAGATAGCCTGGTCAATTTATGGAACAAAAAAAAAGAAAACTCTTAGCAGTTTGCCTCTTATTACTTTTAGCAATATTGGTGCTGCATGGCTCAAATTATTATAGACATTTCTCTTAACCCAACACTAACTCACTGGTGCGCAAACATACTGTACACACACACCGAACGACTTAATAGACCCAAGTATCATAAATTATAAATATTACTTTAATAGTTTGACCAAGACTGGAAGAATGTAACAATCTGACTATAAAACTAGAACACTTCTTCCATGATGCGGCATTACTCAGGCCCATGAATATATCTACACTAAAACATGTATTTATATATATATATATATATATACCATAAGTTGTTTTGTAATTCATATTTAAAATCAACAAAATGATCCAAAGTCTCATCCCTTATAATAAACATTGTTTGTTTTTAGACATTCTCTTGTCTATCTGAGCCAAAGTCTTTCTTCCTTTTTGAAACTAAATTTTTTCAATTTTCTTTATTTTATCTATGGTGGATTTTTTTGTTGTTGTTAATGATGAGTGGACCATTCTGCTGAAATATCATTAACACGTTAGTATATTTAAAAAAATTAATTATAGGACATTTCAACACCAAATAAACACGTCATCAAATGAAATAACTTATTTATTAAAGTTTATTTTTAAATATATATATATTTTTTTTGTGCGCATGCAATTTTTACCCAGAACGAAATTTTGGGATTTTTCCTTCGGCCAGTCCACAGATTAAATTTTTTTTTACTGATTGTTTATCGAATTACGTTTGTAAACTAAACATACAGTAAATGTTTATTCTGCAACATTTTGATTGTTCTATGGTTTTATCTGTATTTATTTAATAAATGTCCAATCCGTTGAATTATTGTTTTAATAATCTATGCGCAAAAATCAGCTCGACAAAAAAAAAAAAAAAACACATTAAAAAAAAAACACATAAGGGCTATAATGCATTTTTCTCCTCATCTTATAATAAGAGGTGAAAACCCGAAGCCATTTGTCAAGCGCTGTCCAAAAGCAAATGATGCATGGAAATGAATTTGTTCATTGACACACACAGCATCACACACTGCCTGACCATGCAGCATGCAATCTCTAAGAGGACTAGTTGCAGGAATTAAAAAAAAAAAAAAAAAAGGTTAGATTAACACTATATCGTCCAGCTGGAGGTAAAGACTAGGGTTTAATTCCTCACTGCAGGTGTTGATTTTGCTCTGCAATCTACAGTGGCTTTAATGTAGACAAAGTGAAATATTTTTTGTGTACTATGGACACTTAGGGACATGTTTTTAGTTGAAAAAAGATCTGTCCCGTGTGAATGATGCAGCAGTGCAGACACTCACAGGGTTTTAATAGAAATCAGGCTACAGTACAGATAGTGCGTTTACATTTCACTAAGAAAAAGAGAGAAAAAATAATGTTCAGGTAGCGCTTTATTATGGTTAGGGAATAATAATAATAATAATAATAATAATACATTAAAGAAAAAAATATGCACATTGCACATGCTTACACCGCAGCTCAATTGTCTATGTAGAACCGTAAAGCAAAATATTTACCTTTTGAGTTTTAGAGAGTATGTTTTAGTGCCTCTCTGGTTAATAAGATGAGATTTCTCGGAATTGGCTCCTGCCTCCTCCATGCTCCAGCCTGTCTGTAGTCCAGCCTCGGCGTGCGCGCTAATCAGTGTTAAATGAGCAAAAAGGTGTGTAGTGAGTTTTTTTGTTTGTTTGTTTATCCCCTATTTCGTGGTTTCTTAGATCAGGTACTAAAGAGTCCTCCAGTCCATTTTAAAAGTGAACAGGATAACCGGAATCAAATCCTTTATGAACAGCGAGGAAAGTTAACAATGCGTCACCGCTGAACTTGACTGGGTTTGTTCGGAGAGACTGTGCCAAAGGCGCGGCGCTGAGACGCAGAGAGCCAGCTGCGCGTGCACGCGCGCACACACACACACGACACGTTTGTCTTGCTGTCCTTGTAAGGAGGTCCCCTCTACTCTAAATCCAATCTTAGTAACCAAAAGCAAGACAAAGATCTAAACTATAATATCCCTGTAGAGAGATTTGGTCGGAACACACTCATTCTGTTCTATCTCTAGACTCAGATAAAGAATATATATATATATATATACTGTATATATATATATAAGCAAAGACTACACCAGGAGTGTCCAATCTTATCTGCAAGAAAAACATTTGTGTGGGTGCAGGATTTCATCTGAGCTACACCTGATTCCACTTGTTTAATCACTTCTTACATCTTATCTTTCACTAAACTCAGATTTGACTTCTGCTTGACTGGAGTGAAAACCTGAACCCACGCAGGCCTTTAGATAGGATTAACCTCTGTTCACTAAAAAAAAAATCAAGACAATACTATTTTTAGAGCACAAAACAGAGGTTGGTGAGTCCATATAAAATGGTTATATACAGTTTTATTCATAAACGGATTTTTAAATATCATTTTACACAAGATCATTACACATAATGGGAAAAATCCTAGAAATAGACTGCTTTTTATGCAAATGATCAGAAAGATGAGTGGGCGTGGCTAAATGGGTTTATTGTTTGTGGGATATCCCAGTAATTTTTCAATGCGCACAATAATTCTTCTATGCTTGTTTATGAATGTGAATGAGACTGTCAACACTATTTTGGTTTATACCATCATTAATACCTCGTGTATGTTTAAAGCTGATTGCAAACTTGCGTCGAACCCTTACAAGTTAACACAAAGTTACAAATTCGCACTTTTGTCTGTAATCAATAGCACTGTACAATTATTTGCTGTTGATTGGAATGTTCTATGAATGAGTTTTGTGGACACCTGACCACTAATCCAAATGTATTTTTTAACATGTTTACATTCTGGATTATTGTGCAATAATTTATTTGTTTTTCAAAACGTCTATATTCCGTTACACCATAATACCCGATCATATACAAATCCCAATGTTGGACTTTTGTTTAATTACTGTACTTGTTTATTTTTCAGCATATTCACATTCCGTTAATACCCTATAATTCAATTATTGATCTGCTGTGAAAGACCTGTGCAATACTGACCAGTATACTACTGTATACTCAGTACCCCACATTCCTTGTACCTTATACATCACTATAAAAAAAACCGGCTTATTTATTGCCCTGACTGCAGTTATGTGCTTTGTTTAGTCAAATATATGTATTTTATTTTTTAAAACATCACATTCTTTAGTTTAGTTGCACTGCTCTAATTTTGCTGTACTTAGTATAGTGACAATAAAGAATCTGGAATCATCTTCACAAATTGCTCTACAATTTTTGTAATCCATCTGGATGACCATCAAAGTCCTGCAGTTTCATCAGAAATAAGAAGAAACATTAGACCAAGAGCAAGGAGCCTTCTATAATCCAAACACAAATTTAAATACAGTTTAAAACAGCTAAGATTTTATTATAATATGTGGGCACAAGAGGACCACAAAGATAATACCCAAGGCATTATGACAAAACATCAAAAATTGCAATCACTCTAAATTCAATTGATCTTAAATAAATAAATCACCATGAACCATGTTATTATAAAGATAAGGGAAATTTGTCACTATTCACAGTATGATGTGCAGTGAAATACTTATAAGACTATTCATGACATAAAAAAGGTAGGGTAGACAAAAAGATGGAAGAATTTTACTGCAAGGAAAAATTGCAATTTTACATTTTATTATAAAATGAAATTGGGGTAAGTATACAAATTTACAAAGCGGATAGAGAGGGATTTGTCATTATAATTAAAATATTTAGTTTAAATAATTTATACATCATTAAACAATTTTTAAACAGCCATTAAATATATTATACACGTATTGTTTCCTTGAGTTTAAATATAAGCCGAATACATCTTTAATACATAGGACTTTAATTTTGAAGAATGACATCCGTCCAGCAACTTCCGCCGAGCGCTTGACTACGTTTTTTTTGTTTGTTTTGTTTTTGTAAAGAAAGAATTATTACACACCACAAAAAATGACGAATGTTGGCCACAATAAAAGGGCATTCAAAGATTTATAATAAGTTAGTTTTAATAAAAAACAGATCGCTGTCTTCCTGTATCGCGCACGAGGACACACCCGTGCGCATGTGTGAGATGAACATGGCCGTGTCGCTGAGACGAGTTGATGTCCAAATGCACGGAAAGGAGGATGGAGACGAGGACGAGCAGCGCGCGGGCAGATCAGACAGGTGAACGTAGCCCCGTGTCTCTCTGTTCACATCCTGAATCCATCACACGTTTGTTACGTCTCAGGATTGTCTGCTAACTTGCTGGCAAAAGCTAGCTGGCTAACTGTAACCACCAGAGTCTATAATAATAATTATTATTATAATAATAATAATAGTAATAATAATTCACATGGTTGCATAAGCAAGGTTTATTTAACTCTCACGCGTTCTTGGGGTTGTTTAAGTTCACTCACTGGCTGGGAGTAGTGTTAAAATACCACTAATACACCATCTATTAGCCTGTGTGCACCTTACACACTCTGCTACAAGAGGGTTAAACTCCAACACAGCTTCGACATAAACACCTAAAAGGTCAGGAATGAATAAACACCACATTGCAGCAACATGATAACACTGAGTCCAATGTCCATGTCCTGTCCATATGATGAGAGCCTTACTCACATGAGGCTCCAGTCTTTCCTGGGCTTGGGTGTGGATTCCTGGAGTGGACGTGAAGGATAGACTTTCACTCCCTCTCCTGCACCTACAGTAAAACACCATGTGAGAAGCTCAATCTGAGGGGTTCTCTAGTTCATGGACGCTCTCACGCCTTGCATGGAATAATACGTTGTCGCCTTGCCCGGGCTAGGATTGGTGCTGTGATGTGCTACCAAGGCAGTTCTGATGGATAGGTTTAAACAACCCAAACACAAATCAGAAGGAGTATAATTTGTAAGACGGCAGGATACTGATCAGCCATAACATTGTGTGTCTTCTGACACTTTACTATCACAACCAGCATTCACCTTTTCATCATTCGCGTCTAGTGTAGCTCATATTAAGGAAAAGGTTAGAACGGTGTCAGAACACACCGGTCATTACTGTTTTGTGGACAGACTCAATATTAGGTCATAATGTTATGTACTCGTATATAAAAACTAAAACCAGAGTGCATTCTTTGATAATGTGTATGTTTGTGTTGCCTTCCCCCCGTTCAACTGCGTGTTGTAAATCGATTCAGCTGAGGTATTTTTGTCCCACACTTTAGTGGCAGCGGCGAGGATTCTCTTGATGGCCTTTTGAGGGGCACGTGCCCTTTGACCCCATCTCTGTCTCCACGAAAGAGGACCACCAGTCAGAGTAAAACAGAGCCACCTCTTCTAAGGACGAATAAAAGGACCATCTACACAGCGGGACGTCCTCCCTGGTACAACGTCACAGGGACCAGCTTTAAAGAGGCGTTTGTTATAGGTGCGTCAGTTTCATCCTTGACTAGGCCCGGCTAATGATGAAATCCTGCTGTTCTCACTCAAAGAATTACCTGCTCATTATGTAGTTAGTAACATATAGCTGTAGATTATTATTAGGAGTGTGGAGTTCTCTAACCGAGAGCTCGACTCGGGTTTGTAAGTAAAAAATCAGGAAAGTCCATGGAATTAGAATGAGTGTCCAACTTTTTGATTGTGTAATATGTATATGCAGCTTAAACCTGCTCTTATGCGCATGATACACACACATGCAGGCCAAAAGCATTACACATTATATTGCAAAACCCAATTAACAAAGATAGAATTGAAGAATATAGAAGATAGAATAAGTTTTTTTTGCTAAGGGTCACAACGAATTCACGAATCATGATGTCTTATGGGTAGTCAAACACTGAGATTATGGATTAGCATCTGTAGCTTGCAGCGGCTTTTATGACTTTTCCATAAGCCTGTTTTGGATCACTGGAAAGTGTTTTGTATCTGGTTAGAATGCGTACGGGCATTAGCCCAATGGATTTGAAATGTATCATTTTAAACATTCATATTTTTTATTGTCTATGCTTTGCAGCTGTGTGTCATACATGGGATGTGATGTGAGTGTGTCGGTTGGTTTTGTAGGTCTGTGTGGAGGCAGCGCGTCAGGGAAAACCACAGTGGCCAATAAGATCATCGAGGCTCTGGATGTTCCGTGGGTCGTCCTGCTGTCCATGGACTCGTTCTACAAGGTAGCGTTGTTTAAACAGCTTTTAGTCCTTCTCCAACACTTTCCTCCTCAACCGACTGATTATTATTATTATTTTTTTTTTCTTAACCACAGGTATTGAGCAAAGACCAGCAGGAACTGGCAGCCAGGAACGAGTATAACTTCGATCATCCTGATGCTTTTGACTTTGAGTTGCTCATAACAGTTCTGAGGAAACTGAAGAAGGGCAAAAGTATTAAAGTGCCAGTTTATGACTTTACCACACACTCGCGCCGCAAAGAGTGGGTAAGTGCATGCGTGCGAGTGAGGATGAATGCAAACAGAGGACCTTGATTTCTTTATGCGATGTTCACGAGACAGCAGTGTGAAGCCACTTTGAAGGCAAACTTTGACTCTGTTCAACTTCTTGTTGATCTGTTTTAGGTGTAACAGGTGTAAGAGTATCAGTGCTGCCCTCTGCAGCTTCGCTGTGGTATTACAGTCTACACCTAAATGAAGGGTTGTCTGTCCTTACACTTTTGCTATTGGTTAAGTGAATGACTGACTATCAGTAATTTTTTATAGTGATTTAGACTTATCGTTTCAGTCATAATTTTAAAGAAAAGCTGGTTATGTATGTAAAGTGGTTTTCTGAACCCAGGCTCTGAAATAATAACCTTTTTAATGAGACCTTATGGGATGAGAGCATGTGCTCACTCTCACTCTCCCCAGTTGTTAGTGGTCATGTGATGTGAATGAACTCGTTAGAAAGGGTGACGGCAGTAACTAGGATGAAGTGTTTGGTTAATAATGAACTGCATCTCTCGTACGATAATACATAACCTCCTATTTCCATCCTATAGCTTTAAAGTAACGTTATCATTCTTTTTGAATTATGTGAAGCTCACACTCTGTCTTTTTTCTGTCTGTCTTTCTCTGCAGAAAACTGTCTATGGGGCCAATGTTGTTATATTTGAGGGAATCCTGGCATTCGCAAATAAAGAACTTCTGAAGGTATGTTTACTTTCTGCCCTTCATGGGTTTTTTTTTTTCTCAAATTGAGGTAGTAAAAGCGAGTCAATCCAAGCTCCAAGAAAAGCAACACATCTGTAACACAAGAATATATAGAGATTGGTCCAAAACTACGGTTGCAGTAAAATAAGTTTAAGTGAAAACAAGTCTGGTTTGCTCTGTGAAATTCTCCTCAGTGTTCAGCTCCTAGGCTTTGTGTGTTATCCAGGTATTGTGTTCATGCACTTCCTTGTTTGTGTGTGTGTGTGTTCCCCCCCCAGCTGTTGGACATGAAAGTGTTTGTGGACACGGACTCGGACATCCGGCTGGTCAGGCGACTGAAAAGGGATATCTCTGAGCGAGGTCGTGACATTGGGGGTGTCATTAAGCAGTACAACAAGTATGTGAAACCGGCCTTCGAGCAGTACATCGAGCCCACGGTCCAGGTCGCGGACATCGTGGTCCCAAGAGGTATCCACCTTTCACTGATTGGCCTAGAGGAGTGTGCGATTAAAGAGAGGGAAACCGAATGCTTTACGACCTTTACACTTAACAAACAAATGTTTAACAGTTTATCTTTGTCACTACGATAGTTTCACAAGTTGGTCAAAAAGAATCACTTATCAGGTCACGACAGTAGAGCTGCTTACAGTCGACTGGCCATTCAGGTTAAAATTGTCTTGCAGTCCTCAGATATGCTATAGACCTTTGACCCTGTTCTGTCCCGATGGTCAAAAGTACTGGGTCACCTGACCATCCTTCTGATCTGTGGTTCTTCCTGTAAACTGTTGGCACAAAGATGGAGGCACAATGCTTCTCTATACTGTACCAACAGCAGTGCAAGTGCACTCTCTCGTGGTGTAAAAGTTAACAGAAAAAAAAATATATGTAAAAAAATTATGAGTTACAGTATATTTTGAGAACATTAAAAGAATATTAGATAAAACAAACATGCGTTCAATGATTCAAGATTTTGCTCATGTACACACATTTGGTGTAGTTTTTAATTATTATTATAATTTTTTTAAATTAGGATATCAATTGGACAAGAATATTTTTGCTTGCTAATATGTTTTTATCTTTAAACAATGACTTTACTTTGATATTTACATTTTAGTTTTAGTGCCTTGGATGTTTGTTTAAACAGTTTTTGACCCTGAGCTCTGTTCTTCCACAAGGTGGAGACAACTTTGTAGCGTTGGAGTTGATTGTGCAGCATGTCCACAGCCAGCTTGAAAAGGTACATCACACTTTATTATTATTATTATTATTATTATTATTATTATTATTATTATTTCTTATTTTAACCTGTTTTTGATGCTTTAATAGTGAACACAAGTAATCCTATTTTGAGAAACTATAGTGTTTTATATATTTTTTTTAAGGGTTAAAGTGTATCAGATTACTATCTATAAGGGACAAAAGGTCAAAACTCAAATATGAGGTTAACTACTTTTACAGCCGTTTTCATGTTAAATGGGGAAACTCTCAGAATAAGACGTTTGAATACTGGAATTGGTATTTTACATATGTCAAAAAAATCCTCAATAAAACAAAGTTCACATGCCAAAACTACTCTGAGACAAAACGGTGTCCTGGGAGTCCCCGCGCAATTTACAGGCGCAGAGACAACACTGTTACATGTCACTGCAAGATTAATTTCCTTTGGCGCAGTTACGGCTTTTGGCCCCATGATGGCAGTGTGGGAAAGGGGTCAGAGATTTAGTGAAGTGGATTGATATGCTTTATATTGTATATTAATGTCAAAGGCGTTAAATAAAACTCACTTTGTCAGACTTAAGAGCAAATCGTGACTTATGAGCGGAACAGAACTCATTGGTAAGTCGGCGACTTCCTGTATGACTTTGTATAAGACATGACCTTTAAACAATGAACAACACAAGTTACAAATAATTTCAGTGCTTATTAAATATTTGTTATAAAAATTAAAGGAAATATATCTGCCTAAGACAAATCAGACAAACAGCATTAGTGCCGTTGAACCAGATAGAAAATTGCACAGAAATCTGATTTCAACCAATAAAGAATAAAAACTATACACTATACTGTACAGAGGTTGCAAACACACACACACACACTATGTAAAACTATAGTAAACCTGAAACTTGGAGTGTGAATTAGTTCAGTTATTTGAAAAATACTCGTACACTCTTGAGTCAGAGTTAAAGAACAGAACGAAAAAAACTAAATAAAAACACACCTTAGTGACCGAGACACAACTCCTCCACCTCCGAGTATCAAATACAGTTTATTTCCTTTTCCCCCCATCAAAGATGTACACATGCTTTTTGTTATCAAGGAAACTATAATCATCTGTGCAGTAATCCCAATGACCTTCTTTCACAGATGTGTTTATGGCACTAATACCTTAACTCACAACTCCTCAGCTCACTCTAAACCTTCCTGATTATGTTTCAACTTCTGTAAAAAGACTTTTCTCCATAATTCCCGTGCTGTACAATGCACTCGAGTGCTTCTTGTACATTTGTTTTTTTTTTTATTGTGCACTCCATATACAGTGAAACAGGAAGGAATAAACTCTGCTTTTTTTCCTCTGCATGCCCCCGTCTCCCCTAGAGATGGTCTCACGTTTGTTGCATGCGCGTACGTGCTCATTTATTAATCCCACAAAGTAAACATTTTCAAAGATTTGTCTTTCCTTTAAGCCATAACAGAGCAGCTCTCATTTATTCAGTTTTTATTACCCGCTTAATCCTCTTGAAGGTCACTGTGGTGCTACAGCCTCTTGGGAATGTGTTTTTAGGCTAATGTGTAAGTGTTTCGAAAATTATGGGCCATGCAGGAACCTTAATTTTGTAATTGCGTTTAAATTGCACAATTATGATTGCTTTTTTCTTAATGAAATTTTTTTTATTAGGATTTAAGAATAAAATGATGCCATTAGGGTTAAATTATATATTCTTTATTTGCGATAGTCTTGCATGTTGATCAGCCGGTTACACGAAACAGGTTAACAAAGTTTTCTTTAGTCCTCATTAGAAGACAGCGTTGACTTTGACTCAGCAGGACAGACAGACAGAGAGACAGACAGAGAGACAGACAGAGAGACAGACAGAGAGACAGACAGAGAGACAGACAGACACTGGGGTACCAGGATTTCTTATTGCATATCTACCTTGTATTTGCAGTTATTATATAATTAGTTATTATATGCAGTTGTTATATATGTTTATCATGTCCTGCATAATTATGTAACAAAATCATTCAGTATTTACATATATAATTTGAATAAATATAAAAATGAATAAATAAATCAATAACATTACAGGAGAATATATGCATGGCTGTAAAGAAAAAAATATATAGTTTTACTTTATAGTTCTGTGCAAAAGTCTTGGGCACATTCAAAAATATGGCATAAGCAAAATATGCTTTTGAAAACATTTCTGCATAAAAGAAACTTCTGTAAAGAGCAATAAAATAAACAGTCAATATTTGGAGTGAAAACTCATTGCTTAAAATCAGGAGTTTTAGACAGATTTGTGCAGTTTTATAAGTAAAACCGCTGTTAGGTTTTACTGAGCATGCTGGAGTTATTATACTAATACGAGTTCTTCTGTGCTGTCACACTCGCTCCGTTCTATTTTGATGCAAATCCCTGGAGCGTACATTAGGTTTTTTGTATCCATCTGAAAACTGGTCTGTCTTGTTATATATATTTTTTTCTTTACAGCCATGAATATATTCTCCTGTAATGTTATTTATTTATTCATTTTTAAGTTATATATGGAAATACTGAATGATTTTGTACATAATTGTGCAGACATGATAAATATATATAACAAAATTGGTACTGAATATAATATGGTGCCTAAGACTGTGTATGTGTGTATATATAGATATATATACACACCCTATTATAATACAGTAGAACCTCGGATTACGAGCATAATTCGTTCCGGAAGCGCGCTCGTATTCCAAAACACTCATAAACCAAATTTATGATGAGATGGACGAACTGGTCGATGCCCGTTCTTTTATTATCTGCATTGTCGGGCTATAGTACAAACTTTCGGGTGGATCCTGCACTTAAATCCAACTAAAAAAACTACTGAAGACCAAAACGCAGGCTCTATATCCTAGTTTATATCTCGCATTCGCATTCATACACACCGGACTGCATTACCCACAATGCATTTACCCAAAATGTGTGTGTGTGTGTGTTTTTTTTTCTGAAGGGGGATTCTCACACACAGCCGGCACAGTGTCAAATTACGCTCGCGCACAGACACACACCGCGATGAGGAAGAAAATGGATTTTTAACCGCTGTAGTGAGAGCTTCACTCGCGCGCACACACACGTGTGTTATAAGAAACAGTACACGCGCTGTACACACGCGCTTCCGAACTCAAAATAAAATATGTTTTACACACACACGTGGTCACAGTGTTATAGTAAACGGTACACGTGTGCACGGATGTTGACTATATCAGTGAGAGACGAGCACTAAGACCCAGCAGGGGAGACGATTACCCACAATTCTGCAGCGCACGAGAGAGAAAAACCGTTGGCTCAATTGTGATGACGTGACGCTCGCCGTCAAAACAAGAAGCGCATGCGTGATACATGATACTCGGTGCTCGTAAACCAAGACAATGCTCGTTTTTCAAGTAAAAATTTATTTAAAATCTTTACTCGTCTTGCGAAACACTCGTAAACAGTGTTACTCGTAATCCGAGGTTCCACTGTGTGTATATGTGTGTGTATATATATATATATATATATATCCTTTTATACCAAATGCAGAAAATCCCTGTCAGACACTTAGTGACCGCCCTTATTTTGGCTCTGAAAAGTATTCACCCCCACTGAGTATTTCTTTATCTCCTGTAGTGCAACATCAAAGTCAAGGTCATTAAATTGGCTTCTGGAAGAATCGCATGATGTTTTGATTTGATGATCTGCTTCTCTTTCTGTTTTTATTTCTCTCCTTCACAATGTGTGTTTGTTTGTGTGTGTGTGTGTGTGTGTATGATGAAACACTCGTGAAACTCCTCCCTCGCCTGAACGCACTCTAACCTGCCACAGCGTGAAATCACAGTGAGGTACGGCTGTCCGTCCCAACAATCTGTCCTCCTCTCTTTCTCGACCTGCTTCTCTCTTCTGTTCTCCTCTCCTTTGCTCACTCTCGCTTGCTGTCTCTCCACATGCTTTTTTCGTCTGTTCTTTACCCTCTCTCTCTCTCTCTCTCTCTCTCTCTCTCTCTATTTACTTGCTTTGCTTTTCTGTTCATCTCTCTCTCTTGCTGTACCTCTTCACCTGCTTCTCTCTTCTGTTCTTCTCTCTCTCTCTCCCTAGTAGAGACGTAAGAGACTAAAGGAAGTGTCTCCTGCCAGTTAATTGGATTTGACCTAAAGCGTTCCCTTTGTTTGTCCGCTCAGGATGGTGGGATGTCCTCTGCCTGAGTTAGACCGTACTCTGTACATCCTTTCGTCTCTTTCCTCACTGTGACTGTGATTAATGTGTGTGAAGGGGACGATTCAGTGGTTTAGCTTTTAACCCCGCGGTGAATAAATCATTAGATAGAACGACAGTGTAAAGGCAACTTTTTGGTTCTTTTGTGATTTCGTAGAAATAATAAGGAACAGAGAAATACAAGTGGATATGAGAACCGCTGAAATGTCACCTGAACACACACTTGCGCAAACACACACACACACACAAACCGCAATTCGTGTTTCTTCCCACATTGACTTTGAGCTTTAATAAGTTTGTGTTCTCTTTCCCTCTCTCTCTCTCTCTCTCTCTCTCTCTCTCTCTCTCTCGTCTCTGGTTTTCACAATAAATCTCTTGTCGCCATCTCCAGAGGAAACTCCGCTGGGATATGTGAGGATCAACTCCGGCATCCCACTTTATTTTTAATTTCTAAGCCTCATTCCGTTATTCTGTTTGCTGTGGAGCATCTCAGAACTGTCTTTGAAATTTCTTTTCTTCTTCACTTTTCAAATCGTGACTTTATAAGAATCCTGTGCCTGACTTTTTGCACATTTTCTGCTGTGTGTCCAACTAACAAGCACAAGTTTTCTTGTCCAAGATATCACAGCGATGATCAGTGCTGACAACAACACGGAGCCGAAATTGACTCTAGAGGGTTTAAAGATCACTCCATCTCAATTCCATCAGGATGTGTGTGTGGGGGGCGGATAATATGGATTATTATTCCTATAACAATACGCAGATTGAATCAGTGCATACTGTAGGTATCGCGATGATAAACAATCGGATGGCCCCTGGTAATTCCAGAGTTCATCCCTTTCTTTAATCAGCATAATTGAATTTATATGAAGAGTGGCTCAAGTCTTTTGCATCGTACTGTGTGCATTTGTATGTTACATGTGAACAGTTCACGTTTAAGCATCGGCCAGCCCTCTATGCAGGAAACATTTTCAAGTCTCCATGCTAAAACATCTTTCATCATATCCAAGTTGCCTGCACACATCATAAAACTCACCTGTTGTTGTCAGTCTGAGCGATCGCTGCTTTTTAACCCCCAGAATTACCCCTGATGCCTTGTTTTTCTGATGACATCAGTGTGCATTCTTACAAGAAAAACAGGTACAACAGCTCTGTATTGGTCTTTTTTTCCTGGCTTGACATGATGTCTGCTGTGTGCTATGTGTTTGTGTTTGTGTGTGTGTATCTGTGTGTTTGTGTGCGCATGTGTTTATGCACACTCATGAACTGATTCCATTCTGGTTGTGCTGCTTAGATCTGCCTTGGCTTCAGCGCACCAGGGTCAGCCTTTACCCAAGACCCTCAGCGTGATGGAAAGCACACCTCAGGTGCGGGGAATGCACACCATCATCAGGTACAGTATAGCCGACACACACACACGCTAGCTTTCTGATCTCCATGGTCCATGTGCTTTTTTAATTTAAACTCATATTCAGTTTTTTTTATCTCTGTCTTTCTTTGACGTGTATAAACATACAGGAACAGGGAGACTAACCGAGACGAGTTCATTTTCTACTCAAAGAGATTGATGAGGCTCCTTATCGAGCACGCTCTTTCCTTCTTACCCCTGAAGGTTAGCTCCTATTTTTGCGTTGTTGTTGTTTTAGTGGGATTAAAGTAGACGCTACCAGACATTGTTAGACCACAGGATATCTGGATATTTTCCCCCTCATGAGCATTGTGCCTCTTGTTTCCCAGCCTGTGTCTGTCGAAACACCCCAAGGGTCAATATACGAGGGGAAGAGACTCGGTGGGAAAAGGGTAAGTCATGATTTTCATATTATGTTCAGTCAAAAAAAAAAAAGAAGAAAAAGCTTCCCCTTCAGCATATCTTTTTGAGTGACTTTTGCATTGTTCGCGGTGCTCGATGTGATGGCGTCTCATGTGTGATGATGATTCCTCATTCTCTCAGAGCCACTCTTTCACAGTCTAAGTCCTGGAATATGCCCATGTCATCAGGGAGGGTAAAAGAAAAAAAAACAACCTAATGATGACACCCTGGTCGTTCATGTCTTCAGCTGACTTCATTTTATTGCCACATAACGTTACCGCGTCTAGACCTGACCAACTGAAGCAACTCCAGGTCATTACTCCGCCTCCAGAGACTTGTACAGTGGACGCTATGCATGATGGATACATCGCTTCATGCGCTTCCCCTCTTACCCTGACACACCCATCACTCTGGAATTTTTGTATGAATGTTAATGGCAAAATAATGAAATCCCACCCAAAAAGATTTCAGAATTCAAGTCACATTATTCTGAGAAATAAGTCATAAGTCATCGCTTTCCCTCCTCAGAATAATATGATCTCTTGGGGTGGGATTTCATCATTGTGCCCATAACGCTCGTACAGAAATGTCCTGTTGTGCTGTCGAAATGTCCAGCTTCCAGTTTGGGTCACAAGAGTTTAGAGCGGAGATATTCAGAAAGTCGCGTGTAAAGGAATTGCAGGTGACATCTAGGTGAGGCGCAAAATACCGAACAAACAGATCATTCAAAATCAATTCAGAATATACATGTGCACAATAAATGAGAAGAATATTCATAAAAATGATGTGTGATGCTGTTACTTGCACGTCTATCTATAAAAAATAAAAAAATAAAAAAAATTGTGCAGCCTGTACCTTTAGTATGCTAATTAGGCCCAACCTCCCTTCCATGGCACTGAGATCACATGACCTCAGACCTCTTTATGATTTTCTCCAAAATGGCCAACATAGAGGACAGAGAGCCAACTCGCAAAAAAAAGAGGCAAGCTGGAATTTGCCAAGAAATGTCTTCACCTGTTTGGGTTTCTGATATTTTTAGACCTGGTCATGTGACCATTGCATGTGCATACTCATTGATATTCATTAGGATTTCATCAGGATCAGCCTAGTCTGTTTTCAATAATGTCAGTGTTCATACAACACATTGTATTTGCTATATAGTGACTTTATTTTAGTTTTAATACAAATTTAGAATATAAATATTCTAAACAAGATTATAGAATATTAAAGGGTGTATATTGTGTAATTGAGCTATTGTCCTATTATAAGCATTGTGTTTATAAGGTTGTAAATTTGTGTGGTTATTCGTGTGTTTGTAGATCACCGGAGTGTCCATCCTGCGTGCAGGAGAGACGATGGAGCAGGCCTTGATGGCCGTATGTAAAGACATTCGCCTGGGAAAAATTCTCATCCAGACAAACCACAACACTGGCGAGCCTGAGGTGCGGACAGGCTGCCCTTTCACTCCATTTGACTTCGTCTCTCTTCACAGACAAAATATTACTCTCTCCCAAAAACAATCCTCTTTATGAATGAAGCCAAAACATATTTGCAGTCTCCGGAGAACATCTATAACTTTTTTTCTTTCCTAAACTCAGTCTGTAATTTTAAAAGATTTGCCAAGAACGTTATTTATTGTGTTTGTGTCTGCTGCATTTGTCCTCCTGATTTGCTTCCCAGCTCCACTACCTGCGCTTGCCGAAGGACATCAGTGAGGACTACGTGATTCTGATGGACAGCACCGTGTCCACAGGGGCAGCTGCTCTCATGGCTATTCGAGTGTTACTGGTATGTTTTGGCCTGAGTCATTTTTTTTTTTTATTTAATTATTATATTTTATATAAATTGAGTGTGCATGCACATTTTTAATTTCACACTGATATCAAAAACTTCAACACCTAGTATACAAATGCCTAACGAGTATTAAGAATTTACAGGTTTAATTACAGTTAAACCTTGGATTGTGAGCATCATTCGTTCTGAAAGTGGACTAGAAATACAAGGCACTCGTCTATCAAAGCGGATTTCCTCATAAGAAATAATTGAAACTCACGACCCAAACTTATTTATATAAAAATAATTAATACAAAATATAAAGTAAAAATAAAGCAAATAATAATAAAAAGAATTGTGGCTGGTATAAGTGAGACGCGAGAGGGGAGGAGGCGGAGGCGGGCTACTGTGTAGGACGACTTTCTCACACACACACGCTAACGGAATCACTGCTCTCGGAGTCTGTGTCTGCAAACTGGAATCTTTTTCTTTTTGTGTGACTTTAACAAGAAACCTCTCTAAGACCACCAGTTGAAGATTTTGTGGAAATGTGACGTTGCATTGTTGTTGAACAGATGATTTCCCGCACTGCTACCACCTTTTTAACCTTTTTCTTCACACTGGCCGTTGTTGCAGTACAGTTACTAAAGAACAGTCACTTGGACACAAAAAAAATGTTTAGCACGCACACGCACACATGGCCACAATATAGTAAACAGCACACACTCGCACGGAGAGAGAAGAACCATTGGCTCAGTTGTGATCACGTGACGCTCGGCAAATGCATACTACTCGTATTTCAAGATCTTGCTCGTTTATGGAGTTAAAATGTAGTTAAAACTTTTTGCTCAAGACCAAGTTACTCGCGATCCAAAGGTTTACTGTATTTGATTAGCCAGTGCATTATCACATTGTCCTGTGTCCTGCTTTCAGGACCATGACGTTGAGGAGGATAAGATCTTCCTGCTGTCTCTGTTGATGGCCGAGATGGGAGTTCACTCTGTAGCCTACGCCTTCCCTAAAGTGCGCATCATCACCACAGCCGTGGACAAGAATGTCAACGACGAGTTTCACATCATCCCAGGCATTGGTAAGCAAGTCTACAGGATTGGAAGAACGTTTCACTTGAGAAAGACGTGACCAGAAGGTTGTCACTTTAAATCCCCAGACCGAACTTTAGTAAGACGAGGTCTCTTACAGTTAAATATGTTTGACTTAAAAGCATAAAAGTATGTTTTTGTTTTATGCTGTTATATACCATCTCTCATGTGTGTCTAGAGAGATTATGAAGAGAAATGTAACTTTAACAAGATAATGAAGATCTTTGGTGTTGTAGAATGTTGTTCATAGCTGGTACAGTTTGCTTAAGCATTTTTGCTAGGACATAAAGCAAATCCGCTCAGAACTTACCATACCAGAGTTTGTCTGCCTCCGACTGCTCTGGAATGTGGAGCAGACAGTTGGCAGGGAAAATAAAGATTATGGCTTTGTTTTAATATCATGTCTTGTATAAACAACACAAGTTGTTGAAGACGTGTAAGCGTAATTACAGTACTATGTACTGTATGCATATATGTATGTATTGTTAAGATCCCAATCTTTTACAGGAAACTTCGGGGACCGTTATTTTGGAACGGACGCTCCTTCAGACTGGACCGAAAATGAAGAAGGGATGGATTACTAAGTTTATGGAGAAGAGGTATCAGGATCAAAACATTGATATTTGGGAGAGAAAAAAAAAAAGCTGCTCATTTTCTGCCACATGCCGTAATGCATCAGGTCAGGTTGGGTTTCAACCCTAGAAGTTTTTCAACCTTAATGTTTTATTTTAGTTAGCAGCATTGTGTTTAGCAGAATGTAAGATTAGTAAGTCTTTTGTCACAAGAATCAAGAGTGATAACATGCCAACGGTCAGTTTCTTAAATCACTGGAGGAAGTAATGGCCAAAACTATTTTTATTTAATTTATTTTTAATTCTTTTGGTAGAATAACTGAACTTGTGTTCAATCCACAAACAATATTCTTATTAACAATGCGTTTCACATGCTTGAATTTCAGGAGTTTGAGTCGCCTCTGAGGTTGTACTGTAGATGAGTAAATGACTTTTAATTGCGTGTTTAAATATTAATGTGTGTGAGTGTTTGTGGAAACAACATTGTGGCTTGAATTTTAAAAGAAATTGTGTCATGATTCAAAATGAAAGTTTTTTATTATTATTTTTATTATTATTATTATAACCCCTTAAAAATTATTTTCAAATGTTTAAAATGAATTGTGATGTATTTAATATTTGTTAGCCGTCACTTTAAATGTGAAAAACAGGGTTACTAAAAGGCGGGATGGTGTACACATTCATCACTGTTGCAATTGTTAGCCATCCTAAAACTCTGCTCTACTCTGCTCTTTCTGGCACAGTCACAGCGGATATCTAAAGTTGAAGCTGCATGGGGTTTTCCTATGTTTTATATTGTATATTAGCACGCCACAAGTGAGTGCACGTATGAACTTTAGTCTGACCCATCAAACAACCAGAGTCAATCGAAGCATCACAACAGTAACTAAACAAAACTGACAGGCTTGAGGTGAAGTGATTGGACATTTTAAAATGTCTGATGATGATAAACAATATACTGGATTTTTAAGACGAGTGGAATAGCAGATTACGACTTTTATCTTTTGACACTTAAAATGAAATTTAAAAGAAACATGGTGTTGGAGCATGTTTATGGTAAGAGTATGAGGGGAAAATCCTTCTCTTTTTAACCTTTTAGCTCTTCTTTTTTTTTGTCAGTTAATTGATAAATTGAGTATCAGGATAGATTTAAGGGAAATATGAACCTGAAACCTTTTTTATTTTGCTCATGTATCCCTAAAGATGTCTAATGCACCTTGTGTGGTTCTTCATACCTGGTATCAGTTTGTTCTCCATTTTATACATAAATGGGATGTTTTGGTTACTTGTACTTTATTCTCAATATTTTTTTTCTTTCCTACTTACACAGCAGTCATAAATATGATCATTTACTTGTTACCCGTTTTATTTCTTATAAAGCATTGCAAATACTGTTAAGTATTTAAAGGGATAATTTGGGATTTTCTTGCAAGTCTGTCTTACATAAAAATTGAGGTGCATATAAACAATCAATATAAAAAAGATTCTCTGCTAATAATGTTGATTATCAACTCCTCTCTTGTTACTGTCTGTCCCTGCCTCATTCCAGCCATGATTAATAGAAACCTGGCTCCGATAATATATAATTCAATAATTATAGGCAAATCTCTTAATTCGCCGGATGTTTGAAAGAAAAGGTGGACTCCAGTCTTTCTGTTTAATTCTTTTTTTCGACCTTAGTGCATTTGACACACTATCTCATTTAATACTATTAGAGCATCTATTTACCATTGGGATTCGTGGCACTTTTGTGGTTTGTTTCCTATCTAACCAATAGGACGCAGTTAGACCAAATTAGGAATAGTTGTGTGCGAGTTCCAACATTGCATAAGGAGTACCCCAAGGTTTTGTCCAGGGACCACTTCTATTGATTGCATGCCTTCCATGCATGATTGCATGGAAATATTTTTTCAGAATCTTGGAGTTTGTTTTCATTGTTATGATGTTTACACTCAGCTTTATATGGCTGTTAAACCAACTGATTCTTTCATGATTAGATTTTCCTCACTGCCTGCCTCAGTGATGCTGGTGCATGAATGACTCGCCTAATAACTACCTTAAACTAACTTCTGTTAAACTTGACACCAGTGTTGCGCCAAGGCTCTGGAACCTTCCCTGTTCTGATATTCGTCATTGTTACTCTGTTTCAGAGTTCGTCAGATCTTAAGACCTACCTTTTTTGGGCTATTCACATTTATAGTCCACATTGTATTAACTGCTAGTAGTTGTGTTAAAAAAAAAAAAAAATTATCCTTTTTTTTTTTTTTTCTTAAACAAGTGCGATGAGTGTTATGATTTTAAGGTATTTTATTTTTGTATTTATATTTATTTTTTTGTGTGGTCTTTGTATTTTAGTTATGCTTTTATTTTAGTTTTTGATGTAGTGTCCTTGCGTGTCTTGAAAGACTAGTT
>JAQQZT010000012.1:28601204-28622236 GCA_030068275.1 Clarias platycephalus | reverse complement strand
AGAGCTATACTAATGACTCTCAGAGCTATACTAATGACTCTCAGAGCTATACTAATGACTCTCAGAGCTATACTAATAACTGATATTTTCCCGGATCCTGTAATGAAACATTCTATAGTTCACGGATGCCATGAACTGAATCTTTAGGTGGAAATAAATGGACCTGTTATTCCAACATTATAATAACGCATGGATTTCAAAAACGATACTAATATTTAAGTATTTGTTTAGGAATATGTTCCTAAAATAATTGCCGTGCTTCGATCAGGGTTTTTGGGTCCCATCACCAAACCGTGATCACAGAAATCAGAATCGCCGATAGCCATATTTATCGCTGATTGCTGATCACGGGTGTGTGGGTGTTATTGTGATCTGCCATTTAAAGAGGAAAATAATGACTATTCTAAACACCAGTGCATAAATATAATGAAGATCTGAGAAAGTATCACAAATTTATTTATTGAAAGGCAACATACACAACATGGTGGCTTAGTAGGTGAGTGTGTGTATGTGTTAGTGTGTGTATGTGTGTACTGTATATGTGTGTGTATGTGTGTGAGTGTGTGTGAGTGAGTGTGTGTGAGTGTGTGTGAGTGTGTGTGTGAGTGAGTGTGTATGAGAATGTGTATGTGTGTGTGATTGTGAGTGTGTCTGTATGTGTGTGTGTGTGTGTGTGATTGTGAGTGTGTCTGTATGTGTGTGTGTGTGTGTGTGTCTGTATGTATGTGTGAGTGAGTGTGTGTGTGTGTGTCTGTATGTGTGTGTGTGAGAGAGTGTGTGTCAGTGTAAGTGTGTCTGTATGTGTGTGTGTGTGTGTGTGTGTGAGAGAGAGAGAGTGTGTCAGTGTAAGTGTGTCTGTATGTGAGTGAGTGTGTGTGAGGGAGAGAGAGAGAGAGTGTGAGAGAGAGAGAGTGTGTGAGTGAGTGTGTGTGTGTGTGTGTGAGTGATTGTGAGTGTGTCTGTATGTGTATGTGTGTGAGTGAGTGTGTCTGTATGTGTATGTGTGTGAGTGAGTGTGTGTGTGTGATTGTGAGTGTGTCTGTATGTGTGTGTGTGTGTGTGTGTGTGTGTGTGTGTGTGTGTGAGAGTGTGTCTGTATATGTGTGTGTGTATGTGTGATTGAGTGTGTCTGTATGTGTGTGTGTGAGAGTGAGTGAGTGAGTGAGTGTGTGTGTGTGTGTGTGTGTGTGAGAGAGAGAGAGAGAGTGTGTGTGCCCTGTGATGGATTGGCACCCTGTCTAGGTTGTACCCCGCCTTGTGCCCCATGTCTCCTGGGATAGACTCCAGACCCCCCACAACTCAGTCAGAGCACCCTAATAAAAATGAATTAATCGAAATTGTTTTTATTTTTAAAAATATATATTTAATGGCTTTTTAATATATACATTTATCTCTTTTTGATGGTGAAACGTTTTCAAGTAAGCAACAAAACATTATGTGTGTTGGATAGTTCAGTGATCCACACACACACACACACGTACACGTGTGACGAAGCTCCGCCCCCAGCGTGTCACTGACTAACAGTAACAAACGGAAGCTTTACAGCGACTTAATACACTTTGGTTCCGGACGCGACTTGACCCACTGGATCTTTAACATGTTCTGTATGTATTGAAAGCTAATAACGTGTACAAACTAAATAAACTCGCTTGTTTTAAGTGTCCTACCTTTAGCGGGATCCACGTGCAGTAAGCGGCTCTGCTTGAGTTTGGTCTCACTCCTTTCCTCATCCGAAATCTCTTCGTTCTGGTCTGGGCCGTGCAGCTCTAACAGAAAGTCATCCATACCTGACCGTTTCTGTACAGGTTATTACTGTGTACCACTAATAAAACGCTCTGATTCGTCCTCAGGTCCACGGACTCTGCAGAACACCAGCATGAAATCAACACCTATAATTTAACTTTAATCCAGCTCTCACTTTCCGTGAGGTGGGTTTAAAAAAAACACAATCACTACTACAAACCCAGGTGTCCGTATGCAGCCCCACGCCAACAATAGTCACTTTACTTCCGGGTTTGATAACCTTTTTGTCAAAATCGAAGTCCCACAGCACCAAAACTATTTCTACTACTACTACTACGAAAAACAATAATACAGTAATCATAGCTATTATAATTATATATATAATAAAACTTGTTTAACATAAATACCATAATTACAAATAAAATGTTTGGGGATAAAAATTTTATAGCTTTTGCAGCATTCAGTTTTCATGGAAAGCCTGGGTTCAATTCCCAGCCAATGCCCCAGTCATATTACCAGTCTTAAACCCGGAATAAAATGAGATGGTTGTGTTGTGCCAAAGCGTATTGGATAAACAACTTTAATGTATTGTTGACGTGATGCGTCATGTACAATTTTATAATCCATGATAATCAAGAACATTCCATTTATAATCGTTGGCTTTGCAAGTTGCAAAGATGCATTGAGCCATTATATCCTATTGCTATTCCCAGGGTTATAACACACTAGGTGGATAATGCTGAGTTCTGCAACCCGGAATAATATGGGATGGTTGTGTCAGGACAGGCATCAGGTGTAAAATCTGTGCCAGATCGGATGGTCTGCTTTGGCAACCCCTTGATGGGAGCAGCAGAAAGACCATCAACAACATATAGTTGTCATGAATAGGAAATCTAGCTATGAAGACCAAAAAGGTTTGTTTGTACAAAGAAGGCAGAGTACACCCTGAAAGGGTGCAAATCCATTGCAGGACATACACTTACACAATCCCACACACTACGAACAATTATTTGGGGAGATAAACAATTAACCTAATCTTGGACTGTGGGAGGAAACTGGAGTACCCGGAGGAAACCCACCAAGCATGGAAAGAACATGCAAACTCCATGGACACAGACCTGAGACAGGAATCAGACCCTCATCCTGGAGGTGTGAGGCCACTTCACTAATATACAGTACTCTCTGAAAGTATTGCAACAACAAAGCAATTTCTTGTGATCATCTACACACTGAATATATTTGGATCAAAAGATGAATGAGACAATAGATCAGAATATGTTCTTCCCAGTTAAATTGTGTGCAATTTCTTTGCAAACTGAACGTAGACCTCTAGATTTATTTTGCTGTCTCATCGTGTGTTTTTATCACCGATGAAGATTAGTGAGAACGTTTCAGAAGCAGCCATGCAAGGCTAAGCCATGACACTACCTCCCTTATGCTTCTCTCAACAGCTTGGCATACTTTGGCCTTTCCATCACTTTAGTAGAAGGTCATGTCTGTTCCATAACTGGTTGGGTTTGCACATGCTAGGTGTGGTCTCCTTATTTTTAATGGAGAAGTCTTCTTTAAATGATGATGATGTAAATATAAAGATATCAGAAATAAAAGTTGAAATTCTGATCTCCTGTTTCATATTCATTGTTTGATCTCTGACCCAACCTTGCCATTCCAATACTTTCAGAGCAAAAGGTAGACCAGGCTGTCGGTCTTGGCGGTCCAGCGTCTGGCACGGTTTGTAATTCACCAACACGTAAACACACCCTCTGACCCCAGTAATTTACAGATTAGTTGAATTAGCAGTGTTTGAACAGAATAATCAGCAAACTGTGCTGGATGCTGGCCCTCCAGGACTAAAGGTGAAGATCCCTGAAGTCATTGGGTATGACTTGCAAAACAGTGAACCTTTTAAAGACTTCCTATAATCCTGTATATACTTGACAGAAAAAGTCAAACCATGTAGAATATCTCCAAATGGAAACTGATGAGCATGATAAGAGTTGATGTAACAATGACAATGGCACTGCATTACATTTACAGTTGTCATGAATGAACAAATTGACAATGGCTAATATGGTACTTATTTAATCATAAAGTGAAGGTAATATTGTATAACTTTATTATCTAGAAAGTGTACAATTTTCTTTTTTGAATATTTATTTACAAGCATACTGTTCATAAAACAATTCCCAAAGTACACATTTGACAAACATTTTACTGGAATAAGGCATGAAATACATGACAGCATGTTTGTAATAACATTAAAATCAAACTACAGTTCATTATACAGCTCACTATATACTTCAGCTTTATTTATGGTTTTTAACAAAACCGTTGTTTAAGCGAATGGGTTTACATACATGCACTGGTCACTTTACTGGGAACACTGTGCGCATACTGGATGTCTCTAGTCACCTCAGTTGTTCAGCCACAACACTTTAGCACAGCGTATTGGATAAACAGCTTTAATGTATTGTTGACGTGATGCGTCATGTACAATTTTATAATCCATGATAATCAAGAACATTCCTTGTTCTTGATTATAACAGTTTATAATCGTTGGCTTGTAAGTTGATGCATTGAGCCATTAAATCCAATTGTTATTCCCTGGGTTATAACACACTAGGTGGTTCTGCATTGGTTGAAAACTTGCAGCTTGATGCCATTACAAACAATTGTTTGCTATAGACACTCAGTTCTTTGACTGACCTGCTAAAAAGGTTCTGTAGTATCAGAAAAGTATCTGAGAGGAGATTCTCAAATCTGTAAACCTTCGTGAGCCAAATGAAATGCAAATTAATAAAATTTTATTTCTGCTAAATGTGAACATTATATTTTTTATATGAACTGTTCATGTTAAAACAATACATGTTTTTTTAATTCCTTTTTAATTATTTGTGATATACAGCATCCATTTTAACATCCTTTATTATTATGTATATAAATTCTTAATGCACGTGTATGTATTTCAATTGAATTTACATTATTGGCTCCAGAGATTAGCTACATCTGCACCTTAATGTACAACATTCCCAAACATAACTTTAATCAAATCTACAAGAGATACCCCCGAAACAACCCTTAACGAGGAGTTTTAGCAGAGTTTGAAATCTGGTAACATGTTTTAAAATTGAAAAAGACGTTCAGTTTTCAGGCATAAAAGTGAAAGAAAACGATTACTTTTAATTAAAATAAAATGTGTATGGTCTTTTGTGCAGCGCTTTTAACAATTTTAGTGGATCTCATACAGGGGGTTCATTATGAATATAGTATTGGAGTATCTCCTATGTAGTACACTTGTCTTGCTGTGGAACACAAAAACACAGTATGTAAATCGAACCCATAACGTTAACTCGAGTATTATCGAGCACCTCTGTATTTCAGATCGCACACAAACAGCTTTGATTAATCAGGTTAAGGGTTAATCAATCATAAACATAATTACAATCTCATGCTCAAGAGCTCCTGGAAGTGCTCAAGAGAGTACACATCCGGTGTCTTTCTGCGGCTTGAGATCAGGTTCCTTCACAGGCTTAATCTCCTCCTCCTGCTTGGGTTTGGAAGTTGCCTAGCAGCCAGAAAAGAATAAATTTGTTAATAGATCTGCCAGCATCTGGATGTAGCAAATTTTTTTTAATGACCAAATCCTCTTAATGTATACCTTGTCATCTTTAGCTCCTCTGGTGAGATCGAATGTGGTGTAAACCTCAGGAGTACACTGACTGCTCAGAGGAGGAAGCTCAAAGTTAATGGGCTCTGCCAAACCATAACTTGCCTTCAGCTCCAAAACTGGTGCATCTTTCGGCACTTTATGGAAGTATCTGTCACACAAAAATAACATTCCAATAAAAAAATCTATAGTTTTATAGACCATGATCACTCAAGTCACACTGACCACAATTGGTCCACATCATTCAGCGCATAACACCCAACAACCACATGATTACATTACATAATCGGGATATGTAAATGAGAGCTGATGAGCAGCATCTGCTTGTGATCATATTTTAGGTTAATAGCAGCATAGGCGCAAATGCACTTAATACGAGAAGCTGTTACTCTTGACTTAGTATTTTTCAAGTAAACATGCAGTCAACCAAAATTCTGACAAGCTAGTTTGTCCCTTTGTTCACCTTCGTTTGAGATAATCTCATTAACAAGGGTTGCCAGGTCTGTGGTGGGTAATAAGGTTATTAGGCCAATTGAAGTGAACAAAGTTACTACTGTAACTTTACTATATGTGCTGGTACTGATATTATTATTATTTATTTATTTGTTTGTACTTAAGTCATTTTGCCACAGTTGTGGAGGTGTGCTTGGGGCATCGTTCATTTGGAAGAAGCATTTAAAACCAAACTTGAACTTCCTGGATGATGTCTTGAGCCATCTGTTGCTTCAATAAATCCACATAATCTTCCTTCCTCATGATGCCATCTATGTTGTTCAATTCAACATTTCTCCACAAAGTAAGAGCTTTGTGATCCATGTGCATCTGCAAACTGCAGTTCGACATTATTTATGCTGGTTTTAGAGCAGTGGCTCCTTCTTTGCTGAGCAGTTACGTTGATCACGGACTTGATTTTACTGTGGATACAGATACTTCTGTCTTCCACCAGTGTCTTCACAAGCTCCTTTGCTGTTGTTCTGAGATCTGCCCTTCAGGTATTTGGAAACTGTTCCCAAGGATGAGCCAGACTTTTCTTTAGATTATCCCATGATATCAAACACAGAGGCACGAATTTTGAAGGTAGCCAGAAGCTTCTAAAGCCATGACATTATTTTCTGGAATTTTATAAGCAGTTCAGAGTTCAGTGTATGTAACTTGTATTCATAATTCACCCCTAAGGATGTCTATTAGCATTTACTGCAGTTCCCAATTCTGACCACTTGTCATTATAATAATAATAATAATAATTTTATTGTGTGCAGGTCTGCACACAAACTCACATAAAGCCATTTTCCCTTTGACATTTCTCCAGCGTGTTTTTGATCAGGCCCCCGAGCTTCGTGAAGAAGAGCTGTTCAGAAGGCTTGGCGGTGCTGCCTGGGCCTTTAGTTTGCCGGTACTCTTTACACAGTGCCTCGGCACGCACATAAACTAGAGATGGGAAGAAAAAAAAAGAAATACAAAATGAAATGAGCTGAAGTGTACATGGGCCTGAATAATAATATTTCCACTATGGAAAAAAAACTTGTGTGTCATAATAAACATATTCTTTGAATAACTTTCTATTTTTGTTTACTTACATTTTTCAGCCTCTTGTAGGGATCTAATGGCTTCGCCACACTTGTCACTAGCAAGTAGAGTCTGGCCATAGTAGCAGTGTGCCTAGGGGACGGGGAAAAAACAACCTGCCACTTTATATCTCCTCAAAAGAAGCGGTTGTGTTATAATCTGTCATGCATATGGCTATGATGATACAACACTGTACGATAGGTTTAAGCAATACTTTTATAGGTTTGGTGATGAACAATAACCGGTACCTGTACAGGAACCCTGGTCTTGGTGTGGCAAGGCTAGCATAACCAGAACACATGAACACTGATGAACAAAGACTTACGTAAGCCATGTAAAAGTGCTGCTTCAACTGCAAGTACTTTCTCCATTTATTGCTGCACTCTGGGTCCAGAGTGTTCAGAGTATGATCTACAGAGAAGAAAAGTTTACTCACACATGACAAAATAATTACATCTGTTTATATTTTTAAGCTTCTTTAATAGTATTTAATTCCCACACACCAGCCTTCTGGTAGTAGTTTGCAGTCTCTTGTGCCAAAGCTGCAATAAGGCCCGCGTTATGCTTCAATTCGATTGCACGAGCGATGGTCACTGAACACAAACCGAGAAATACAACGCCCCAAAATTAAGTGTTTGTTCTGGCAAGAGAAACGGGCCAGAGAAAGTAAATAGACACAGAGAAATTTCCACACCTTCTTGGGCCTCTGCTTGACTCTGCACAATGTAGGTGTCAATCACCCTGGGCTCCATGTCTCGGCCTTTCTCCACTGGCGTGATCAGCCGTGGAATCTGAACTTCCTGGAAGGAATGAGACAAACCTAAAAGTTAATAATTAATAATAACATTTAATATAATATTAAACACATTTAAACATACTGCAAGGATAGAAGGTATGATTTTTTTTAATGTGATCTTGAATCGTGTCTGGAAAGAAGTTTACCTTGAGGTATTTGAAAATTCCTGCTGCAGTTTTCAGATTCTTATGAACCTCTTTCGCCTCATCCTCAGTAACGCTAAAATGACACAATTAGCATATAGAACTTGTGATTTTTTTAATTTCTACAAGGGGTGTACATGAGAACAGGACTTGGGATGAAATTTCTTGTGACTGAGCACATAAAAACTATTTACATTTACAGAAGACTTCAAGGCACAGTACTTTGACGAGACTCTTTTTAAAAGAAGAAGTTTTAAAGAAGGCTGTATGTCCTGATCGAGGGAGCTTGGAGCACATTGTAATTATTCCCGGAAAGCATTCAGCAAGTGGTGTATCACAAACACCACTTGCACGTTACAGGAACTCGGCTGGGAGTTATTACCACATCCCCTGGACAGTCCTGACCTCGCTCCAAGCCATTTCCACCTGTTCGGGCCATTAAAGGAGTGTTTCAGACGTGAAGCAGGCAGGCATGAACCTTGATGGGATCCAAGCACTAATGAAAGTGCGCTTAGTGTAGCAGGGGATTATATAGAGAAATAAAGCTAGATTTCTTACTCTGCTACTTGAACGCCCATCATATCATACATTACAAACATGACATAAAATATGGTGTCTTATGTCGTTTCTTAACACAATCTGATTAAACTTCAAAGCCTCAGTTCTGCAACATTTTCTCTTGGCAACCATGTTACACAAAACAAAGAGCAGCACTATTCCAGCCTCTTCACCATGACCACTGACGTCAGTCCATGTACCTCCTGACCTACTACTTCCTGTATCCACTGCACCCAAGAATCTTTTTGCGTATCTTTTTTTAACATTTATTTTTTTGAGCGGACCGCAGGCTGGAGAAGTGAAGAGCAGTTCTAAATAAATAGCTTGGGATATTATTAATGGCATATAAGACATGCTGAACATGTTAAAGGTTCTCTTGTTAATGAAATTCTTTTCAATGAACATGTTTTGTGGAGAAGAGTGTGTTTCTCAGCGTAGGAGACGACATAGATGTTTCAGGGTCAAAACAGAGATCTCCTGTGTATGGGCATGAAGCTTCAATAAAAACTATTCTTCATCCAAGTTGGTGTCTGCTTCCATCTTTATTAATAAGAAAAAGTCAAAATTGCTTCTCAATTTAATACGGTGTACACATTTGTTAGTTGAAAATGCACACAAGCTACAGTTTGAATTACGTGACTGTAGTTATAACAATCTGCTAGAGCAGTGTTTCCCAAAGTGTGGGCCACAAGATGTTGTTTATAACAAATTAATAAAAAGATTAAAGTTTAAAATTTTGCGATCAAGTGCAAAAGTTGTATAAAATAAGAAAACATAAGCTACTGAAGAAAAGCTATTTTGGTCCCCTGGAAGCCTAATCAGGGGTAGCTCAGTGGTTAAGACATTGGACTACGGTTTCGGAAGATCCCAGGTTCAAACCCCACAACCACCAAGTTGCCACTGTTGGGCCCTTGAACAAGGCCCTTAACCCTCAACTGCTCAGATGTGTAATGAGATAAAGATAAAAAAAATTTTTTAAAGGATGTCGCTCTGGATAAGAGCATCTGCCAAATGAGTAAATGTACATGTAATCATATTTCCTTTTACCATTTGTTCAAAACTAATGCACTTACTTTTCCTTTCCTGCCAACCTTGATGCAAATTTGGTATGCCAAACAGCAACATTAAAACCCATGGACACCAGCTCGAACACAGCATCTTGTTGGGAACTAAATAAAAACAAAAGAAATTAAGTTTCCATAAATGTTTGATTAACGAACAGGGAGTGCCTGAGATACTAGTTTGCTGTACGTCGTTCTCTGTATGATATGTTACCTGGGAGTGTTTCCTTGCAAAGTGTCAATCCACTTAAAGTTCTGAATGAAGCGCAGCTTGTTCTCTTGTGTCGTGCCATCCAGAGACACAATAAACCCTATTCATGTCAAACAGGAAAAGAAAAGAAATATCCATATCACACCGAGCCCTTCTTTCATATTAATAATTAATGTTACAGCTTACAGTTGAGACAGTCGAAGTAAATATCTGTACGTAGTCTGTACTTGTGTTACGTTTTTCAACTTAATAGCACCTTTAATGTTTTAAGAGGAGGTGGAGCAAAAGTATGCGCTCCCCTGATCACGCCCACCTATACAGTTTGATGGTCCCTCGCCAAACTGTTTCCACAAATTTCAACAATAAAACGTGTAGTCCGAGAATACAACACAAACCCTGTAAAAGAGAGAAGTATTCATCAGTGGCTTTCTTCATGATCTCTGGGGTGCACGTAGCATCTGTGAACATGTCCAGAAGTCTGGCCCTTGTGGTCCTCAGATCACTGCGTCACAAACAGATTTCACAATGTCAAAAACTTCATGTTGTTCATTGTACAAAAATGTAAAGCACATCCATCGGCCAAGGTGACATCAACTGATACAGGGTACGTACTTGCAGATTTTATTGGCAGCAGGACTGGATGCCACCCCGTACAGGTTAAAGGAGACGGGCGCTGTGGCCTTCAGAGGATTCCGGTGAAACCAGTGTGTCATGATGAAACTCCTCACACACCTGTGCTGGGAATACCACAGGAGCTGTTCATGGACAGTACTGATATTCTTATACTCTAGTAACATTCTAACTGTTTTTGTTTCTTCTTTGCTACAGCTTATAATCAATGTAACAAATCGTAGCTAAATAAATGCTTTCATGTTCATGTGATAATCATACACTTGTATCTTTTTATTCACGGACACACATGACGTGTACAGCTATTGTATACAGTACAATCATGAACAAAATCTAGCGTCAACTACGCAGAACGAACAACAGCCGAAAACACAGCTCTCTAAACCCCAAACACCACGACATTCACAACTAACAACTGAATTCACCTGAAACCGCGAAACCGAACCGTCAAACTGTTCTTATTTCTTTTCCTCTTCTTCTTTTTTTTCGGAACTGCTTCCAGAGCTGATCCAAAACAGGAAACCTTCTTCCTGGTTCCCTACATCACACATGACGTAAAGGTCGTAACTCGTAATTCCCAACATAACCTGAAATCAATTCCCTCAACTCCCCCGGAACTCCTACTCGGAAACTACGAGTTCGACAAGTGACGTCATACCAACATGGCGGCAAACAGTACACGAAGAGTAACGCTACGCTGTACTTACACAAGTACTTATTCTAAATCAATAAATATATATATTTACAAATCATTTTATTCCATTTTTAATTCTGACTCAGCAAGTTGTAAAAAGACATTAATAGTTTTAGGACGAAATATCAGGTGTGTTCAAGTCAAAGCAGGACTTTTTTGTGAATTAATGATTTAAAACTGATTTCAATTTACAGAAGACTTCAAGCACAGCCTCATAACATGGTCCTGGTTTTCTGTGTCACACTGGTGTAAAAAGCAAGTGGGTGAACCTCTCCACTTCTCGTTAGTTATCTTGAGATCAGCTCTACTTGCTTGTCTTTCCAGGTTGGTCATCGTAGTTTGAAGCCTCTTCTAGTGTTCTTCAAGCATGGAGATCTTTGAGTAAAATTTCAGGTCACCCAAGTGGTCTTGGTCAGACCAATGAATACTGATCCTAATGCATCCTATGTACAATCATACAACCTCAATATATGAGGGGTGTTTAAGTCAGACCAGAACTTTTGACTGTGGCCTACCATTAAGGTTTTCTCAGTAGGATGCAGCCATGACCAGACTGCACAAAACGCTGGCCTCCTAGTAACTCCTTTAATGGGCCAAACATGTAGAAATTGCTTGGAGCAAGGACAAGACTGTACGGGGCAATAACTCCCAACCGAGATCATGTAATGTGCAAGTGGTGTTCATGAGTGATTGTGTGTACAGGTCCCACGGACTGATGCAGCTCTTCTGCAAGTTGGTGACAAGTTAAGCATCAATATTCAAGGATCACTCCGGGATGTTGAAGGGAACCATTCAAATGCTTTACTGAGGGTAAGCGTCTTAGCCACAGTGGTCCTAGGAGGACAGCGTTTTGAGCAGTCTGGTCATGGCTGCATCCTACTGAGAAAACCTTAATGGTAGGCCACAGTCAAAAGTTCTGGTCTGACTTAAACACCCCTCATATATGCACATATATAATGTGTTATATTTTTGGCCAAAATACATTAATATGAAACCAGGTGCTATCTGAGAATACAAAAAAGCAAAAAAAAACATCTCCCCTGTCATGTGTTGCTTTTTACACCAGTGTGACACAGAAAACCAGGACCATGTTATGAGGCTCACTCTTCTTTCCCAAGTGTTTCTTATGCATCCCAGTGGTGTTCACATTTAATGCTCTGTTGACTTTCCTTTAGTGGCTTAAAGAACAGGAAATTCCCTGGGCATAGAATGAGAGGTGTGCACTTCTTAACAGATCTTCAAACAGTAGAAATATGTCTTTCAGAAGGCTCAGGTCGACTGGGTCCTGACTCAATGGCAATGAAAACTTTCTGAGATGACATGACAAAGAAACCTTGAGAGATGGTACTGGATAGCATGGGCATAAATACCACCATCTATAATTTTTTTTAAGATCAAAAGTGCAATTGTAAAGCAGGAAACATGTTGCAGTTAACAAAGTACATTTAGTTGAGGTTACCTACTCAACTGATGGAGACTTGGATACAAAACTGCATTCTGTCCCCCTTTCCTATTTCTATCACGATTGTACATAGGATGCATTAGGATCTTCATTGGTCTGACCAAGACCACTTGGGTGACCTGAAATTTTACTCAAAGATCTCCATGCTTGAAGAACACTAGAAGAGGCTTCAAACTACGATGACCAACCTGGAAAGACAAGCAAGTAGAGCTGATCTCAAGATAACTAACGAGAAGTGGAGAGGTTCACCCACTTGGGCAGTGTGATCTCCTACACTGGACATGCGGATATGGATGTCAAGTGCCACATTAGAAAAGTAGGAGCTGTCTTTTAGAGAATGCACAATATCCTATCCATGCCATCCAGCTCCTTGAAGGCCAAGCTCTGTCTGTTTAGTTCCATCGTAGTAGCAACAGTACTCTATGCCAGTCAGACCTGGTAGGCATCAGCTAGCGTCAACACAAAGTCAAATCATTAATTTCTGTCAGGCTAAACAAAAGTGCTTTACATAATGCTTGATTTAACAGTGTTTCATATTGCATATTGTATTAAAAAAAATAGACATTCGATAAATTGTGTTTTTGCAGGGGCTGCTAAAGTTAAATATGATGCAGACATTGGAAAGTAAAATTGGGGTATTTGCATGAAACCGGGAGTACTGCCAAAGACTAATTTATGCAAATATGTTCAAAGTGCATACAACTCATATGTTGGCAACAGCAGATTTTTTTTTTTTTTTTTTTTTTTTTTTACAGACAATTGAAGAATTAGCATTTTTATGTTTCCTCTGGGTGCTCAGTCCAAAGACATACAGGGGAGGATAAATGGCATTCCCCCATAGTGTGTGTGTAAGTGTGTGTGCCCAGTAATGGATTGGCGCCATGGGTGTAGCCCACCTCGTGCCCCAGCCAAGTTCCCTGTGATAGGCGACTCTGTATATGATAAGCGGTATAGATGATGATGAATAAATAAATGATTATTTGAATATATTTACTGTTCAGGGGATGTCATTTATGTCATGCGTTGTATATAATTTTAGCTAAATAAACCACCAAATAAATCACAATTTAAACATTCAGCAGTTAAAATGGTTATTGTGAAGTAAAATATAACCAGGATGCAGCTTTAATGAGTTGCGAAGGAAGGAAAAGCAAATATTTAGCTTGTCATTAGGGATTTTTATTTTAAAACGATCAGCCGTTGTTAATATGTTTAACCTAATTAACCTATGAACAGAGTAGCTCAGGTCTGAGGGGGTTCGTCTGAAAACACACCAGGCTGAAATAAACTTGGAACTTGAAATTCTCGCTGCAGGACTGACTTCCGTGAAATCCCGAGCGCTTCCGAGGAAAGCCGAGTGCAGGACACGGTGAAGTTCGGTTGCACGCGCACAAGGGCTTGGTCCTGGTGTTGCGCGATCGCCGGTTCCAGTTCACGCGCACGCGGGCAGACAGTTACCCCCTGCGCATGCTGAGCACGAGCCTCTGACCCGCGATGGTAAACCGGCCCCGGGCTGCTGTAGCTGGGGAAGATGTCAGAGGTCACCAAGACCGTGCAGAAATGGCATGCCAGCTTGAAAAAGGGCACGGATTTTGACTCGTGGGGGCAGTTGGTGGAGGCAGTTGATGAGTACCATATGTAAGTTACCCTCAGCAGGTTGGCATGGATAGTGCTTTGCTTTATTTGTTATAAACACATTTTTTTTTAAAGCTCCGAGGATTTTATCTGCACTAACCCCACTGGATGAGTGCGGTTCCTCGAAAGCAGCATCCTGAGAAAGCTGCTAATGGATGTGTATGAGGCTTGTTGCACGAACACTTCCGCATTCTTTTGCACTTACTGCTCCTGCGTTTCCGGTTCTTTCACTGCACTCGAACTTGCAGGAGTTCTGGATGTCAGTGACGTCATCAGACCTGTGAGCGCAAAGCAGTGTTAAAAATATACCTAGCAACGAAAACCCAAACACTCAGATTATCACAGTGTTAACAGGCACCTGCAGTGTAAAAAATCTATACAAATAGATAAATGCTTATTCAATTAATAATTAAAATAAAAATGTTCTGTTCCAGTGGAGTTGGTGGGTTTCCTCCGTGTACTCCGGTTTCCTCCCACAGTCCAAAGACCTGTAGATTAGGCTAATTGGCGTTCCCAGATTGCTCATAGTGTGTGAATGTGTGTGTGTATGTGTGTGTGCGCCTTATGATGGATTGGCAGGGTCCAGGGTATATCCCGCCCTGTGAACTGCCCCCCCACGAGCCTGTACACAGGATAAAGCGGTATAGACGATGAGTGAATTTTGTGGGGGGAAAAGCCTACTCTGTGTTTGCTCTCCATTCAGTGGAGCTGGACTAAAAATTATTTTTTACATTTATAATAGAGATGAACCAGTCAGTTTATCAGTGACCAGAATTGGCTGTTTTTTAGTGTGATTGACAATGACCAGTGATCAGTTGCTCAGCCTCAGATATACAGAACAATTCTGTACCGAGCACAGAAGCTTCCGAGTGGCACTAAAGAAACGCATTTCTATGGCGTTACATTATGAAAAATCGTGTGCATTAAAGTCACCAATCTCCAAATTATTTCAGAGAATTTTTAAAATAATCCTGCAGGTGGTACACTCTGAACTACAGTGTGGTAGAAGTGAATCGTTTGCTAAGTTTGTTGAGAAATAATAATTATGGTGGAGGACAGAGACATGCTGCTCAGTTAAATGTTAAACTCGCGTTATTTGAAGTTAGCTTGTATTGTTTAAATGCTGCGCTTGGTTTTTAAGTGTGATGACTAATTTTTATAAAGAATGGGCAACATTTAATTTGAAACCATAAAAAAAATTAAAATCAAGGAAAAATGTAATATCGAATCGGGGTGTCTATAAATTATTGTACTTCTAGAATTACGATTTTTGCAATCAAATCGGCACACTGTCCCAATGTACTCCAAAATGAGACGTTAAAGGGATTTTTCCTGCCACACAGGACCCAGGTTGCCTTCCACCTCAACTGCTTAACACACAACGCCATGTCTGCTAACGTCCACCTGTCTCTAACAAAGAGTCAAAAGAAAGACAATTATGTGAAAATGATGTTCGTAGACTTTAGATCAGCATTCCAAGCTGAGGTTTGAACATGTTTCTCTGTAAGTGAAAACCCTAGACCATCAGGGATTGGCCACACCACCTCCAGCACCAACACACTGAACACTGACGCTCCCCAGAGCTCTGTGCTCATGCTCTCATATGTTGTTCCCACTGCTGACTCACGACTGGTATTCCAGGTGGTTGCTAGTGTGGTGGTTGATGATTGATTCCAAGAGGGTGCAAGGGTATTGTATAAGTCTGTTGTGTTGCTATTCAAGATTGTTACGACAGTGATGCCAGTTGGTTACTAAGGTATTAAAGATGGTTGCTTCCTAATGATTGCATGGCATTGCGATGTGGTTGCTATGGAATTCCAGATAAAAAAATAAAAAAAAGGAATTGCTCATTAACATTTTTCCTCAATTTCAGGTATGAATTGAAAAGATGGTATAGGTGTCCAAAATGATGATGTGTATCTATGTGTTTAATTAATTAGCAGATTATCGAACAGGCTGTATTTATGCACGTACCTTATGTTACGTATTTATTTTTCTGACGACAGACTTGCACGGCAGCTGCAGAAGGAGGCCCAGTCATCAAAGTCTCCGGATTTCACTGAAGAACAAAAGGTTTTTACTTCTGTCAAAGATGAAATGCATGCAGTAGCATACAAATGCATTTCGTCTCATTTAATACAGCATACTTATATATATAATCTATTACATACTCAAATGCTTTATGTTTTAACTAGAAAACCCTGGGAAAAATTGCAGCATGCCTTGAAATGCGAAGTGCATCCTTACAGGTTGGTGATGAACTGAAGCTCTTTTTGTAAGATCAATGCTGTTATAAGGTTACAGCAAAAAGATAAACATTAAATTGAATTTAATTAGAACAAGTTATGAATTACAGGTTACTAGCTAACAGTATGTGGTGTGTGTATGTGTGTGCCCTTGTACTTCCTTTGTGCTTCCCTTGTAATTCTTGATGCTTTGACTTGTTTACTGCATGTTGAAACTCATGGTGTTGACCTGATGCATCCTCAGACCCTCACAACCATTTCAACGTTGTTCTACTTTCTGTTTCTGTTAGAGCGCACAGTGCCTAGAGGAGTTTACCTTACAGGATCTGAAGAAACTGGAACCCAGTACGTATAGACAAATCAAATCAAGAACACTGTCGAGGGGTGTTCAAATCAAACCGGGACTTTTGATTGATTCCCTGCTACATTAAGGCACTTATCCTAGAGTGCTTGGATACCATGATCGGACAGAGTGCTTCACACCTGAAACGCTGGACAGGGATGTGGCAATAACTCCCGGCCGAGATCCTGAAATGTACAAGTGGTGTTTGTGAATGATTGTGTGTACACTTCTTAAAAACTCACCACTGTTACTGTTACTAAAGTCTTCTGTAAACGTCAATCGGTTTTATGCCTTCATTCACCAGAAATTTCATCACAAGTCCCGGTTTGTCTTGGACGCCCCTTGTAGAGTCATTACTGTGTGTATGATAGAGTAGATTCAGCATTTATTCATTGTCAAGCTGAAAACGGATTAAATGAACCGCACGCCTGTGATCAGGAACCGAACAGTGAAGAGCACATGGTCCAGTTTCAGTACAAAAGAGTAGGTACTTTTTTGTTTGTTTGTTTGTTTGTTTGTTTATTTTAAACGCTGTGATTTTGTGTGTTTTTGAACAGTCATCAAAAACATTCTGACTTACAACAAAGATTTCCCCTTCAGCGTCCAACCAGTGCCTTCAAGGTAAAAATCCTACATACTTTTCTCCTGTTATTTTGGAGAGCATGACGGAGGATAGTAATTTCACGTGTCGCACTTTAGGAAAATCTTTGCACCAGGGGAGGAGGAAAACCTCGATGTGGAGGAGGAGCTGGACACTGCTACGGGGACGGGCTTAGTCCAGTCCTTCCCCACAAGACCTCCAGGTTCCACACCATCCACAGCCCTCCACAAGCTCATTTTGTTTGTAGCCTGGACAAAACAGCCTATGTTGTCTCTCTCGGGTTTTTCTAAGGCGTGTGAGCCACTGACCGGGGAAAAGAAATCCAAAGCTCATTAAAGCATTATAATTTAATTAACGCTCAACGTGAAACCTGATGAGCACAAAGCAGCTTTGCAACGTAGCGTTACCCTTATTTAGTCAGGATAATATGATGATATGTTAACATGGAGCTGGATTTAATAATCTGCCTTAAAATAAGCTACTAATAAGCTACTTACTCAATGTAAACAAACACCTAAACCAATAGATCTTAATTAGAAAAGCAAAACTGAATATCTTTTCTGGGAGTAGTTCATATTCCACCACTGAAATAACCTACTAATCTACCTTTCCGATTTATTTTCAATCTGAAAACGAAAGGGAGTGTATTTGACTGATGACGAAAGAAGTACAAGAAGGCGTAAACATAAACTTTTCAATGGACCAACCCAATCCAATGGAAACCAAAACCATACTGTATAATGTTGTCACACTGCTCATTTGGGAAGGGGTAGCTCAGGTGGCTAAGGTTGTTGGTTTGGGGATCTGAGGATCCAGGTTCAAGCCCTGCCATCGGTAGCTTGCCACACCCCCATACTATCTCCAGTACTACCCAGCCACTGCTTGCAGTGCCCACCCCAAGCCAGGATAAAATGGGAGGGTTGCGTCAGGAAGGGTATTCGGCGTAAAACCTGTGCCAACTTGTTTTGCGGATTGATGGTCCACTGTGGAGCGACGGGAGCGGTAGCACAACATCATGCACATACATTTTAAGAGTTTTGGTTAACCATGAAACATAAAGTGGGGGAAAAGTCCAACATGTGTGACTTTAAATTCAGGTTCCACTGGCTGACTCATATAATTATACAGCTAATGATTATTTTTGTTTTGAAAAATTAGTTGTCACAGTCTGGAAATGATTTATGACTGAAAACTGAAAACCTGTGGTTTAAACTATGAGGTGTATTGTTTGCAACAGGTACGTTATTACCCCAGCTTCCCTCAGAGCCAGGGATGACGCTGCTCACTCTGAAAATTGAGAAGATCGGTTTAAAAGACGCAGGGCAATGCATCGAACCCTACATTACCATCAGTGTCCGAGGTAACATTATTATTATTATTATTATTATTTGTAGTAGTAGTAGTAGTAAATATTAAAAAAAAGATGTTTGTGTGGTGTTTTTTCTCTGCTTCAGACTTGGATGGTGTGGATTTGAACCCTGTTCAGGACACTCCAGTGTCAACACATAAAGAAGACACATACATTCATTTCGACGTAGACGTGGAAATCCAGAAACATCTCGAGAAGCTACCAAAAGGTCCGAAGAGTTTTCGCACAGTATTTTTTAACTTCTGGTGATCAGCTAACCTAGTTCATAGTTTGTGAATCATAAGACAGTTAAAACGTCTTCTCACAGCAAAACAGCATGAGCAAGCAGTTTCTCCATGTCTGTACTTTTTCTCTTTTTGATTACTGTTTTTGTACTGCAGGTGCTGCTATTTTCTTTGAATTCAAACACTACAAGCCCAAGAAGAAGTTCACCAGTACTAAATGTTTCGCCTTCATGGAGATGGATGAAATCAAACCTGGCCCCATTGTGATCGAGCTGTGAGTAGTGGCAATTGTAATGGCAAGCTGTGTGTGTAATGAACATCTGCTCCAGCCTGACCTGTGTGTACACGTGATCTTAGGTACAAGAAGCCGACCGATTTCAAGAGGAAGAAGCTCAACCTCCTCACGAAGAAGCCGCTCTACCTTCACCTCCATCAAACTCTACACAAAGACTGAGCGACACGTGGACCAGCACAAAACTGACCATTAGGAACAGCACTTTGTCTCACCTGCCAACCTTTTGCATTACTAACGTTGGGTACATTTTATGCCTTTTATTAAAAAACAA
Organism: Clarias platycephalus; assembly: GCA_030068275.1. Lineage (NCBI taxonomy): Eukaryota > Metazoa > Chordata > Actinopteri > Siluriformes > Clariidae > Clarias > Clarias platycephalus. The sequence continues at coordinate 28,602,721 of JAQQZT010000012.1, read as the reverse complement.
ACTGACATAACCATATGGCCATATTGCCTGTACGTGTCCAAGTGTTTAGAAAGATGAACAACACTGAGTACATCATCCTTGGTCCTTCCAAGTCATCACTGATCAAGGAAGACATGGACTTTGTGCTCTTTACAGCCAGTGTGATGGTCAGGCCATCGCCATGTTGTGCGTGTCATGAACCCATTACTTCTGGTTTATTGTTCATTAGCATTATGGAAGAGATTTGCTATTAACTTTTTTTTTTTTTAAGTAAAAAGAAGTAAACACATCTTTGGACTCTGTATTAAATCGTACTGATAATCGTTCATCCTCCCTGCTGCTTATCCTGCATAGTGGGGCCTGGAGTCTCCGTCACGCACCTCAAGGCAAGGCACACCCTGGATAGGGTGCGAAAAATATGGACACACACTTACACACCTGATCACTTTTGGGAACACCCATCGCAGATGCTAAAACTTCATGTCTCTGGACTGTCAGCGGAAACCCAGATTCTAAACACGCTGAAGGTGCGAGGCATTTATCACAGCTAGCAAATCTATCTGTAGCCAGCTAAGAGTATGTGTTTTTTCATATTTTAAAGACGGCCATTCCAAAAGCTTCAACTTACATTTACAGCATTTGGCAGACACCCTCATCCAGAGCGACTTACATTTCATACCTGAGCAGTTGAAGGTTAAGGGCCCCAACAGTGCCAACTTGGTGGTGCTGGGGTTTGAATGGGGTTTGTCATGTATGAACCTTCCAGGCAATAGTCCAAGGCCTTAACCACTGAGCTAATCCTATCCCAACTCCTGTTGAAGTAGTTTCTGGTGTGAGATTAAGGTGTATTTTACTCATTGTCCTGTTGTAGAAGTCACAAACTTTAGTTCGATACTGGTATCCATGCTTCTGTCTACTGAGCAATGGTTCCTGAAGCAACCCACAAGCATACCTTTTTGTGATCGCGATCAAAGTGTTGCACTTTCACTTCATCAAACCACATAGTTTATTCCCTCTTTGACCTAGATATATTTTTGCTTACATCAGAATGAGGTAACCGGTAAGGTTTCCTTCAGATGACTTATTCATGCAGATCATGTTTGTGCAGGCAACACTGGATTGACCTTAGTGCAGCTCCAGTGTCAGGGGGTTTCGCCTTTCTCTCCAGCACGCATGCAGATCATTCCATTCGCTTGGTCTGCAGGCTTCAGATTCATTTCCTGATCCTCAGGCAGATGTTTAGAGGAGAAAGTTTGGAAGTATTCCACTCTGGATTTGTTGTGCATGATGACAGTTTTCAAGCTGCCTTGTAACCATGCATTAACATATTAAACAGATTACAGTTAATTTGAATTGAAGGCACCAAAGTTACTATTTGCTAAACTTACTACGCAGTTCATTTTATACATTCACCAACTTATACGCATGTTTATTCAATTTATACCCTCCATTTACTAAAAATCTACATACCGGATTCCAAAAAAGTTGGGACACTAAACAAATTGTGAATAAAAACTGAATGCAATGATGTGGAGATG
>JAQQZT010000012.1:28573504-28587473 GCA_030068275.1 Clarias platycephalus | reverse complement strand
CCCAAAAAAAAAAAAAAAACAAGAAAAGGGCAGTTGAGGCATCCTGGAGGAAAGGGGGGGGTGCTCAAGCTCCTTTCGCCCCCCCCCCCCCCCCCGTGCCTGGTAGAGCGGGTGTAGTAGTTACTTTTCTCTTTCCATATACAGTACACACACCGTTATTTGACAGCATATCACTTGAGCAACAGTAAAAGAATGGAATGCTATTGTTAGTTTCAGCTGCTCAAGGGGTTGCCACAGCGGACACAATTTTGCACAGGTTTTACCCGGGATGCCCATCCTCCTACTTTATCCAGGCTAAAGACCAGCACAGCATCCAGTGGCTGGGAATTGAACCCAGGCCTTCCTCATGGTAGGCGAGAAACCTACTACTGAGCCACTATTTCATGTTGTGGGGTCACAAGTATTACAAAATATCCAACAGCATTTCTGTAGTGTAGCGAACAGATTTGCCTTTGCATCATTTTTTCTCACTGGATAAAGTAAAATAGCCCCAATTTTCCCTGAGGTCCATCATGTTGAACTGTCATTTTGAAATCACAATGCAGCAAAAGTTCTAAAATGAAGTAAAAATTACTTACAATTTCTGCATACACTCCAAGGTATTTAGATGCAAAAAGAAAGAAGTCCAGAGCATCATTCAAGGTCGATGTGCTTGCTTGTTCGTAGTTTGCGTTATTGTCGGAGAAATCAGATGCCCTTGAAGAGTCTAATGAATCTGATAAATCAAATGGTAAAACGTTATCTAAACTATTTCAGTAGTTATACCCACCGAAGTAGCAACAGCAAAAAAGCCACCAACCTGAAGAGGGATCAATCTCAAATCCTAATATGTCCAAAGGATTATCTAAGATAGCTTGTGGTCCTCTCTGAATCTCTGCTGTTTCTTGAAAAGTTGCTTGAACATCTTCATTTTTATTAAAATGACCAGCGTCTTCCCCAGGACCAACATCCTTGCTGTTGGACTCATCCTCCTGCTCTTTTACACTGAACAGTTCACTGGCTTCTTGAGGAACCTCTGGCATTTCTTTTACTTCTGTCTTGGGTTCTGGGATAGGTTCTATTGGACTTTCCACCTCTTCAGACACATTCTCTGCTAGCATTGGGAAAGAAATGAAAAACAAAATGCATGAGATATATCTCATTGATGTTAGGAGAACACTTGCACTCGGCCAAAAGACAGTACTGGTGCTGCTGGTGCTGATAAAAAATTTTTTATGTTGTACATATAACACAGAAAATGAGTGTGCCAAAGAATTTACTTCTGAAGTTAATGCAACATGGAAGTGACCAATTATACTTCCCTAAAAATTTCAAGTTGCTAACTTCAGGCATTTTGGAGAGATGATTATATGTGCACCAAAAATGGCAATTTTCAGCCTTATACCGTCTTAAACAATAATTTATACTTTTATTACTACAAACAATAACAATGCAAATTAATCATATTTCTTTTAGCAAATTTAGCAAATGTGTTTCTTTTTATCTGATAAAATATAAATGTGTATGCATATTTACAAAAAAACAAAGCTTTGGATTGGGAGATAAGAAGCATTAAGAATTATGGAAAATTGTGTTATATGATCCTATCTAAAAATATATTTTTTTACCTAGGTGAGACATTTTTTAGCACCATGTTTTGGGCGACTTTTAATTGACCTACCAGTTTCAAAGACAGACTGGTTTTCCTTCGCCAATGGGACTCTCTCGCTGTATTTCTGATGCAGATGAAAAACAAATTCTTGAAAGTCATCTAAAATGGCATCTTGCTCATCAGTAAAGACCGGGTCGAGCTGCTGTCCAAGCTCAAGCGCTCTCTGCTCCCGAGCATCCTGTATCTTGTCAATCTCATCAAGTATGAGGTTTCCTGAAACCTCCAGGATGTTCTCCAGAGCGATCTTCAGGTCCTCACTATTCTGAAAATGAGACTGCCTGGTAGCCTTCAGCTGATCGTCCAAGTCAGTGAACATTGCTTCAATTTTGTAAAGGTCTTTAAGGCTAAGGTGACGCAAGATGCGTTCGATCTCCTCGTCTTTGAAGTGGTCTCTTAAAAGTGTGAGGCGCATCACGCTGTCGCTGTACTCGGGCTCGCTACTCGGAGCAGAAGCCTTCTGAATATCGTCTGCACCATTAGTGTTAACAGGCTTTCTAACATCTTCATGAACATTTGATGAGTCTGAGACGTCCAGCAATGTTTCCAGACCATCATGAGTTATCTCTTCTGAGGTGTTCTTATTCTGCTTAAGTTCAGTGTTTGCAATGGTGTCTTCTGTCTCCTCAACTTTATCAGTAGACAACAGCGCATTTTCATCCTCTAGCAGCTCCTCAGGTTCAGTTTCCACGTCCTCCTCACCCACTTCATTATTCCCATCAATGTCAAGTTCACGCTGTTCTTTTTTCAGCGTCGTTTTAAATAAACCTATGATGTCTTTTTTAACTGAGTTGATTTGCTCATCAGGCTGCTCATTAAGCTCAGTTACAACGTCAGCACTTTCCATCACAAAGGCCTCAGGTTTGGGTTCGCCTGACTGTATACCATTTTGGATAGACTTCGAGAGATGTTTTTCCACTGGGATCTCTAACACCAGATTCTCATTTTCTAACTCTGATGTCAGAGAGTCAGATTCAGATTCCGATTCAATAAAGATGTCATCCGGATCTACAGACTTGCCCTGAATCTCTTCTAATTCTTTATATTTTAACATAGTGTTTTGTTCCTCTGTTTTAGGATACGCATTGTCATCTAAAGAATTTATTTCAGAGTCATTAATAGAAGGTTTTGCTTCATTCTGTACTTCACTTGTTCCTGAGTCAGGAACTGAAATAGTCTGAAGTTCATCTAAACCTTTTTCAGCTGTTTTAGAGTGAGCATCAGCTACCACCGCTGCCTCCTCCTCTTCCTCATCATCATCATCATCTTCATTATCGTTGTCATCTTCAGGTAAATCCGTCCTCTTACCTCCACTTACAATTTTAAAAACTGTGTCTCCGAGAGTAGACCACATGCCATCATCCTTCTTTGCCTCAGCTGAAGGAGAGGACTGATAAGGACCGGGTTTATCTTCTGACTTGGGTGTCTCTTCAAAAGTAAGCAGTGATGGCTCTTTCAGACTTTGCTCTTCTAACTCGATTGGCTCCTTAACTTCTGGGTCACTGCTCTGATCTTCATCGGGGTCAGGGCTTACTTTTCGTGTGACTTCCTCATCCGAAGTAACAGCATCAAAAGTTGTCCCTAAAGTCGTTTTTAAACTGGAAAAGGCTTCTACCGGTGTCGTATGGTCACTCCTCTGTAAAGTTTCAGCATCCTTAGATGAAGGTTTATCTGATGTGTCCTTGTCTATTGCTTGCTCCTGATTATAATCAGCCGCAGCGTCAGAACTCTTTCTAACATCGTAACCGTCTTCGTCCTTTACATTCGAAGATGTCGTTTCCAGTAGCACCTGAGCTGTTCCACGATCTTCAGCAGGTTCAGTTTCTTGTTCTGTATGCGACGAATCCGAATGAAAGACCTTCCTCGGAGTGTCTTCTATCTCTTCATCTTTAGCAGCATCCTCACTGAGAGCCAGTTCTTCTTGCTTAATAGCTGACTCGGTTGCATCAGGAACATTTGTCTCTTGAAAAGTAAGCAGTGCAGGCTTTTTTACAACCTCCTCTTCTGATTCACTTGGTTGCTCGACTGAGTCACTGTGCCGATCTTCATCTTCATCATCATAGGGGCTTACTTTTTGTGTTTTTTCATCATCAGAGGTAACAGCATCGAAGGTTGTCCCTAAAGATGTTTTTAATTTGGAAAAGGCTTCTACAGGTGACGTATGGACACTTGTCTCTAAAACTCCAGCATCCTTAGACGAAGGTTCATCTGGCATGTCCTTGTCTCTGGCTCGCTCCTGATCAGAATCAGCATCAGAACTCTTTTCAACATCGTAATCATCTTCATCCTTTACATAAGATGTTGTTTCCAGTGGCAGCTGAGCAGTTCCAGGCTCTCGATCATCATCTTTTTCAACTGTGTGTTCGTCTTCATCTTCTGTAATCATGGAGTCAGAATCTATAATGTCCTTGCTAGTGTCTTCAGTCTCTCCATCCTCAGCTGTATCCTCACTGGGAGCTTGTTCTTCTGTTTTATCACTCGGTTCATCAAGCTCGTTGGAGAATGAGTCTCCTAACAGCACATCGATGTCATAGCTTTCAAATTTATCCAGTCCAGTGTCAAAGCAGACAAAGTCTGTTTCCTGAGGAAGGACAACAAACAGAATGAGAACTTCAATCTAGTCATGAACCTTAATGAATTTCCTTCCAGCATATAGTCCATACGTAAAAAAAAAAAAGCTTACATGACATAAGTGATCAGGAAACAGTATACCTACCTCAGCAGGTACTTCTATTTCTTTATCTGTATATACATGATTTATTTTCAGAAATTCCTTTGGGAAATAGCCAAAGCTGTTACCAACCTACATAAAAGAAAAAAAGGTTCTGTTTGTTAATACTAAGCAACAATAAGACGCATCTGATTAGTTAACTCGTTTGTGTAATGTTACAAGGCATCATCTTTCATTTAATTTGTTTCATAGTAATCCTTGCCTAATTATAATACAAATTAAAGGACACCTGTTAAGCAAAATCCACTTTTTAATCACTCAAACAGATCTCTATTATGTGTATGCAACCAAAAACATGAGAAATCATTCAATCGGTTTTGTCCGTTTTCATTTAAACAGGCAAATCAGATTCACATGACCTCATACAAGAAGAGCCGTTCAGCTGCGCTGTTCCCTGGAGGGGCGTGGCTCAGCAGGAGCTCATTTACAAATACACTTAAAAGTACATGATTGAGGAGTATTTCAGTTGGCGGTTTAACACACTTTTTGGAAGCGGTCTGATACTTGTGGTAACTGATGTTTGACCTTTAAAAAAGGGAAACTATTCCTATTACTATTTACAAGTCTAAACCTCATTTCAGACAAAAAGTATGGGAGCGTTTATGGAGAATTTTTAAAAACTATATATTATTAAAATTCTACATTAATGATTCCTTGCCATGCCCTGGCTTCAGGTGACTTCAGGTGTATCTGTCGTTCTGTGAGAAAACATGTTTTTGGGAGAGCGCATCAAAAATCTGTAAAACAGGAGAAATAACTTCTAATAATTTAAATACTTCTATTTTCATCCCCAGTCCTCTCTCTCTGTCTGTCTTTTTCTCTTGCTCCGTCTCTTTCTTCTACAAGAAAGTATCAGGAAAATTTACTTACAAAGTAATAAGCAAATAATTTGTGTGCTGTGTAATGGATAAAAATAAAATCCATGAACCAAATTCTAAAATAGTGCAATAAGCTAATTTTTAAGTGAGTTTTTTTACCCTTCAAGTTTCAGTAGCAACACATGGCAACTTATTTTGCAGGGTACAGTTAATTCGCCGTGAAATGAGAAGCTGTTTTTTTTTTTTTTTAATCCAAGTTGATAGCTTCAACAGTTTCTGAATTATGCCTGATTTAAAAAAAAAAAAATACATAAATAAATCTGGTGCTGGACGCACCTTTTCTTGGTCTTGTCAAAAAAAAAAAAAAAACAGGCGATCACAGAATGAACCAGTGATAAATGATTAACAGTCATACTCACGCTTCCAGCCCAGACATCTGACCTATGTCCTGAGAGTTTATAGTACACATATATCGCCTCTTCTTTTTTAAAGGACAGAAAACGGCAGTCTGGACCGGTGAAATCCAACGTGGCTTTCCCTCGACACAGAAGCACTGAGAATAGAGAAGAAAGAAAGAACTACTTAGATGAAATTCACTTCCACATCTATAACTGGTAAGCCTTATTGAAGTTTTCAAAGTATTTTGAATTTAGAATCTAATTACAGCAGTTTTGGGTGTATTTTTAGATATCGGTCTGCACAGAAATATAAAGTCTTAGTCTAATGTTTCTAATAAACTTGTTCAACATATTACATAATATAATGAGCTTACACAGGGACGTGATACATGTGATCTCAATAAACTGATATATTACTTTTACATTAACAAATTATCATGGTAACAGGCTATACATTTTCCCACAGCAGGAATTGAATATACTATAGCTGTATGTGAATAACTGAAATCAAACAAGTCCAACCCGTAACTGCCAATTCTGCTCATAATACGTTACTTTGGTTACGTTACTACTTTTTCTTTGAAGTCGCTTGAAAAAAATTATGGGTCATGTTTTTTTGTTTTTTTTGGAATTGGTTTTTAAAAATATGGTTGCTAATCACCACTGTAACACCCTCCCACAGACTCTCATGTGGACCTGCACAGAGATTCTAAAGATCCTGCTCCCCAGAACTGTTATAGGTTTGCAGCCACGCCCTCCTCTCCCCCGCAGGAGAAAAATCATGTAATTTAAGCTCGGTCTCCTCATATTTCTAGAATGCTGGGAAAAATAAGTCCAAATATGGAGGAAATATAAGAAAAAGATAGGAAAAAGAAAAAACTTAATAATGTAGGCTTGTAATACATTTTTGCCGGCGGCAAAAACAAGCAAATCATCCTCACATACTAAAATCAGTTTACATGGTTTTGTTACCTACTCCTGCCCTGACCTTTTTCCATCTTACATTTGATTGTTTGTGATAGATGTGTGTGCCTGGACTTCCACAGGAAAAAAAAAAAAATGTTGCAGTTTTATTTTTGTTAAAATATTTTAATGAATAAATAAATAAAACAGTACCCGTCAAAAGTTTTCAAAACTATGAATTTACCACATGAAATTATGTAATTAAGTAACAACAAGTCAGGTGTTTTTTTAAAGACATGAAGGTCAGTTGTTTTTAAATAATTCTTAGCAAAAACAGTTGTTTTTTTTCAAGCACCATGATGAAACTTGGCTTTTCATGAAGATCATCCCAGGAAAGCAAGAAGAAGAGTTTACCTCTGCTGCAGAGGAGAACTTCATTTAGAGATACCAGCAATTAACAAACATCACCTCAGATTAGAGCCATTATGAAGGCTTTACAGGATACATCTCAATATCAATTATTGTGTATTTTGGATGCTTTCAGTATTGTTTTACAATGTAGAAAAAAAAAATACTAATCAGGAAAGACCATGGAATTACACAGGATATATGTAATATACATTTTAGTTTATGCAATATGTTGTTAAAATGTTAATGTTAACTTTGTTGCCTTGATAATATTGGGCTCGTTCCGGGCGTGTTTATGTCTTGGCACCCCAAGCTAGTCATAATAAACCACTTCTCTACTTAATTAAGGCTGAGTTAGCTAGCTAGGCTAAGCAGCTAAACTGTAAACACAACACAACACTGCACCCATGCTTGGTTTTCCTACACTATTATTAACACGACAAAAGGAAATAAACACTCTTGGGTGTTTTGAGATATAGCACTTAATGGTTAATCAGAAAGTTATAAATAAATGCGCGGGGTTGTGTCAGGTTATAGCTGCTCGTCCGTATCTACTTACTGCTACATTCCTCATCGGCGCATCGTTTAAAGTCAGAGAAGCGCCGGTCTGACGAGGCTCCCGAACAACATGTGCCGATAAACAAGAGAAAAAGGAGCAAACATGAACTAGCGCTCGTCATTCTGCCGCGTTAGGTTAGAAAACCCTGCCTGAGCGTGCGGCAGAAAACACACACACACACACACACACACACATAAGCCGACACGTCAGCACATCCGCGAGGCTGAGAGGAGAGAACATCCTGGAGTCATGTTACACTCCTTCAGGAGGAGAATTAAAGGGGCAGCTTCTCAAACCAAACACCCGAAGTGACCACAAGTCTACGGACACCCCCAGCATCACACCAATGGCATGTTAAAAAAGAAAGAAAAAAAGGACAAATCTGATGCACCTGGGGATGACACTGGTTTCCCCCAATGCTGTAAAACACGCCTGTGTTGATTTAACACTTTCACCTGAATCCACCTGGACCTACAGTATATAAAGACTCAGTCACTCATCGTCTGTACCGCTTTATCCTGTACACAGGGTTGCAGGCGAGTCTATCCCAAGGGACTTAGGGCCTAGGTGCACACACACACACACACATACACTAAAACACTCATTTACACACTACAGGCAAATTGGGAATGCCATTTAGCCTAATCTGCATGTCTTTCGAATGTGAGAGTACCCAGAGGAAACCCACCAAGTACGGCGAGAACATGCAAACTCTGAGGCAGAAATCGAACCCAAACCCTAGAGGTGCAAGGCGATAGTGCTAACCACCGTGCCACCCCTATGTGAACACATAAAGAGGTGATTTCTATAATAGAAATTGAAAATAAGAAAGTGATGGTGCCTGTCTGAAAATCTTCAAAATATTATATAAATCTTAATAAAACATAGATTGAATCAGATTCGAGAACATGCAACAGGTCATCATTTATGTCAGTAGCCTTTCAGGAGATGTTCTTCACTGTGTGACTGACCAACTGGTAGACTCTATGAGCTGTGATGAGTCTGGCAAGAAGGTGATAGGAAACGTAGTTTCTATCCTGAGCAACCATTAAAATTGATTATAAATTAAGTAATTGACTGTTATTGAGGTTATGGACCACCTGAATTGTATAATACTCTGGTAACAGACCCACCAGTCCTTAGTCCCAGCATGGCAAAGCCCCGGGGCACAATGGCAGCTCCGTGAACACATGATTTGTTAAGGTACATGAAACCTGAGTGTCCTGGCACCATCCGAACATTTTACCTGAGCTGAGCTGAATGAACACAAATGCTCCGAAAATCTAGTGGAAAGCTATCTTCTCAAAAAAGAAGAGTGGAGTACATTATGTTAGGAAAGTAGGGACAAACTCAGAAATAGGATGTTCAAGCACATATGGATGGCTGTACGGTGTTTGATATTTGAAATAAAATTTTAATTATATCTGTTATTGTGGTCCAAGAGTGAATGTTATTATTATTATTATTGGTATGACTACTTAAAGTGCAAAAACCCAATAAAAATGGTCAATAAGCAATATTTAGGTAAGTGAGCTGGGCCTGATTTGCCCAATGGTGGCACTTTAGCACAAGGTATTGAGTGCCAGAAAAAAAAAAATCTGTTTACCTTGTCAAGACAGTGATGGAACTTCATGAACCATTTAGTGCCACCCACATATTTAAATATTTATTTCTTTATTTATTGTCAATTTGTCTAATATGCAAAACATCCTTTTTGTGATATAACACTTTTTTTCCCATCTTTCCCAAGCAGAAATTTGCTTGGTTTATGGATTTACAACAATTTTTTGACAAACATTCATTCTAAACAGAAGTCAGATCATTTCATTCCTGACAGATGTGGTCAGCATAAGGTCAAGATCTTGTTCAGGCAAAGGTGTGCCATAATCCCACTTTGCACTGTGTGATATGATTGAATCTTTAAAATGATTCTGGGAATTATTCCATCTACAAGGCCTGTGTGATTCTTTTGTCATAGTGCCACCATCTGGACAGACAAAGTAAGGTTTATAAAAAATTCACTCTCCTCCTTGATGCATCAGGTTATCATGTGTGCTATATGACAGGATATACTGTAGTTATGTACATATATTCGTGATCAATTGTCATAATGTCACCAGCCGGAAAACAAAAACAGGGTCAAGTTTTTTTTTTTTATACACTTTATGTATTTTGAACAGTGTTGCCATGACAATTAACCCATAAGGCATTTCAAAGAGGAGTCCACTGAATTTCATCTGATTTAGCCCACAGCTCACATACCTGGTCCATGATAAAGTATAATCATACCTGCTAATTAATCTGATTAATCATTATAGTGAAACAAACTGGCACCAGGATGTGAGGTTTATAAATCAAACCTTTTCATAATCATCTTTAAGGGCTGACCAGATTCATGCTTAGTTCGATCAACATGATGTCAAGATAAAATCACAATGTGATTAAGTCATGTGCAAGACAAAACGTCTGGCAAAATTCACTTTTACAAGACTTTGATGTAGCACCAAGTTTCACCAGTGTTAATTATGAGGTATAATCACACAAAAGTACTAATTAACAGATTGAACATTTGAATATTTCTCTTGGAGAAATTATAAAAGTCAGATTACTAAATTGAAAAGGAATTGAATTTAGCAAGATTTTTAAAAAATAAAGAGAAGATATTATGACTTTTGTTTACATTCTCCCCCAAAGGATTATGGAATTCTTATCATTTCAAAATTTGCTCCTTTAGAAGATTTAAGATAAAAATCATAAAGCTATTGTGCATGATTTATGGCATGGTAATAAAACATTACATAATTATTCTCTATTCACAATGCAATGCAATGGACAATTAATACATTCTTTATGGAATTTCATAAGCATATTTCATAAGCAGCGAGCTGGCGAAGAGCTGGATGATCTCGGCGCTGGGCAACCTGCAAGTATTCCCAGTTTTCAGAGTGTGGTGTTAATTTATTTTGGGGTCTCGCTCGGCTCGGCTTTTCGAGCACGGTCTTCTGAACTGAAATATTTTTCTGTTGAACTCAAAGTCTTAGACACTTGCAAACACAGCCACAACTCAACAGAACAGTGTCAGTGGAAATTGCTTTGCTCAGCACTACTAAGTTCACACTTCATGACACACAGACGGAGAAAATTTAACACAGTGAAACCATGCCCACTGCCACACAATAAAATAATATATTTTATATCTGAAGCATACCCTTACTGTGTGTAACAAATATTGGTTTGCTTCTGTTACAAGTCACCACAGAGGAGCAAACAGTCCACATATTAGATTTGGCACAGGTTATTCTTCCCCGTGATATCATTCTTCATGGTTTATCTCGGTTCGGCACCAGTACTGAAGGGTGCACAGACTTATTTGTCCACCATCATGTGCATCCCATGCACACAGACTTGAGGCAGGAATCGAACCTGGAACCTGGAAGTGCAAGGCGACAGTGTTAAACATTAAGCCAAATTATTTATTTCTCTCTTTTTTTATACGATAATATTGTTATTGTGATGGACAACAGTACTTTGGCTCCTTAGGTATACACCAACCAGTTCCACAAGACTTTTGGGGATGTGCTGTAGTGTCAGGACATTGGCAGAGGATCCTTTGGTTGCTGGGGACTGCGGTGTGGGGCCTCCATGGATCGGACTTGTTTGTACAGCACATTCCATGGGAGCTTGATTGTACTGGTATCTGGGAACGTAGGCTTTTCTTTTTTTCCCTCATTGCCAGCATTGATCTTTAAAAAAAAAAAAAAATCTATTTATGCTACATTAGCTTTTCTATAAGATTGGGCATAATAGACTAGCGTTTGGTCCCCAGAGGCATAGATGAGCCTTGGTTGCTCATAATCCTGTCACCAGTTTACTGGTATATAAAATCAATGTTATTCAATTCACCTGCCAGTGGTGTTCGTGTTGTGGTTGATCGGTGCAATTGGTCAGCTTACTTCTTCTTCATAAACCCAATTAAGGAAAATGTTGTCAGCTACATAAAAATATATAACCCAATAAGTAAACATTCTGAGAGTAGTGCTAGACCTGAGATTTTGTCTTACTTTGACCTATGACTTTTCAAGGTAGGTTTATGTTGTTTGTGTTTACATTTGCTTGAAAGTTCTTTTATTCATGTCCAAGGTTCGGGAGAAGTGTTATTTTTCCCATCCTGCTGTGTGCTTCTTTTGTTTCGCATGATGTGGCTTACTGGCAGGAGGTGTGAAGAAGTTTCTGGAAAGTTACACCCATATGATAAAGACTGTAAAACTAGAATGTAGTCTTGGATACATTAATAATTTAATAATGTTGTGTGTAAAAACCAAAAACACAACATCTTTCAGAAACACTCATTCTTCTCTGTATATACGTATACAGTCATCATAAGGGTTGCATCCGCTACCAGTCAAAAGTTTGGACACACCTACTAATTCCATGGTCTTTCCTGATTTTTATTTTTTTTCTACATTGTAAAACAATACTGAAGCCGTCCCAAATATGCAATAATCTCCACAGTTGATATTGAGATGTGTCTGCTACTTAGAGCCTTCATAACGGCACTTACTGTATCTGAGGTACTGTTTGGTAATTGGTGATTTCTCAGGCTGGTAACCCTAAACAAATTCCTCTGCAGTAGAAGTAAGTTTTGGTCTTGTTTCCTGGGACGATCTAAATGAGAACCAGTTTCATCATGGTACTTGATGAATGAAGCACAAATAAACGTAATAATACTGTTCTTGCGAGAACTATTCCAGAACAGCTGACATTTATGTCTTAAAATAACAACTGACTATTATTATTTATGAATTGATGACCATATGTATTATTTCATAGTTCTGAAAACAAATTTTGTTCTAGAATGTGACATACATAAATACACACATACAGTACTTTCATACAATACCGCTACACTCGTATGTTTATGCAGTTATCTAATTAGTCAGTTAATATTCACATCACACATCACAATAGAGAAAAAGTTTGATGTCTTTGTATTGTATCTCTTTCTTTGTAAGTGAGCTCCCTGTTGAATCCAATATTAGCTGATGAAACTTATAAGCCACTACTGTTCATATAGAAATTGTATTATTATTATTTTTTATTTAATTGATTACAGGAACAAAGAGAATGGCCAGACTGGTTTGAGCAGACAGCAAGGATTCTCATATAACTGTGGTGAGCAGAAAAGCATCTCTGCATGATGAACCACACCAGTCGAGGATCAGGTGTCACTACTACAAGCTAAGAACAGAGATCTGAGGCTACAGTGGGCACAGACTCCCTCAGCCTGGACAGACTGCAAATATTGTTCTTATTAAATATCATAAGAAGTAGAGGAATAAGGTAGAAAATCTAGAAAGCAATTATTAAGTCTAGCACTAACCTTTAGCTGAGGCATTTACTTAGTGTACAGTATTACTGTAATTACAGAAATTGTAGCTGATGTTCATTTTTTTTAAATCCTGTGTTATGCTGCTTCTGCAAAAATGAAAAGATAAATAAAAATCTACTGTTTTCCTATAATTATAGAAATTGTAGTTGGTGTTTAAATCCTTTGATGTGCTTATACATCAAAAAAGAAATTAGTACACCTAACTTACCTTTTAGTGTTTGTTTATTTGTTTATTTATTGTTGTTATTTATTTATTTAAACTTCTTTTATTTTTTAATTTTTGCTTTAAATATTTCAGTAGAGTTCCAAAAGTGTATAGTTGAAAATTGACGGAATTTAACAATACGTTTAATATGGTTTTATTTCTAGCAGCTCAATTACAGGGACATGTATGTCACAGACTACACATAATCTAAAAGTTACATAAAATTTTTACAAAAAACAATTATTTATTAAATGTGTTTTAAAAGTAAAACATACTGTATAATCCTTGTTCTGTTTTTTTTTAAGGGGACATAGAGTTTCCCAGCTCAGCAAGTCTTTAGGACAGAGGAGTTTACACTTTCTGACTTAAATAAATAATTAATACACAATGAAATTACATGCTGCATACATTTCTTGAGAGAGAACTGAACACTGACTAAAATGCACAACATGCCATTCATTAGTGAATAAAACATAATAAATCTTTGCAAATCATCACATCACTCCAGCATGCATTATTTACATATAATGACTTGATTGAGACATCAAATTTATAAAAAGAACATTTATGCAGGACTTTTGTCTTGCATTTCCAGAAACCAGGTTTGATTCTCTTCTCTGGTCTGTGTGCATGTTCTCACGATGCTTGGTGGGATCCCTCCAGGAACTTCAGCTTCCTCCAACAGTTCACAGACATGCAGATTAGGCTAATTGTTCTTACCCGTGGTGTGTGAACGAGTGTGTGAATGGGTGTATGTGTGTGCCCTGCGATGGATTGGCACCTCATTACCTCATTTAAGCAATGACTTTTTTCACTTAAATCAGTCTACTCCCCCTGGATATGTCTTTACTAGTAAACCACGAACTGTTGGCCGGGGTGGGGGGATTGCAATATTGCATAAGGAGAAATG
>JAQQZT010000012.1:28549720-28571846 GCA_030068275.1 Clarias platycephalus | reverse complement strand
CACACTCTTCACACTCCTGCCATCTGGAAAAAGGTACCGAAGCATTCGGGCACACACATCCAGACTGTGCAACAGTTCGGATGTGTGTGCCCGAATGCTTCGGTACCAATTCATGTATTGCCACACTGACTCCAGAATTGTTTAAAAAAAAAAAAACATTTTAATGCATATATGTTTGCATTTAAGGTAGTTAAATAAATATTTATTTAAATAAATATTGACATTCCTTCATAATCCAACAACTATTCACACACAAGCAGGCAGCACAGCATAGTGTCGTGCGGTAGGAGCAAATTACTGTATTTGCTAAGTTTCATATGAACTGTAACGAAATGTTTTTAAAAAAATTATATAGAATCAGAATATTTAGAAAACCGTGATATTTATAGAATCGCAATACAAATAGAATCGGCACTTTTGTATCAGGATAATATCCTATTGGGTGGTCCAGGGTGATTCCCATCCCTAATCTATATGTACTACTTGAATCTCTCTCTCTCTCTCTCTCTGTCATTTGACAAAAAAATAAAATAAAAAAAAATAATAATAAAAAAAAAATAATAATAATAATTAAAAAATAAAAATAATAAATAAATATATATATATAGAGAGAGAGAGTAGGAGCCGGGAGAAAAAACCCTAAAAACTACAAATAAACCCATGGATTCAGGATAGCTTCCTCGTCCATTCTCATGTGACGTCATCCCGCTCTAAAGGTTTAAGCCAATGGGAGTGTGTCTCAGACTTGGGGGGGCGGGACAACATCCCGGGCCATCACTCTTCCAGAGCTGCGGCTGTGGGAGGGATCTGGGACTGAACTCCTCCTCATCATCATCCTCAGCATGCTCATGCTTTAGGAGTCTCCAGGAGGAGGTGCATGAGTGGTGTTGGATAACATGAAGGACGACCCAGAAGGCAGACTTCTCACTGAGGAGCCAGGGCGTCACTCCAGGGGTTGGGAACGGGAACGGGAATGGGAAGTATCTCGAGCAGCGTGAAAATCCAGCTGCTGGACAGGCTGAGAGGGAGAGCCAATCACAGGACAGTGGTGGATCTGCTGGGGAATGGCGTTGGGCCTACGTGTTCTCGAGCCCTTACGGCAACGTTAGCACCAAGCACACTGTGCACGAGAGGGGAGTTTGTTTACTGCGAGGAAATAAACATCATTTTCTTTTATTTGTTTGTTTTATTTTAAAACGGCTGCTGCTTCTTGTGGAAAGGAAGGTGGACACAGAACAACCGCAACAACATCAACACCAACAAGGAAAAACTTCAGCTCTGATTTTTCCTGGCAACAAAGCTGCAGGTAAGAGGCGTCCCGAGCCGTCTCGCGCTCAGCATTGTCTCGAGCAAATGCTACAATGTAACATTTTAAATGCGCGCGTGTTTGATTCCAGCGCTACAGTTTCATCCTGTGTTAAAGAGAAAAAGCCGAGAACTCGAGGAGTGAAGCTGTGTGTGTGTGTGTGAGAGTGGGGAAAGTTTGTCGACTCTTTTAGAAGGTAAATATCCGATGAGAAGGAAGGAAAGTGTGAGAGAGTAATGGATATTTTCTCTCACACTTATGCGTTTAAGAAATTAGTTGTGTAACCTGTAACAACCAGACACACACCACAAAACTCCTCCATCTTTTCTTTAAGCTCATTTTTTGTCCATCAGATTCTTCCTGAAATCTAAAATCTCAGACAGGTTCAAAGATTTTTTCCCCTTCTTATTCTAAATACATCTTTAAGGGTGTAATAGTCACAATGTATACTTTTTTTTTTTTAATCTATTACTTATTTTTTTAAAAATAAACAATATACACATGAATTTTATAAACATATATTAACTGTCTTGGACTAAATTAGTTCCCTAGCAAATAAATAAATAAATAAATTGATAGGAAACCTGACTTCCTGTCTGTAATGTTTGTTTTTGTATTTAGATCAGTCTTTTTATAGCCACGCCCCCAAAAAGCCAGTGTCACATTTATACCTCATTATGAGGAGAGGATGCATGATTGTACTGTAGAGCTATACCCCAACTTTCAAGCTATCAAACATTACATTTAAAAGTGTTAGTGTTCAGGTGTTCCTTGCTAACTGGAACGCTTGAACTTTAATTAATAACTTGTTACAGTTGGCTAATGTGACAGAGTGTCAAGAGTGCTGATATTTTTCTCCAACCGCACTGGAATTGTTTGTTTTCCCCACAACAAATATCCGTCCTATTACTACAGAAGACTTAATGACATCATCAGAGACGTGGAATAGATGAAAAGGAAGAAAGGATACTAGTTTTACGAGAAGCAAACTTGACAGGAATTTATGAGGCAATGCCAGCGAGCTGATGAACTGTAAAGTGAATATGGGTACTTTAGGGCCTGTTTCCGGTACGAGTTGTAATGAGTGATAGTTTTGTCAAGTTTTAGCAACTATAAAGAACCTAGTGAAACCGTTATACAAACCCCTATAACCCATGTTGATTTTATGCTTTTCTTTTTAAAACGAGGAAACAGCATTTATATACAGCCTCCTGAATGTTTTACTAAAAATAATACTCCTTTGAATGATAACTCTTAACTGTGTAACCATTCCTGGTTTTTGGCTCCACAGAAGGTGCTGATGTTCTCAGAGGGCTGCTAAACGGGTGCCATTTATTCTGCTCGGAGTTACTTTACCCAGACTAAAATAGGAAAAATATTCTGGCTTGTGTGAGACGCAGTTTTTTTTTTTTTTCTCAGCAGCTTATGAACACTTTGAAATGCAGTGTACCGAAACATTAACCCTATCATTGCAATGTGACATCATGTATAGATGGTTTCAGTATCCAAAAGTCCTAGAGTGCTGGTATTTATGTGAACACCTAACTCTGAGAATCTGCTTATGCCTATGACCCTAAGATGGACCCTGTATACCTCTGACGCCAGCGGACTTTCAAAAGCATTCTTCTCATGAAAACTGTACGTGTGTGGCGCTCCTTCTGGTGGCTGTTAGCTTTCGCTTTGCTTTTGATGCCCTGATGCCAGAATTCAACATGAAAAAAATATGCACAAAAAAAAATCATGGTCACATTACAGCATCAATGATGGTGTGCGACTACTGACATCTTTAGAGAAAACATAATGCAACACGTTGCGGCCATAGGTGAATTTGAGTTTTAAAAAAGGCCATAAATAATTGAAGTGTGTACACATTTTTGGGCCCATCTGTGTATCCATAATGTCACTTCCACTGACAAACCTATACTACTATTTCTAACTAATATTCAATTGCATGGTGTTCTCCATTAGAGGAACTTTGACTAATGACGGAACAAAAGATAACCGTTGTGGATGTAGCAGACTGAATATGATCAAAGTTGAGAAGAAGGCTGCTAGTATACTAGTCCACTTTAAAGAGCCAGCCTGCATGAACCTCTGATGATTACCCCATTCCAGGGTGAAAATGATGAGTAACGGTCCTTTGTTGCAGCACTCCCTGCATAAGAGCTCGAAAATGCACCTTTTCATGAATGTTCTTAAAACCTACCTATATAGAAATGCTTTGAACTCCAGTAGTTAGAGGTCTCTCTGGCTGCTTCTGCTGCTAACATCACCTCTATAATTATAGTATAGGTAGGTGAAAAAGGCTCAGATGTCTGCCTTGAAGTCTGACCACATCAGCGAAATGGTGCTAATGGGAATTCCTGTATTTCATGTTAAGCGTCACGCTCCCAGGTGTTGTGCTGATTATGCTGTTGAAATCAAACCGCATCATCAAAGCAGCACTGAGCGCTTGGCTTCTCTGAGGACACATTCTCGGCATGTAGATCAGGTGATCAAGGTGTTAAGAACCGTAAGGTCGCTCCAGGACAGATACAGAAGGACATGCTTTCCACAGATCTGGCCTGTGTTCAGCTTTTATGTATCGCTGAGAACACATAACAGACTGATGTTTAACTCTCTTTAGCACGAGCGTGTGTTGCTTTACAGGTTAAGTGAAACGTCAAGAGATGCAAACAGGAGAGCGGGTCTCTTCTCTGAAGCTTCAAAGTTGCGTCATTTTAATCAGTTTCTGCATTTTTTTCCTGCTAACTTCTGTTCTCACCAGATCTTAAACAAAACCAAACAACTTTTAAGTAGAGAAAAAGCAAAGAAGTTTATTAAAGATAAACATAGAAAGACAGACACTCCACAAAGCTCTAAATACAGGTTACTTGAAGTCCATAGCTTCCTTATTTTACATGGGTTTATATTCCATGACAAATCCTTCATCGCTCCTCCTTGTTTTTTTGTTTTATTAAATTTTTATTTAATATTCAATAGATATGTGTTAATTTCTTTGGCCTAGTGGTGTCGTAACTCCCGGAGGAAACCCTCTTATCTCAACTCATTTATTTATTATTTATTCATATCTGGATCGGCCTCATTGCTGACGACTTAATTTTTCCATCAGACAAAGTTTTGAGATTTTTCCGAGATGCGTAATAATCATATTATTTTATTATTCCTTTCCCAACAGTCGTGTCTCAACTGGCCGTAGTACACTTAAAGTTATTGAAATAATTAATTTATACATTTTTATTTTTATTATACTTTTTTTTTTTTATGATCTCAAGATTACATGTCATATAATGAATCATTATTGAACTTAATTATATTGATCCTAAACATAATTGATTTTGTCAAAGCTTGATTACATTAGATTATATTATTTTAATTATTATTATTATTCCTAATTTAAAAGACTGATCATTAAAATTTATTCATAAGACAATTCTATTCTTGAATCATAATTTGATTATTAACATGTATGATTTAAAACATTGATGTTTGATAATAATACGTATTCATATATGGATTGCTAATTATAAACACAAACATCACTGATGGATTTTGGTTATGTAGTGCAATATAGAGTGATCGTGTTAGTTGTAAGGGATAGTAATAGATTTGATTATTGATTATTGATCCACTCCCAAAATGTATTCTGACCATCTGTGCTGTGTGTCCGGGGAAAAAACTGAACTGAATGTTATTTCTATAACGTTTCCCAAGCGTCTCTGTTAAAGGTATTTTGGCGAAGTACTTTCTGCATTTTTTTTTTTTTTGAAAAGGAGTATTATAATAACAATATAAAATAAGATACAAAATAAATTAGTAAGTATTATTAGTACATTGTTTCAATGAAATTCAATAAAATTCAAACAGCTTTCTCTGCACTTCTTTTGTCAACATGAAAACAATCCTTATCTAATTGAACAGTTTAATCTGTGAAAACCCTTATGGAATCCTTCTACAATATCATCTCTTCTTCATCTTCTTCTGTCTCCCCCCGCCCAGGCCAATAGTGCGAGCCCCATGTCTCTGACCGAGGCTTCTATCAACGTTCTTCCACTAAATAGCGGTGGACTTCCTCAAAGCATGAGTGGTCCAACACCAAGCGCGCCTGCCAGCTCTGTCGCCGAGTCTGTACCGGATACCGGTGAGAACACTGAGCAGAACGCGAGAACACCGTCTAAAACGGATCCACCTAGCCCAAACTGTGTCAAACCGAACCGCTCTATCCAACCTTCATCATCCTCCTCAGCGTTCTCGTCACGGTTCAAGTCTCCGATGTTGCCCTGCACTCTTCCGCATCATCCTTCTGCCTGCTGCTCTTTTCAAGAGCCGGAATGCTGCAACGGGAACCAGCAGGAAGGCAGTCTCTTCCAGGGCTCGTTACATGCACGGAGGACTCTTCACATGGGCCCATGTTGTGTCCAGGGGACACCCAGCTTCTGCATGCAGCACCAGTGGCAGGAGCGTTTCCAGAACCAACCAAACATGTCCACATTCAGGTAACAGGTTTCTGGTTGATTTTTATTGATTTATTTTTTTTAAAGCTGTGTCACGTATCCTCTCTTCTTTTCTTTATGTAGGCGTGTTATTATCTGTACGCACCGCCGTAGCTAGGGAAATAGTCCCCCATGCTGGAGTACTGACTTCCAGAAACAGCCGTGTTAGAACACACACGACAGATCAGCAGCGACCACTGCAGCGAGATTGCTCATGCACACACCTGTATACAAAACACTGTATAGCACAGTTTATACACACACACACCTGTTGAACATGAATTACACACATGAAGACTATATATATATATATATATATATATATATATATATATATATATATACACACACACACACACACCTGTAGAATTAGATTGACACACATGAAGAATACAATTTACACACATATATACAAAACATACCTGTAGAATCTAATTTTCTCACTTCACACACAATCCACACACACATTTTTTTTCTATGTGTAAAAAAAAACCTCAACTGTCTGTCATAAAAGCGTGTAGAACAGTCCATGCACCTTTATGACAGAATTCTCACACACCTGTGTAATCTAAAACACACCTACAGTATAGAACATAATCCTCACATATTTATGACCGCATTTGCACACACGTGCCTCCCTGTAGAACACAATTCACACATACACCTCTAAAACACAATTACAAAATTTACACATCTTTACACAAAACACTTGTATAACACAGTTATACTTTAACTGCTCAGTGAGGAAAAACAGAACTGAATGCTAGAATTTCTAAGGTCTTATCTTCACTTTGATCTCCGTCTGTTGATGTTTCTGTGGATTTAAAAAAAGTACAAGCAACAGATAAAAGAAGTTGCAGATCAAACCTGGGAAAGCATCATAAAACACAACAAACGTGTTTGTTCCAATACTTCTGCTTACCCAAACGTTTTAGAAATTTGGCCTGGTAGAAAAACAGCATTAGTGCATTGACTTGAACTAAATGGAGTTAGTCTAGTAACATGTAGATATGTTAGGAAAGATGGGGACAGAATGTGAAAATAACCAGGAAAAAGACAGCCTGTCGGTCTGTGCTAGAACAACGTTCATTTATCTTGTGGTGCGATGGGGTTACACCCGGGACAGGCACAGGGCGGTACCAGAGTGAAGGAGTTATCAGTCTCGAGGAACAGACTAGAACCCCTCAGACCAATAAACCTGTGATTAATTGAGGAACGGTAACAGAAAAAGGCTTGGGTAGACGATATGAGCCGATGCAGAAAGGAAGCTTTGAGTCTTCAATACAATCTGTATAACATGATTCACACACCGTCTGTATACAATTTTCTCTCTCTCTCTCTCTCTCTCTCTCTCACACGCGCACAAAAACCCACCTGTGTATGATGTAATTCTCTCTCACACACACACACACACACGCACACGCACACGCACACACACTGTCTAACTCAATTCACATGAATACATACAAAGCCTATCTGTGGAACACAATTCACACACCTGTGTAACAAAACACACTAGGGTTTATCATTTGGGTTTGGCACTTTTACAGCATCACATTTAATTTGCCTGGACTGTAAAATCTATTTTTACATGTAGCCTGTCACTCTATCGCTCAGTGTCAGGAATACCGAATGTTTGAATAGAATCAACTTGTTAGATATCAAAAAAAGTTTAACTATGCACTTAACTTATCCCAGTTATATAAAATCTCTTACAACATAGCCAGATTTGAATCACAGCTCATTTATCACATCTGTAGACTTTCATCAGGGAACAAACAGATGTTTTTTTTGTTTTAAATAAAAGCTTTCCATCATGTCTAAGATCATGCTTATATAACCCTAACACACCTTATCATTATGTTGTAACAATAGCAATCTGTACTAGTACTGACCTTAAGAAATATTCTAAAACCACTCAATTTCTAGTCCTATGTTTTATTCCAAACTGCTCGGCGGTTAACGGTCTCGCCACCGGCAATCTCGTTAAAGCTTCCCAAAGCGGCGTGTCCATTCTCTACCGCTCTGTCACAGAAGATGTGGTAACATTTTGGGGAACAACCGCATGTTGAGTGTGAAGGTCACAAACTTTTGTCATATTTTGGTTGTATTTTGTGGTCGGTCAGCCTGCGATTAGCAAGCTACACATGCGCTGAGCTAACTTCCTGTTGGGTGTATTGTGAATACGCACCCTAGCTAGGCTTTGTGCCTTAATAATAAAATCCACAGGAGAGGTTTTTTGACCCTGACTATGAACTCTTTCGTAACTTGTGGCCTTGCCCCAAGAGTACTGCATTGTTTTATTCTCTTAACTCTCTTTAGAGTTAAGAGTAATCAAGTTCATGAAAGTCCAGCTATATATACCTATAGACTCTTATGTCTCCAAGTTACACGGGTTAGAAAAGGAACGCCATTTACTGACTTGTACTAGACTGATTACTAGCTTTCTTTTAATTTCATCAGACACTCTTTTTATCCATAAAAAGTTTGACACACACCACCTCCCCAACACACACACCTCCTTGCTGGTGGAATGTTCCCTCCGAACATGTTCAAAGCTTGTTCAGATAAACACAGTATGAGGTCTGTGTGCACCTCGCCGGATATAACCGCTCTCCCTCGGCGTCCAGACTGATAGAAACTAATTCAGAATTCTCCACAGTCTCCCAAACAAGCATGGCTGCCCTGCTGTGTGCACCTTCACGCCAAGAAACTAATTTACGTAAGACATCTTGAAACCGTTCTAAAAGTTCTTGCTGATCCTGTGCACTGATCTATAATTTGCCTGCAAGATTTATGAAACAAAATGAATCATATAGTTGGAATTCAGGATCATTTTGCTGTTGTTTTTCTCTCACCACCAGATAGAGGTCACTGCGCTTGCTGTACTGGCTGAACTGAATTTTTTTTTTTTTTATTCATCCCCTCTTGGCACACACTCTCAAGTCATTAATCATCACTAAGCATGTTTCGCTCAGTTCCTTACTACACAGTGAAGCTGGGATTCCATGGCTGAAATTCAATCTCTATTTCGGTTATCAGTTCATTGGACGGTGTTTAATGCCAAGCATTTGTTTTCAGCGGTCGGCTCTGCGCAGTTTTCATACTGTCCCTACGCCGAGGTGGAATGAGCAACCCACCATGTGTCATACTTTTTGATAAACATGAACTAAAGCGCTGTCTATTTATGCATGATCACATGCGCAGTCGTAGTATCGGTCGTGAAGTCGAATAAATAAATTGATTCACAAAGCTAAAAGGCTTTTTATATTGAACAGTTCAATAAAGTTTGACACGGACACAAAAACCAGAGGAAATCTGAGAAAATAGTATTTTTTTTTATTTGATAGTATCCTTGTTTGTTGTATAGAGATGTTGCATGTCCATGTTGGGCACTGAAGGACCATTTTCTCGCTAACTAATTAATATTTTTGTCTTCAGTCGGTCCATCTGAGATTCTCATTAGCGTGCTATCTTAAGCCTGAGCTATTAAATGTCTATAGGATCGTTTTTATATGGAATCATCATTGAAACAGGATATGTCCTGATAAGATTGTCCTGATGAGGGCGAGCACAAGCACTTTACCAGTACGCCACTCGAGGCCTACAATTTTCAGAATTTCAATTGGTGGCAGAGTACCCAATTTCTGGGGAGCAAAAGTATTGGAACAGATAGCTCTAAAGTAAAGGAAACGTAACGTTTGGTTGCATTTGCCTTGCCTTCCAAGCTGCAGATCAAATCTGGGAAAGAATCACAAAAGTCATAAGCAACTGTTTGTACTACTGTAATACTTCTGCTCACATAAACATCTCAAAGTTGGCCTGGCCTTCTTTTTAAATACTGTAATTCATAGAGCAGGCTTAATTTTTTTTATTAATATTATGTTTTTATTTAAAATGCTTTTTTTTTTTTTCTCCCTCCAACTATGTTTCTCAGTTGTGAAATTCTTTATCTTTTAAAATGATTAGACCAGTCTCCCCTTGATGTTTCAATCAGTGCTAGAACATCATTCATTCCTCTCTCTGTACGATTGCGTTATACCCTGAACAATCACAGGGTGCGGTATCGGAGTGAAGGAGTTATCAGTCTCGGGGAACAGGCTAGAACGCTAAAACCCCCTCAGTTCATTTCAGAACCAGCTTTAATGCTGTCTGTTTGAAGCTCAATAAAGTGGTGATTGACTGAGGATTGTTAACAGAAGAACGCTCAGGTAGACGATATGATGCGATACGAGATGATGTGGTGTCTTAGGGAAGCTCTGAGTCTTTAATACAATCTTACTTTTACATGACGGATGACGCGTTATAAAGTTTATCATATGTGCAGCAAATTTTCTCTTGTTTCATTTGCAGGCCATTCTGTTATATGTGAAATTGATGTTCACTAGAAAATAGAAGGAAAAAATGTCTTATGTGGCTCGTTTAGAATTTAAATAGAATTTAATAGAATATATAAAAGAAAAACAGTTGTTTTACTGAGATCCAGTGCAGTATCTTTGTGTCTACGCTGCACTCATCCTCTCTGGAGCTATGTGAAAGCCTAAGGTCCTGACTGTTTACACTGATAACAGGGGGTGCTGGTACTGAACGTAGTTGCATCCAGGGTCAGGCTTGGAATTTGAAACAGTCTTCCTGCTCTAACAGAGACTCTAATACTGTTGAATACTAAACTCGGTAGTATAGTAGCAACCATTAATAATTAGGTAATCCAGACCTAGGCAGCTGTTGGGCTTTGGTGTGGATTTGGACTGCTACAGTAGTTGTCTCTCGGTGTAACTAGCGTTTAAGGGTACCAGTTTGGAGATGGTACCGTGTGATGGAGAACCCTGGCAGGTATCTGATAGGATTAATGTCTGTATTCGCAACAGGCTGAATCTTAAGTACCCTAGGTGTTAATTTCAGTTTAGTGCTCAGTACTTGGTCGATGCCCTTATCCCTCAGCTGCTCAGTTTTATAAATGACAAAGGTGTCTGCTAAACGCCATTATATAGAAATGAAAATAGTAGTAGAATTAGCAGTGGATAGATTTTTTTTGTATGTTGCTGTAACACTAACATCTCAAACTTGATGTCTATGTTCCCTTGTAGCCCTGTGAGACCATTCCGATTCCCCAAAAGGTAAGCACCCACCCCCCACCTTTTTCCTTCTCTATACAAACTGTATATTACTAATCTACTCCTGCATGTTAAACATCAATTTATAATTAACCAAATTTACTGTTTCTGTTTCCTTTTTTTTTGGCACACTTGCAGTTATGCCGAGCTCATTGCTGACTGGCCTGTGGTGGTCCTTGGTGTGTGCACCATACTCATTGTTGTCTGCACGTTAGTAGGTGTCCTTGTGCCAGACTTGCCCGACTTCTCAGATCCTTTATTGGTAAGACATTAGCATTTATTTCTCTCACGATATCTGGCATCATAAAAGCTTTAATGCACTTAATGCAAAATGTATTTCGACTCATTTGACCTTTTAACTAAACTTATACCAGTGGTGCTTTCTCCCAAAGCAGACACAATTTAATAATTACCCTTCTTATTGGACTGCCTATGTAATTATTGCAGAGTTGCAGAAGGTAAATACCTACAGTGTGCTGAACTCTTTCCCTTGTTTTTGGTTGTTTGCATCTTGTTATAGGGCTTCGAACCAAGAGGCACTGCAATAGGTCAGAGGCTTGTCACATGGAACAACATGGTGAAAAACACAGGCTACAAAGCCACCTTGGCCAACTACCCCTTTAAATATGCAGACGAGCAGGCCAAAAGGTAACACTGTCCTTGTTTTATGCATCTAAAGTTATAAAAAATAAAGGCTTCATCTATATTTTAAGATAGGATTTCATTTAAAGGTACTCCAGTGGTATGTCCGGGTGGAACTGAGGTTCGGGTATTGACCAGGCAATGCAAACATAATCAGGTTGTTGGTTTCGACCCCCTCCAGTATGTTTATGAATGTTGTTCCTATGAAAGACGAACCTCCAGTGTCAAGTCCCTTGCAGACTGAAACACATTTTCTTTTATGATTGCATAATATTTGGTTTCATACCGCTGCCCTGAACACTGTCCAGTTTCCTCGGTCCTGCTGAAAAACAAGCCCACCACAGGATTCTCCCACCACCATGCTTGGATATTATTTTCACAATTTTTTTCTTCTTGCTAATTCTCGATGAAGCCTAACTGTTTAAAGTTCAGGCTTTAGCATGGTTTCATCTCTGAACAATGCTATCCTCACCATGGGACCACTATTTCTATGAGTCAATGCCATACGTAATTAATTTAATAGTGCATCAAAGTGAATGATCAAAGTTTGCAATCTTTGATTATCTGAGCACTCTTCTATACTTTTTCAGAACTCCTTCTCATAGTTATTTTGGCACATCTTACCAAGAGTGTAGTTTACTTCTGATTACTTGGGAATACTTTGTTTCCTCTGTGCTTCTCTAACACATTTGGTCAGCAAGATGACTCTGTACTTATTTCACCAGAACCACATGCACACCAAGCTTACTGCCAAAGTATGCAGTTACTCCACCTTTTTTTTTTTTGTTTGTTTTTGCTGAGATGATTGCCAGCAGGGAATAAAAGTCTGTCTTCAATTATGCACACTTTCGATCTGCATGCTGTATGCATTCATGTGGAGCGGACATAAAGGATCTCCACTTTACGTACAGGGCTCTTGGGTGAGCATGGCATATGGAGATGGGTAGCTCTTTTAAGGAACACTGGTATGATCAAGGTGCCAACCACTCTGCTATGGTGAACCATTATTGCAGCCACACACACTTTTAGTATAGATAGGGATTTGCTACTATTGAACATGACCTTCAAAGTGGCTTGCACCTTGTGAGAAAGGCATCTACAGGTCAGGGAACGTGTCTATTTTGCTGAAATTGAACATTGTGGCTCTTTCACATCTTGTGATCTTCGTCACACTCTGTACTGCAAGCCTGGCTATTATGCTCATCGAATCCAGCTTTAAATTGTCTGAAAGAAGCTGATTGGAGCAGCTGCTTCAAAACAAGCTGGGAAATCAATGAATTTCCATTAATGTCAAAAATAGTCAAGAATTTGTTATGAAATGTAGGCATGGCCCATCTTTATGCTCCTTGAACAGGATTTAGACCTTAGGCTATCAAGAGTGTGAGCCATAAAGTGTTACACTTTCTTTAACACTTTAATCCTACACCTCAAAAAGTTAATAGATAAAAATACCCCGAATATAAATCAATATTTAATTTTTTGTAGTATTGAGATTATTTAAGATTATTTCTGGACATTTATTTATTGGCAGCTTATTTTGCTTAATGCTTAAAATGATCAAAATAATCTGCAAATTAATGAACTCATCTTAAAATAGGTTTAACAGTTAGATAAGATTACATAGAAAGCAAAAATCTATCCATTTATCTACGAACTTCTGTAGCCCAACTAGGGGCCATGGAGTTCATTAGACCAGTGTACTAATCAGCTCCCACATCATCTGCACCTGTTCCTAACTGGTTCATGCTTTAAGTTAGATGGGGGTTTTTATCCTTAAATGAATCATAGGACACTGTGTGGGTTAGCAAACAAAATCATTCCTCTGAACCTGCTCAGTTACAGGAACCAGATTTAAAACGAGAGCCAAACAAATTCCTCCAGGGAGCCTGGAGAAATATTCCTCAAGACGTAATATACAAGAAAGTTTGCCTCTTTTGGAAGCAAAATATGAAGAGCAAATCTAAATTATTAATCCTATTTCTAGGCACATTTTACTAAGATATTTCTCAGATAAAATGCTTGAAACTAGCAAAATAATTTTCTAATAGGGTAAGAAAATTACACTTACATTTGACTTTGTCTCAAAATAGGCTTAATAATCCTACATTCGCTTTCTTTTTCAAGGAATTGTACATTGACTATATTCTGTCTTTTCATTTGCTAATATATCACTTTTGCACCTCTTGTATCCAGTTTATTTTAAACATGATTACTCTTATGCATGAGTAAGTCTGTGTAACCTCTTTGTATTTTGTCTTGTCTTGTCTGGGGCTTTGCCTTATCCTTATAGTCATCAAGAAGAGAGGTGGTCAGAGGATCACTCTGAAAGAGATAAAAGACAAGCAGAATGGGACTTCAGTAAAGACAGTTTCTTCTGTGACGTTCCAGGTAAAGTATTTTAAAGCCTATGTCATTTGCCACAACATACAATGTAGTTTGTTAGTATTTTTTGTCTTTTTGACTTCTAGGAACATGTGAAACACCTGGATATGTGTGCGTGTGTTGCGCGCATAGCAAGACTAACAGCAAATTCACATATCGACATACAACTCATCAATTACAATAAATACATAGCCCATTCAATTATCTCGCCGCAAAAGGCTGCAGTTTATTATACTCAGGATTTCATGTACAGTTTAATTTATATTTGTTACTTTTTTCAAAAAGCCTCTAAAAATACTACTTGAGCCCAGTATCTTGGCGGTGTGATCTGTATGCTTATTGGCTTATTGACACTGATCAAATTTACAGTTCAGTACCTGGCTCTAGATTTGCCATTTCGAGACTCCCTAGACTTTGCCATGCAGACTTTCCAGATTTTACCATAATTCTGAATAGTAGTGTCATCTCTTTTCCCAAGATAAGTCCTGATCTGGGTGTTTCACATCACCCCCGTTGGTTTGGAGGAGTAAAATAGAAAGCTAGTTTTGGGTAACTGAGTTTATGAACCTTGGATAACTTCTAGAGTTTATCGTTACTGAGAATCTGCACCAGCCTGGCAAAAATGTATGTTTGTCTATAAAATTTGTTGCACCTCATGCATAACACATCTTGCATCACTACAGTACATTACCTGACGTACATGTGCTGTCCAGGTGTTTCTTGCGGCTTCTTTTCAATACCTGAAGTCTATGGGACAACATTTACAAGCATAACTAGCGTTCTGTTTTGTAATTATTGTCCAACTGGGTTTTTACAGGTGACAGCTACTCAAGAATTGTATTTACCTCTGCTGAAGGGAAGAATTTGTGGAATGTACATGCCATAAAATCCATGTGCAATTTCGACAATACGAGGGTATGTGCTCTTCTTCAGTTCTCAGGTTTTATTAAAACGTGTTATGTTCCTTATACTTTGCCAATGAAATACAAAATGGGGCAAATTAAATGCACCATATTTCATGAACATATTTGTCCAAATTTTATTAAGATGCATAACAAATTGCTGAATATTCTCCTTGATATACTTTGGAAATCTTTCAGATGTCACATACAGCTGCCTTCAAATCTAATCTGGAAATTCAAACATATGAAGTCATTTTTTTTGTAAATTATATCCAAAAGTTTGGCAGCTAGTTGAATTTTTTGGCTATAGTAGCATCATTAAAGATGCTTTTTTAAATGTTAGGGTTAAGAGCTAAATCCTACACTGTACTGTAATGTATTCACCCACAACAACTTCAGTTTTGCCGTTACTAAATGAAATTTTTACAGTTGTTCTTTGTTGATGTCTAATCCCAGTAAGTCCCTTCCCTTTCCAGATTGCAATGCTAAAAATGTGTAAAGTTTCGTGGTTGATTAGTATTTATGAAAAAGCATTATAAATGAAATTAAATGAAACAAATTGCTCTTAGCTTGACTGTCATGCATTGATTAAATAAGCACAATCATAATGTCTTCTCAGGTTCGTTCCCACCCACAGTACTGGAGTTTGTGTCAGCGCGCCACATCTGCCTCTTGTTGTCCTAGCTGGACCCTTGGAAACTACATAGCTGTGCTCACCAACAGGTCATCCTGCCAAAAAATCACAGAAAGGGATGTCTCGCTTACCTTAAAGGTCTTGCGCTCCTGTGCCAAGTTCTATTACAACGGAACGTTGGGTCCGGAGTGTTGGGATGCAAACACCCGCAGGAAAGACCAGTTCAAGTGTGCGAGTGTGCCAAGGAAATGCACAAAATACAATGCTGTATATCAGATCTTACATTTTTTAGTGGACAAGGATTTCCTTAACCCAAAGAACACTGAATTCCATCCCCCTGATCTGAAATACAGCATGTTGTTTTCTCCCACAGAGAAAGGGGAGAGTATGATGAACATTTACCTGGACAACTTTGAGAACTGGAACTCCACAGATGGTATCACCACCATCACTGGCATAGAGTTTGGCATCAAACATAATTTGTTCCAGGACTACCTTCTTACAGATACCGTGTATCCTGCAATAGCAATTGTGATAGTCCTCATAGTTATGTGTGTTTACACAAAGTCTATTTTTATCACCATCATGACCATGTTTGCCATCATCAGCTCCTTGATCATCTCCTATGTACTTTATCGGGTTGTCTTCAACTTTGAATTCTTTCCCTTTATGAACCTTACAGCGTTAATTATCCTTGTCGGAATTGGCGCAGACGATGCATTTGTGTTATGCGATGTCTGGAACTACACAAAAATCGACAAGCCAAACTCCGAGCTCTCAGAAACTGTAAATGTCACACTTCAGCACGCCGCTCTTTCGATGTTCGTCACCAGCTTTACTACAGCCGCTGCCTTCTATGCTAATTACGTCAGCAACATTACAGCCATCCGCTGCTTTGGCGTCTACGCTGGCACTGCTATCCTGGTCAATTATGTCCTCATGGTTACCTGGTTACCAGCTGTAGTGGTTCTTCACGAGAGATACCTGCTTAACATCTTCATGTGCTTCAGGTCACCACATCAAACCACAAGCTTTTTCAAGAGCATGTATCAGAATGCCAGCAAGTGCCTATTTACTCTATCGGAGTGCTCGCGCGTTTTCTTTGAGAAGGTATTGCCGTGCATCGTAATCAAGCTGCGCTACCTGTGGCTCTTTTGGTTCCTGGTCATGACTGGTGTTGGAGCGTATATCGTCTGTGTAAGCCCTAAAATAAAACTACCTTCCTTAGAGCTGTCAGAATTTCAAGTGTTTCGCGCAACACATCCTTTCGAGCGTTATGATGCCGAATACAAAAAACTGTTCATGTTCGAACGTGTCCATCATGGAGAAGATCTCCACATGCCCATCACAATAATATGGGGCGTCATTCCAATAGACAGCGGTGATCCCATGAACCCCAAAAATAAAGGCAAACTGACACTTGACACCAGTTTTAACATCGCCAGCCCTGCCAACCAAGTATGGATTCTCAACTTCTGTCAGAAGCTCAGGAACCAAAGCTTTGTGTTCCAGTCTAATGAACAAGATTTCACCAGTTGCTTTATGGAGACTTTTAAGCAGTGGATGGAGAACCAAGACTGCGACGAAGCTCGAGTCTACCCATGCTGCAGCCAGTCCACGTTCCCTTACAAACAGGACGTTTTTGAGTTGTGCATCAAGCGAGCTATTATGGAGCTGGATCGCAGCACTGTCTATCATTTGGACAGTAAAACTCCAGGGCCAAGATTTGACATCAATGATACAATTCGTGCCATCGTGCTTGAGTTTCACAGTACTTATCACTTCACCTTAGCGTATGAAAAAATGCATTTGTTTTACCATGAGGTGGATTCCTGGATCCAGGAAGAGTTGAAGAATGCTCCAGATGGATTAAGCTATGGTTGGTTTGTCAGCAATTTGGAATTTTATGACCTGCAGGATAGTCTGTCTGATGGAACTCTTATCGCCATGGCACTATCAGTGGCGGTTGCCTTCAGTGTTATGCTTTTAACTACATGGAATATCATTATTAGCCTTTACGCCATTATCTCTATCGCTGGAACCATTTTTGTAACTGTGGGGTCATTGGTGCTCTTGGGGTGGGAACTAAATATACTAGAGTCTGTTACCATCTCAGTGGCTGTAGGGCTTTCTGTAGACTTTGCAGTCCATTATGGTGTAGCGTACCGGCTTGCTCCAGAGTCTGATAGGGAAGGGAAGGTGGTTTTTTCATTGAGTAGAATGGGTTCAGCCATTGCCATGGCAGCACTCACTACGTTTGTTGCTGGAGCGATGATGATGCCATCCACAGTGCTGGCTTACACCCAGCTTGGCACGTTTCTGATGCTCATCATGTGTATCAGTTGGGCTTTTTCGACCTTCTTCTTCCAGTGCCTATGTCGATGTATTGGTCCACAGGGCACTTGTGGGCAGATTCCTGTGCCTAATTTGTTTGCAAAGTGTCATAATTTTAAAGCAAGAACTTCTGACTCTTCGGCCACCTACCACGAAGGTAAACCCTGCCAGGCGAGCAAGTACCAGTCAGAGACCAGAGGACAGGTGGTAGAGTATGAGCTTGAGCCATTAGCAAGTAATGCTCAAACAGAATGTAATCATTTAACAAGTGAAAGTGCTCCTCAACATGCATCATGTTGTCTGTTGAAAAACAGAACAGAGTGTGTAAAAGAAAATTCCGTTCCTAATGGCATGCCACAAACAGATCATTCATATCTGCATAGTTGCTCTCATAACACAGGCTGTACCTGTTGCCATCTTTTGTCCCAGCACAAAATGTGCCGAGAGTGGACCCATCACCACAACTGTATACAAGATAAAGAGTGTCCATGCCCAGCTTCAGAGTTTGCTACAACAGGGAATCATATTGCCAAAGATCAGCGCTTCTTCTCTCCCTTGATGCACACTACAACCATCAATCATGATGGCAAAAATGTCCAGTTTGTTCCTATCCATTTCCACAAGTGCTCTGATGCTCCAACACCAAGAATTAGCTCTCTCAAAAAGCATGGCTGCTACCTTAGGGATTGTCATGTGCACACATTGCACCATCAGTCACAGGACCATCCACCTGGTGATTCAGGAGCTGATGGATCCCGCTTAACCGGTCCATGTATACTTCCACCTGATTCCATAAATGCTCAAATGCTTTCCACACACAGAGACTGCATGATTGATGATGGAACACACAAATCAGAAGATGCATCATTTAATCACATAAAAAGCAAGGTGGCGAGTTCTTCTCTTTCAGTGCCAGATTACAGTGATAAACATATAGTGGCTCCCACCATGTTTGACAGAAGTCTCCAGTGCAAAAAGAACCACAGAACCACAAGCGAAGACTCGCCTAAAAGAGACGGTTACCTAAACGGCACGATAAAAGTAAACTGCAAGCCAAAAACGAATGACCCTAATGGTCAAGTCCTTCCATTTAACACTCTGACTTTATCTGAAACTTTATGCTGATGAAGCGAACAGAGAACACGAGCTTATACATCGCTACTGGACCCATACATGGTGTTTCTCTGCAGTTATATTGAATTGTAAACTTATGCAACTGTTGTTTGTTGTGTGTCCTGTAGAAATGTACATTTCTTGAATCATGAGCTTCACATGGTTCTTATTGCCCTTTTTTGCTAACGATTTGCTGTTGAGATATTCTCAAATGCACATGACCTTAGATACTGTCATTTCTGATAATGTTACTAACTTGTGTTGAAATGTATAAAGTGTTTATAAGCAAGATGGATTATCGTATTAACTTGATGGCGATTAAAAAGAAAAAAAGACTGTCTGCTTTCTCTGGGATATATGTGTAAATATTTTACCGGAAATCATTTTACACTGATGAACCCATATACAGTGTGACAAAAACTCTCTGGATTGGGACTAAAAAGCTGTGTCCCCATAAGAAAACCACTTATAAGTGAGATGGATCAGGAAATAAAAAACCTTTACTTGGCTAGGGAGCATAAAAAGAGCAGTGGAAAGGTCAGGTGGACCCTATTCCAGACTGATCGGCGCATCAGGGTAAGAAAGGAGCACATGAAATGATGCACCCATCATACATGGTTCCCACTGTGCAATCCACTGGTAGGTAGTGTTACTTCAAGTGCTCAGGTCTAGGGTTACCAAGTTAGTGAATGACTTAAATGTACTGAATGACCAGGTTATCCAATCTATGAACTTTTTAGATTGCATATTCCCGGATTCAAGTTGTGAAATTGCAGCTGGGGAGCATGAGGAATCATTTTTACACATGAAATCGCCACCACACTGTGCACTGGTCATCAAAAATAAATATGGTCAACTCTATGAACTCTTGGAGTGTGCAACTTTTTTATTTTGTTCAGGCACTATAAGTGTTCTGTAGAGAAATGGCACTCCGTTAATTTTGACTCCATTTACCATTAACTGGCAGTTAATAAGTGACTGATCATGCTCCTCTTAGTCACCACGTTATGGGTGATCACTGCATTGAGAAGATCACCGAGTTGCCCCATGCATGGTCTAGAGGCAGAACAGAATGGTAACACTGAGCTTACAGAGCATGAGCTTTGCTTGGAATGGTACAAAATAGTATTCTAAACATTACATGTTCTTAGGGTTACGCAATGACACCAGGCTATTATTAAGAAGTGGAGAAAACGAGGCAGTCCAATAACATCACCAGAATGAGAACTTCCCTTCGAAATTGATGAAAAAAAATTATCAATGTTATTTATGCAATTATACAATGCTATTTAACTGGTCACGGCTGTTGGTACTGTATGTCTCCCATTACTTTTGCTCAAACTCCAGTGGGTTTGGTATTCCTGATGATTGCTAGATGGATATTATGGTATTCTGGATCAATGCTATGATGTTGGTTTGGTATCATAGGTGGCCATAGCATACTAGATGGTTGCTAGAGTATTTCTGTGTGATTGCGATCATTATTCCCTATGTTTATTAGGCTTTTGCTATGCAATTTCAAAGTGCCTGCTATGGGGTTACTGTCATATTCCACGTGGTTGCTAGATAGTTGATGTGCTATATGAAGTGGATGGTAGATCATTACACTATTATTCGAGGTGCTTGAAGCCTATCCCTACGTGGTGTAATGATTTTTCAGGTGGTTGCTATGGCTTAGGTAGATGTCGTACTCCAAACTGATGCTATGTCTCCAGGTGGTCCTCCTACAGGTGGTTTGTAAAGTGTGGTTCAGTTCACACATTTCCCAGTATACTGTATGGTTAAGTTCAATCCAACTTTATTTGTATAGTGCTTTTAACAGTTGTCATTGTCAAAAAGGAGAATTACACAATAAAAAGAAACCTATAGAAATTTGTATGAAATGTGAAAAATATGTATGAATCAAAATGATAAGGTGAGCAAGCCGAGGGCGATGTTGGCAAGGGAAAAACTCCTTGAGATGGCAATAGGAAGAAACGTTGAGAGGAACCAGACTCAACAGCTAACCCATCCTCATCTGGGTGATAATGGATAGCAGGAATTGATCTGCAGTCATACTGTGTGGTAGGGGGCTGGAAATTCAATATAACAGTTG
Source organism: Clarias platycephalus (assembly GCA_030068275.1). Lineage (NCBI taxonomy): Eukaryota > Metazoa > Chordata > Actinopteri > Siluriformes > Clariidae > Clarias > Clarias platycephalus. Next base: position 28,550,831 of record JAQQZT010000012.1, on the reverse strand, counting down.
ATGTCTTTAAGGTAATATGTTCGTTCGAGTCCAGTTCGTTATTGGAGGCTCAGGTAGACTGTAGAAAATTCCAGTCCTGATCTATGGAGTGACTGTTCAAGTGATTACTATGATATTTTTGATGGTTCCCAGCATGTTATTTGGAAACTATTGCTTTTCCAGTGGTTTCTGGAAAAGTTATCCCAGCTAGTTGCTAGGGTGTTACTGTGGAGCCGGGTTGCCAGGTCGATGCTCAATTGTATCTGAACACTTGAGGTTGTAGGACTTTGCTAAAAGGGCTAGCAGTATGGGGAATCAAACTGGCAGCAATCTAACATCTGAATCACCAGTCTACCCCTGCCCCCTTTAATTATCTTTTGTGTCTGCAAATTATTGAAAAAGTAATTATTGAGAGTAAATAAACAGGCTGGGAACATCTATAAATTTTTATAAATAGGAAAAATATAGTATTGCAGATCCTGCGTGATCATTCTCACTTAGACCTAGATCTACTGTAGTTATTATTAGTGATAAATATTATCATTACTAATAACTATAAAGATGCATAAAATACCAAAGCATTGCACAGCATAAGGATTGCACAGGCAGTTGTATTCATCAGGCAGGTGGTGGCTAGGCTGGTTATACGTTCCTTGCCGGCCCATAAGGTGTCGACCTGGTGCTAGCTGTGGCATTCCAGGTGGTTGCTATCTTGTTGCTAGGCAGTTGCTATGGAATTCATGGTTGCTTGGGTGCTACCAGGCAGTTAGTATTGTGTTCTCAGTTGTTGCTAGGATGTTGCCATGGTATTCTGTGTAGTGGTGGGGGATAGGGGGTCATTTATTTGGGGATAATGGGAAATTTAGCACTCATTCATTATTGGATTACTTTTTACAGGTAGATTTGGAACAGCTTTTTTTCTTAATAAATGAAATCATTTAAAGACTGCATGTTGTACTTACTCATGTTATCTTTGTGTAATATAAAAATTTGTTTGATGATCTCAACCATGTTAGTGTGACCAATATGCAAAAATAAATAAATAAATATATATATACAGTGGTGTGAAAAACTATTTGCCCCCTCCTGATTTCTTATTCTTTTGCATGTTTGTCACACAAAATGTTTCTGA
>JAQQZT010000012.1:28528034-28540295 GCA_030068275.1 Clarias platycephalus | reverse complement strand
TATTCTCTGACTGACCACATATTCCTTGTTTTTCTTTTTTCAGTGTAAAACTGTTTCCCCCATATTTCCTCAAACGGAAACTGAACTTCTACTGAAAATAATCAACTTCTCAGCACTAACAATGTCCTGCTAACTAGCAGTTAGCAAAACAGTGATTTTTTTTTTTCATGTCTGGAACTTGTGGTGAAAACAAGTTAATAAATGCTATTAAATAAAAACAGTAAAAACTGTAAATAGAAAAATGAATGAAACATTTCCAAAATATACATTTTCTATTTTTATTATAATAATTTAGAAACATGTATAAAAATATTGATACTCTCCTCCTTTGAAAATAATTCTGAATTACCATCATGGTATAAACAAACTTTGACCTTCAAAAATTGAAGGAATTAAGACTTTTTTAAAAGCACTTTTGCTTTAAAAAACAAACAAACAAAAAAAACATCTTGCAATCTAAGTCTCCTTCCCTGAACAGTTGATAACATGAGTTTGATACAAGAAACCCTAAACTCTAATAATACTCTTGCTTGGGTTGCTTGTAACACTGACACTGCCTGACTTTAATAGCATGCAGTAATAGAAGAGAAATGGTTTGCTTTAAATTTAAGTTACAAATAAAAATTTTCATTTTTAATGAAATCAATATCTTTATATTATATATCCAAATGGATTAAATGGATAAAAATGAACGGAAATGAGACAAAATTAATAGAATATAGAGTACAAGACAGTGGTTAAGATTTTCATTTACATTTCCTGATATTTACATCTAGATATGTAAATTAAAACTTCTGTCAAAGTATGATACGAAGTGAAATGTTCTATCACCGCTGATGACATAAAAATTTTATATAGAGTCTTTAAATTAAGAATATAAAGTATGATTAAGAGAAATAAAATTATACAAATATAGAAAACTTTTAGCTGTAAAAAAATTTACTACCCAATATTTAGGTGAGCAAGTGTACAGAAAAAGTCTAAAACTGAAAGAAAGTATGACATTAAGAGAATAAGAGAACACAGTTATGAAACTCCCTTTATTTCTTTATATAATCCCTTGCTGCCCTCCCCAACATGGCCCAAACATGTAGAAATGGCTTGGACCGAAGGTCAGGTTCACAGACAGATGCGCCTCCTCCACAATTTGGCGACAAGATAACTGTCGATTTTCAGTTGATCAGGCACTCGCTGAATGTTCACGGGAATGTATGCGTTGGGCTCTGAACCACCTCGCCCGAAATCGTCGTTCACAAATGTACAGCCAAATGTTTGTACCATTCAAATGTTTCACCGTACTTTGCTTGATTTTTTTAATTTTGCACCTTCATTCATAGACATTTTAGTCCCGGGTTGACTTAATACTAAGTTGTGTATCCCTTGCTTGAAATAACTGCATCAAGCTGTCAACATTACTAAACTGTTGTGTTCTTCTTTTGTGAAGCTTTTACAGACTTCTACCATAACACGTTTTTCAGTTGTTTGTACTGGAAAATCTTTCTCTTCATTTTCCTCTTCTTTTATGTATGGTCCATAAAAGCACATAGTAAAACAAATTCAAAGAACTAGCCTTGTCATTCAAATACTTTTGGAGTGTACAACATCTGTTGTGTTCATCTAGTATATTTACAAAAGTCGGACACTCTATTCATAGTCCAGTTATACTATCACATCACCAGACTGGCCTTACTCTCCACCCACAGAATTCAGGAATATGACCAGCAGCAGCATCTGGATTGATGATAAATTTGCATGAGTGTGTGTTTGGGATGCAGCCAGAGACAGAGACGCATGCGGTGTTCCCATCCTTAAATAGGTTGGATGGCGCATTTTGACTGCTTTCCTTCCCATTTCACAATGATCCCAGTTTGTTGCCTCCTCATATTCTGTTTATTTTCTGTTTTTTAAGTCGTTTTTTATGTCTGCAGCTATTTTGGACACTACATAGTACTGGTACACAGTGCTGAGTCTGTGTTGTGTTAAATGTGCTTTAAAAATAAATTTGGCTTTGACTTTGACTAAGCTGTCTGGTCAACTCTATTCCTAACACTCCTATAACCTAAACACAATCTGTGGGTTTATACACTCATCATGCTTCAGCGTACCTCATAATACTTTAAACATGTCTAAGCTGAGTGTCACTACCACTACCACAATCTGTCATAAAATAATTTGACTCAAGATTGTACTTTCCCACTTATTATTCATCTAAACACACTTGGAGCAGAGACGGGAACAGGGGAGAGAGTGAAAGGAAAGTCAGTGGAGTCAGTCACACATACAGTATGTAGATGTGTAAATATGTGCTTAACTTATTACCCTTCTAGTGTGCTCACTTTTAGTACACACACAAAGGCCTCTATGCCTTTTGGAAATAGATAATATCTGCGTCACAGGTGGGCTTCACTTCCATTTGGTGTGTGAGTCAGTGAGTCAATTTCAGACCGGTAGAATTCTGTCGAAACCCAGTGGTGGCATCAGGGACTATTAGGGACATGCCCTTAAGAATTCTCATGCACTGTTATCTCATCAAAACAGTAGGCTCATTGAATAAACAAAGTGAATAATGTTGAAAGGGAAGTGAATAAAACTGATTACCTCATTACAGCGATGATCATATTAGGCAGCAAGTAGGCAGTCAGTTCCTGAAGTTGGGCATGTGATCATCAGCGCTAGACAATTTATGGTCTGATAAATCCCCAATAAAAATCCCAGATAACCCAAAACGTCTGTTGTTGTTTTTTTGTTTGTTTGTATGATTTTTGGTCATTTATCTTGACCTAGCACATTATTTATCTCGTAGGAACAAATTATTTATCTGCATAGACAGGCTAGGCTTTTACATGAAGTTGCATGTGTATTAAAAGATAAATAAAGTATTAAGATAATTAAATTGTTCCCACAGGATTATAACTTTTTCCAAAGATATGAATTTGTTTCCAATTATTATAATAAGTGTTATTATAATAATAATTTGTTTTGCAAAAGATAAATAATGTCTTAAGATAATTAACTTATTCATACAAGATAAATAACTTGTTTCCACAAGATAATTTTTTTCCCCACAAAATAATTTGTTTCACAAAAGATAAATAATGTGTTGAGATAATAATTTTTTCCTATAAGATAAATAACTTGTTTCCACAAGATACTCATTTTTTGTGCACAAGATAATAATTTGTTCTGCAAAAGATAATGTGTTAAACTTAACCCACAAGATAGCACCAAATAACATGTACTAAAAGTGAGCACACTCTATTTGGTGCTATCTGAGCGACAGGTGGGCTTCACTTCCTTTTGGTAAATAGTTTTCCTAATCGCCAGTGAGTCAACTGCAGACATGTATGTAGACTTCTGCAAAAACCCAGTGGTGGCGTCAGGGACTATCAGGGACTAACAGGGACAAGCCCCAAGAATTCTCATGGACTGTTATCTCATCAAAACAGTAGGCTCATTGAATAAGCAAAGTGAATAATGTTGAAAGGGAAATGAACAACACTGATTCCCCCATTACAGTCAGTGATGTCTGTCAAGGGATGGTTATATTATCATATTAGGCAGCAAGTTAGACTCCTGTACATCAGTGAAAGCTCCTAAAATAGGCATGTGGTCATCAGTGCCAGACCATGGAGCAATGGTCTGATAAATCCCCAATCAAATGACCCAAAAAGTAATTTATCTTGACTTTCCAAAATATTTTTCTTGAAAGAACAAATTGTTTCTCTTGTAAGGATAAATCATATATGTGCATAAACAGGCTAGGCTTTTACAAGTTGCATTTGCATTAACCTGCAATAGGACTGTTCTTCGATTGTCACTCAATCCAGGATGTACCCCAGGATAAGCAGTATGGAGACAGAGTGCAGTTACTGTACATTAACACTGTTAATTTCCAAAGTACATTTGGAACATGATGGTATTCATTGATTCGTTTTACCAGTTATTGTATGACTGTACTTTAGCATATAATTTATAATATGTTGTCTTGTGCAGACAAGATGAATAACTTGTTTCCACAAGATAGTAACTTGTTTTGCACAAAATAATAATTTGTTTCCACAAGATATTTAATTTGCTTTGCAAAAGATAAATAATGTGGTAATAATTAACTTGTTCCTACAAAATTATAACATTTTTCTAGAAGATACGGATTTGTGACCACAAAATAATATTTTGTTTCCACAGGATAATTTGTTTCGCAAAAGATAAATAAAGTGTTAAGATAATTAACTTGTTTCGATGAGATTATAACTTTTTGTCTCAAAAGATACAAACTTGTTTCCACAAGATAATTAACTTGTTCCCGCAAGATAAATAACTTGTTTGTACAATATAGTGATTTGTTTTGCCCAAGATAATAATTTACAAGATAATTTGTTTTGCAAAAGATAAATAATGTGTTAAGATAATTAACGTGTTCCCACAAGATAAACAATAATAATTTGTTTTGCCCGAGATAATAATTTTTTCTTACAAGATCATTTGTTTCACAATAGATACATAACAGGTTCAAATAAATAACTTGTTCCCACCAGATAAATAACTTGTATCCACAAGATAATAATTTTTTTACCCAAGATAATAATTTGTTTCCGCAAGATAATTTGTTTTGCGAAAGATGAATAATGTGTTAAGATAATTAACTTGTTCCCACAAGATAAATAACTTGTTTGCACAATATAGTAATTTATTTTGCCAAAGATAAAAAAAAAATTTCACAAGATAATTTGTTTTGCAAAAGATAAATAATGTGTTAAGATAATTAACATGTTCCCACAAGACAAGTAACTTTTCACATGATAATAATTAGTTCTGCCTGAGATTATTTTTTTTCACAAGATAATTTGTTTTACAATAGATGTTCAAATAATTAACTTGTTCCCACCAGATAAATAACATGTTCCCACAAGATAATAATTTGTTTTACCCAAGATAATAATTTGTTTTACCCAAGATAATAATTTGTTCCAACAAGATAATTTGTTTCGCAAAAGAAAAATAATGTGTTAAGATAATTATCTTGTTCCCACAGGATATATAATAACTTTTAGAAAAGATAATAACCCATGCACACAAGATAATGTGTTCTCACAACACAATCATTTGGTTGTAGAAGTAAAATATTTCTACACGATAGTAAATTGTTCCTACAAGATTAATAACTTGATATACTGTTTATACAAGTTTCTTTTTCCTTTTGCAAATGGCTTTATTTGTCCATATGTGTGAGTAGAGAGACAGAAGACTCTGAGTGGAAGTACTGGAGGACATGCTCTGGAAGCACATTCAATTCAATTTCATGGTAAAAATCATCTGGTTTCACTCTGGAGCGCTCTGTCAGGGCCGGGGGGTGCCTCGGGGGTCTCTGTTACACGTTCATGCCGTTCATGTTCCCTCGGCCTATTTCTGTAATCACATATCCAAACACGAAACCGTGGAGAAGAGCTAGTGCCCGTTAGCTCGGTTAGCTGGAGCTGAGGGAGGAACGAATGTGTCCTGGCCGCGCGCTGCTGCAGCTGTTGCGTGGCGAGGCGCGCGCGGCGGACGCTCCGGGAGCGGAGCCAGCAACAGCCACTTCCTCCCAAACTCCGCCAGCACAGCGTATAAAACCAGCGCCACAGTCACCGGAGCCGTGAGTAGCGGGACGGAGCGTGTGCTTAGAACAACTAGTGCGGGCAAAGAAAGAAAGAAACAAAGAAAGAAGTAACTGTATCCTGAACGAGAACTTTTGCTGTTATTCAGGGATGAAGGCTTTTCTAGGAGCAGTCATGGCGCTCGCGCTGCTCCGCGTGCAGGGGAGGAAACCCGCTCAGGGCAACTGCGTGGATGAGTCCTGCGTTACACTGCACGCGGACCGCGTGGATTTCAACTCAGCACAGAAATCCTGCCAGGACGCAGGAGGGCATTTAATGACTGTGCGATCGAGCAGAGCAAACAGTGTCGTCTCGGAGCTGTTAACTGGATCTACTGGAGACTTCTGGATTGGTCTGAAGTACACGAGGGACTCGTGCTCTACCGAGGAGCCCAGCCTGGATCTGAAAGGATACACATGGATCACTGGAGATGCAGCAACCAATTTCACTAACTGGAAAAGCCATGAACGCGCCTGCTCTCAGAAGTGTGTGTCCCTATCTAAAGAGGATTCGACATGGACAGAACGAGACTGTAATCATGCAGTTCAGGGGTACTTGTGCGAGTACAAAGTCACTACGAAGTGCACACGCCTCGGGTCACAAGTCCTGTACGAAACTCCTTTCGGCTTCGCGAGAGAAGATCTCCAAGAAATCCCCAGTACGAGCAATGCGACGGATCAACATCTGGGAACGAAATACATCTGTTTAGAAGGCGACTGGGTTAAAGCGCCTTGGAACTGTGAAGTGTATAAAGGAGGATGTGAACACAACTGCTCCAAGTCGGCCGATGCTTCTGTTTGCACCTGTTTTCCAGGCTATAAGCTTGAAAGCAACAATGTCCGTTGTAGCAAAGCACGCATCGACCCATGTCGGCGAGCAAACTGTTCCCACAAATGCGTATCGAAAGGACAGAGTTATGCTTGTGAGTGTCCTAATGGATATGATCTTTTGCAGGATAGAAAGACCTGCAAGCTTATTGACAACTGCGGCGGTAAAAGACTCTGTCCTGAAGAAAACTCCTACTGTGTCAGCACTGCCAGCGGCTTCGAGTGTCGGTGTAAGAAAGGCTTTAGGAAGGAAAAGGACAAGTGTGAAGATGAGGATGAATGTTTTTCCGGGCCTTGTGAACATATATGCAATAACACCGTAGGTAGTTATCAATGTGAATGCTCAGAAGGGTACAGAGTGTCATCGGAAGACAAACACAAATGCACGCTTTATTGTCCGCATTCAAAATGTCCGGCTGCCTGTGACTATAACAACCCTCATCAGTGTGACTGCCCGATTGGGTACGTGCTAGAAGAAAATTCAGGCGATTACATCTGCGTTGATATAGATGAGTGCGACACAGTGTCTTGTGATCATAACTGTATTAATACTTATGGGAGTTACATCTGTACATGCAACAAGGGATTTCATATCACTGATAGTACCATGTGTGAAGAGACAAAGGGAATAAGCACTACCCCATCCATTATACCTACAAGCAGGTTTCCGCCGGAAGAGGATCCTTCTGAACCTCCTTTTTCAGCCGGAGCTATTCTTGGGATAATCGTTGGCATTGTTATTGTAATTCTGCTGATCATCTGTGTCACTCATCATCAAATGAAGCGCTGTGGGAAGATTACTACAGATAAAGAGCAGAAAGACATGCATGCGTTGCAGCAAGTCACTACAGAAAAATATGCCAAAAACTAATCTGTCTCAAACGTACATTACATTTAAAACGGGGAAGTACTTGCATTACATTTATGCATTTAGCAAAGACACCCTTATCCAGAGTGACTTACATGTGTTTCTCATTTATACATGTAAAGTTTAAGGGCTTTGCTCAAGGGCTCAACAGTGGCAGCTTGATGGTGCTGGGGTTTAAACTGAAAAACAGGGAGGAAATGTTAACGTGGAGAAATTAATTCAAAGCCAAACTGAATTGTAGACAATTGTTCTTTATTTATTATACTGTAAGAAAGTTATGTGAATGTTCTGTGACCTGCCATAACGCACATACATGGTAATATGGAAGAAAATACCGTAGGGACAGTTATATATATTTATTTATAAATTAGAACAAAAATACTCAATAAAATACATTAGATTGTAGAAAAGCTGTTGGTTCATTCTTACATTTGTGGTATTATTATTATTATTATTATTATTAAGGCATTTATATTAACATTCTCTTTTTTATTGAATAAAATTTTTTTTGAAGGAAAAATAGAGCGGAAAAATTACTCTAATTGCAATTCTGAATGTAACTCAGTGACTTTAACCATTTTAATATGAATATTGGAGGGTGAATTCTCTCCTTTTAAGTCATCATAGATGTTCAGATGTGCTTTACCTCCATTCTACATAAATCCATGGAAGTCTCTAGTATCTGAATCTCATGCTCAAATATGACGGCATAGGCAGCATGAGGGCAAAAGACAGCGATGAATGTTTCTGATGGTTTTTGACATTTAGAAAGAGGTGGTCCAGTACTGTGCAATGTACAATGGCCTTTGAAGAAAAGAATGTTTAACCTTTAGCCATAACCCATAATGTCAGGCACAGGAAGAGGAGAAACAGGAAGAGGATCCTTTAACTAGTGTGTGGAAATTGATTATGTAGAAGATTTAATTTTTTTTTACTAGAAGAAGGCTTTACTCTGTGTAAAAAAAATATATAAAGGACTAATAATACATTATTACAATTAAATTTCTGTATATTTTACAGTTCTTTTTGTGTGCTTATTTTTCTTTTGTCTTGTATTTCTTCAACTTCAAAATGACTTACATTCTGGTCTTCATGTTGGTTTATAATTTTCAACAACACTTGCAGTCCCAACATAACAAATATATATATATATATATATATATATATATATTTTTTATACTGTACATATATAATCAGCCCACAATCGTATACACACTTCAGAAAAAGAAAAATTGTATAATGTATATTACATTAATAAACCATTAATAATATTATCTTATTATTATGATAATATATTTATCAATATATAGCAATACATTTAGAATTAAAATATTTATACAAGTTTTTCTTTTCCTGATTTTTTTTTTTTTTGCCTGACTGATATATACATAATTAATTTAAGCAATCAGTGTACACCCGGGCAACAAGAAACACCTGTCAGTCATGAGTTCTAATTAATATTTCTAATTTCTGTATTTCTCTATTTTTATATCTAATTCAATATTTTATACTGAAAACTGATCTTCTCATAATCAACTTTTGACCTAAACCATATAAATCAATAAAAATCAATGGATACAAAATAAATTATTTTGCGTTGCTATCCCAATACTCTTGGAGAAGACTGAAATACAGTGGCCTAAAATTTCATTGACTTATTGCAGCTGATTTTTTTCTTTCCAGTCAATCAAATTTTAATGTTTTAACTTGTCAGCAGCCTTTCTTAATGCATCATACCAAATTCCATTGCACACGCAGAAAAAAAGTTACTGTATGCATGTTGTTCAGAAAAGTATCATCACTCTGTCAGCAAAAATTTATTAGACCATGTTTTGTCATTTTCATACAGATGTGGAAATACAATACAATTTATTCATTATAGTGTCCCCTTCAGCAGGATGACTGTCATTTCACTCATATCGTATGTCTTTATTTAAGTAGCATGCCTGATAGGTGTTTGTGTAAATTAAAGACTCAAAATCAGGAAGGTTTGGCAAGGTTTTTTTCACACAGAAGAAATTTATTTCTGGTGTTTATGTGATTGCTGAGACTGAGTGCAACTCACTATGAAGCATAAGGGAAGAAAAATGTAATATAAAAAGTAGTAATAATATTAATAAAGTAATAAAAAATTGTTCAATAGGTACTGTGTGTGCAAATAAAAAAAGACATCCAAACGTAGTGTAGCAGTAAGCTCTGCCATGCAGTGATTTATTTTTTTACATTTAATGCTATTATTATTATTATTATTATTATTATTATTATTAATAAACTTTAATGAAAGATATCAGCAGTTTTCTAAAGATGTCAGAGGAGGATTTTGCAAAAGTTGGTCTACACTGTAGGACTATGTGGGACTAGCAATTGGCCCTAAAGGCAGATTTGTAACGGTGTAAGTATTCATATCATGTGGAAAAAATATGTTTCTCTGTATACCCTTTGTTAGATGACTTGTTTTCTAAGTGTAAAAAAATTTATAGCTTCCTAGAGGTCAAGCTGAGTCAGATTGCTTCGTATAATATTGGGTTTCTGGAAAAATAAGATATTCAGTGATTAAAACAATAATTCAGTGTTTAGTTTGTCAAATGGGATTTATGTCTGGCTTGAGTCAGTGTGTAAACTGACGTACCTTTTTTCCTGTTTTCATTAAAAAAATTGTGTTGACCTTCACATGTACAGTATGTGAAGCTAAAGCAAGACGAGAGAGGAGAGGAGGAGGGAGGGGGCTACAGTGTAGGACGACACACACACATATGCACACACGAACACACATACATACACACAAATGAAACACTGCTCAGTCAGGAATCATCTTTATCAAGGAACCTCTCTAATGGCACTTGCGTTAGCTTTATGCGTGCGCGCACACACGTGGTCACAATGTTATAATAACATGGGAGCAGTGGCGGCCGGTCAATAAGGGAAGTTGGGGCGCCGCCCCCTTAAAGTTAGGCAGAGAAGAATGCTACTTTAAAATGTAATTATTTATTTTAATAATGAAATAAAGTCATTTAGTCATAATTGTATTTGTACAATTATGTAAACCGCTGTATTTCTTAATAAAATGTATTTACAATAAAAAAAAATCTAAACTGTATTACGTTCATTAGTGTTTGTGTATGCGGGGCGCCGGACAAATGAGTGTCTATGTAGGTGCGTAAATTTTTGAAAAGCATGCGAGTTGAGGCTGAGCTCTAATTGGATTTTTTCAAATCATCTTTGGGGCGCAGCACTAAATATTTGGGCTCATATGATTGGGCTGTTCTCAACGAGTCTTATTAACGGTCAGCAGATTGTTAGTTAATGTATTGAATAGTGATTGACATGGAAGCCAGATAAATATGAAAGAAAATTATTTAATTTCTCTTCTAAAATACTCCTTCGCAAGGCGATCGGACGAGGCGAAAAAAAAAAGTTAAAGAGTTTGTAGCAGATCGACCTGATCTTCTAATTAAGCAGCAGTCAAGTGATTGCGGCCGTGCTTACACTCGGTGCTTTTCCAGCACTTCTTATATCTATTTACAGGCGATTATTAAAAGTTTAATTTAAATTAAACCACCAGCCACCACTGCATGGGAGACGATTACCCACAATCCCACAGAACGAGAGAGAGAAGAACCATTGTCTCAGCTGTGACCATGTGACGCTCAGCGGACAAAGCGCATGCATACTACTCGTATATCAAAACCTCGCACGTTTATCAAGTTCAAATTTACAAAAAAAATGCCTGTCTCGCAAAATGCTCACAGACCAAGTTACTTGCAATCCAAGTTTCCACTGTATTATCCAGAAGTTTAAGGTCCATACATAAATACTTTAATTGCATTTCAATATTCTTTGTTCACCTGTCAACACACTTTTATATTCCCTTATTAAAATTATTTTAGGTTGAGCCACAACTTTAACACCTCAAAACAAAGTTTGTGTGAAGTGTCCACAGTGTGGGCAGAATTGCTCACCACCAGTGTTGGGGGACGTTACTTTTTAAAGTAACTAATTACATTACAAAATTACCGTCTTTTCCATTGCAAAAAATGAAAACTCCTTTGTGATTCCTGATGCATGTTATTCAAGACCCTAATAATTATTCTACCATCATCACTCATGGCCCATAATCTGTTAACTACTAATACCCCTATCTCACCTACGCAGTTCATCATGATTCACCGCGGGTTTTGGCGCTGTGATTAGGTTCCCATCTTTCCGCACGTCGGTCCTCGCATAGTCAAACCGCATAGGTGAGATAGAAGTATAACAGCAGGAATAACAGAGGGGGGCGGGTTATCGGGGGTGGGGCTTGTAGGACGACTTTCACACACACAAACTAACGGATTGGGAATGACTGCTGTCTGGCTCACAGATTACATAAATTTTCTGAATAACGGATTAGATTTAAAAAAAAAAAAAACTACTGTAAATAATTGAGTACTTAAATCGCGGACCTAACGCGTTAGATTACTCGTTATATCAAAAAAGAAATCCAAGTACTCTACTTTGTAATGCGTTACACCCAACACTGATCACAACACCCTTGTATTTAGCTGTTGGTTGACTGAACTTTTCCTTTCGTCGTTTACTCTCAGGATCATAGTGATGAATCCTTGTCTCATCACCAGATTCTCTTTAAGAAACTTTCATCTTCAGCATTGGTCCAAATTTTGTTTGCAACACAAATCCATTTTTTTTACTCGCACTGCAGTTACAAATGAACAGATGTAACACATTTACATCTGACAACAGTATTGTATATATATATACAGGGGTTGGACAATGAAGCTGAAACGACTGGTTGTAGACCACAATAATTCATTAGTATGGTGTAGGGCCTCCTTTTGCAGCCAATACTGCAACAATTTGTCTTGGGAATGACAGATACAAGTCCTGCACAGTGGTCAGAGGGATTTTGAGCCATTCTTCTTGCAGAATAGTGGCC
>JAQQZT010000012.1:28516359-28527934 GCA_030068275.1 Clarias platycephalus | reverse complement strand
TATATATATATATTAAAGCTTATTTTCAGCTTTAATACAGTATATATAATATAATATTTCTATTTTAAAACAATAATCACCTTTGAACAGTTGAGATTGAGATATTTGCTACTTATGATCTGTAAGCCTTCATATGAGGTGCTGTTTGTTAATTGGTGAGTTTTGAGGCTGGTAACTCTAAATTAACTTCTCCTCTGCAGCAGAGGTAAGTTTTGGTCTTGCTTTTTTGGGATGGTCTTCATGAGAGCCAGTTTTATCATGGTGCTTAATGGGTTTTGCAAATACACTTAACAAAACTGTTCTGGCAGGAACTATTCCAGACCAGGTGACCTTCATGTCTTAAAATAACTCCTGACTGTTGTGATTACTTAATTACTTATACTATATTTGTTATTTCAAACTTTTAATATCTCCAGTATTGTTCTAGAATGTAGAGAAAACAATATCCAAACTTGTGTCTAAACTTTTGACTGGTACTGTACGTCCTCTGGTCTGATGAAGCAAAGACTGAACCAATTGGAAGCAGGAAATTGGCATGCACATCACCTTATTAAAATGATTCCTACAGTAACATAGTGGTGAGAGCATCACACTGTAGGGATATTTTCCTGCGAGGAAAATTTATGCAGATAAAATAACAAGCCCATGACCCAAAGCATAACACCAAGAAAACACAGGAGTGGCTTCAGAGAAACCTCTCTGAAAGTCCTGCAGTGGCCCAGCCTGAATCTGGACCTGAGCCCAGTAAAGCATCTCTGGAGAGATCTGAAAACGGGTGTGCACTGGCTCTGCCCACTCATCCTGGTTGAGCTTGAATGATTCTGCCAAGAAGAATAAAAAAAAAAGCTTTCAAAAGAAAGATATGCCAAGCTTGTAGCATCATTTACAAACAGACTCGAGTCGTTGCTATCAAGTACTGAGTGATGGGTCTAAATACTTAAATATTTCAGTATTTATATTTAAAATAAATTAAACAAGAAACTATACCTGTTTTGTTTGTGGGGAATTGTGTATAGAATGATGGTTCATAGATGGATAGAAAGAATTTGATTCCATTTTAAAATCAGGGTGAAACACCAAAATGTCGAAAACTTAAAAAGGTCTGAAAACCTTATATATCATACAGTATATACTTAGGTATATATGATAGATAGATAGATAGATAGATAGATAGATAGATAGATAGATAGATAGATAGATAGATGAGACACACTATATTTCCAAAAGTATTCGCTCACCTGCCTTCGCATGCATATGGACATCCAATTCTTAATCTATAGGGTTGAATATGATGTTGGCCCAGCCTTTGCAGCTTTAACAGCCTAATCTCTTCTGGGAAGGCTTTCCACAACGTTTACCGCCCCCACGTTGTGTGTATGGCTAATTTGACTGTTCTTCCAGAAGCACATTTTTGAGGTCAGACGCCGATGTTAGACGCGAAGGCCTGGCTCGAAGTCTCCGCTCTAATTCATCCCAAAGGTGGTCTATTGGGTTGAGGTCAGGCCAGTCAAGTTCTTCCACGCTAAACTTGCTCATCAATATCTTTATGCACGTTGCATTTTACAATGGTGCGTAGTCATGTTTAGGGATGGCCCCTTCCTGTTCCAACAGACCTTATTGTCCAACATCAGTGTCTGACCTCACAAATGCACTTTCGAAAGAATGGTCAAAAATTACTATAAGCACACTCCTAAAACTTGTGGAAAGCCTTCCCAGAAGACTTTTCTGATGTAACCACTGGATTTGGCCTTATGCTCTGGATCATTGGCATGTCGGAACATTGGCTTGTCGGGACACCCAAGAGCATCCCATGCACAGCCTTCGAGCTGTAGAATGCTAATTGTCTGCCAGTATTTTCTGATAACATGCTGTATTCATCTTGCCATCAATTTTGACTAACTTCCCTGTGCCACTGGAGCTCACACAGCCCCAAAACAGAAAAGATACACCACCATGCTTTACAATGGGGATGGTGTACTTTTCACCCTAGGCCTGGTTGACTCCTCTCCAAACATGAAGTTACATTCTGTTCTCATCACTCCAAATGACTCTGCTCCAGAAGCTGTGAGGCTTGTCCAGGTGCTGTCTGGCGTACTGCAAGCGGGTCTTTTCGGCACAGTAATGGCTTTCTCCTGGCAACTCGGCCATGGGGGTAATTTGTGTTCAAGTACCTCCTTGAAACATCACTTTTTCCAGAGCAGCCTGTATTCCTTTCAAAGTTGTTTCTGGGTTTATCTTTGTGTCCCGAGCAATTCTTCCGTCAGTAGTGGGTGAAATCTTTCTTGTTCTACCAGACCGTGGCTTAGTATCAACAGAACCTCTTATTGTCCCCTCTTTATCAGAGTTTGAACAGTACTGACTGGCATTTTCAAGTGATGAGATATCCTTTTATATCCTTTTCCTGCTTTATAAAGTTCAACTACTATCTTACACAGGTCTACTGGCAGTTCTTTTGTTTTCCCCACAGTGCAGTATCCAGCCGGGTCAGGGCATCAGCTCATGAGCTGAGAAACTCACTGACTTTTCATGCATAGACACTCATTACAATTACATTGAGTCAGAGGTGCGACAACTTCCCTTTAATAGTCATTTTAACATGTGTGCGTCAAGTGTTCATAATGTGGCAAACATTCAAGGATATAAACTTTTGCTCAGGGTTGTATGGGTGATTTCAGGTCTCATTAGGTTTTAAAAATGAGTCAAACAACTCTCAATTACTGACACGAACCCTATCCTTAAGTAAGAAAAACATCAGTCATATTTTCCAAAAAATTGCCATTTTTAAGGGGGAGTTCGAGGAGCTCATGGTTGACTCAAGGTGTCCACATCCTTTAGCCATGTAATAATCATAATATATACACACAGTTGTTCCATTGACGCAACAAAGTGATGTAATACAAACTAGATCTAGGCGAATTTAAAAAATTATGTTTGCCTACATAGTTACTACATTCAAAAAACCTCTCAAACTGCTTAACTGGTTGCAGCTGTAATATAATAATTACTTCCAGCTCTGTTCAATCACATCATCAAGTAAACAGATCATTTTCAGAAGCATGAAGTCCTTAAGGTCTGACCACTAACACTGTGCCAAACCAAAGGAAATTCCAGAAACGCTGAAAAAAAGGTGACTGACACACCAATCTGAGAAGGGTTAGAAAGTTATGTAAGAGGCTCTGTGGCTTTACAGATCCAAAATAAGATATGATCTACAAACAGGGAAGACTTGGAACAATTGCGAACATTCCCAGAAGTGTCCGTGCTTCCAAGATTAATCCAAAAGAATAGCGACGACTCATTCAGGAAGTGAGAAAAAATAAAAAGAGCAAAAGACCACATCCAAGGAACTTTCTGTCTCTCTTATGCAATAAAATATTGGACAATTTAAGAGACTTTAGGGTTCTGTAACATATTATGGAAACCGCACACAGAACCGAATATTGTACCTACAGTCAAGCATGAAAGTGGCAGCGTGAGGATATTGCCGTAATTAAATGAGATCTGAATTTCGCTCTCTACCGAAGAATCCCGAAGCAGATCATGAGGTAACCGGACTGTTAACGCTTAAAGGCCACTGGGTAATGCAGTAAGAGCATGATCACAAGCTTAAGAGGTAATCAACTTTCAATGACAAAAAGATTTAAGGTTTGGATGTAGCCTTGTCCGGACCCGAACCCAATTGAGATGCTGAGGTAGGAACTGCAGTTGGAGGCAGTTAGTTCCTTCAAATCCTCAAACATGGCTGCACTAAATCAGTTCTACAAAGAAAAGTGGGCCAAAGTTCCTCAATGCAGTGTCAGAGACTGCTTGTTTAAGCAATAACACATAAAATACAGTGTTCATCGAAAATGCAGTAAATTCGCTCATCACTGATGGTGATCAGATGTGTCGTGACTACACTTAGTATTTTACCAGTGATTTATACACACACAGTGGTGGACAAAAGTATTAAGTCAAAAGTGAAATTTAATGTTTGTCATTATAAAAAAAATAAATAGAGAAATCAAGATAATTTTATTATCATTCTAATAAAAAAAATTCTCTAATTTTAACCATTTTTGTACAGAGGTGGACACCCTGTCTTTAGAAAGTAAACGTCCTGCACATATTTGTTCCCTACATCGACTAAACCCGATGATTCTAAGTAGTGCAACTCTTCAGACAGGCGAAAACTAATTAGTGACAACCTGTTTTGTGCACAAGAAGAGCTATAATACACAGCGTATTCTGACTTAATACATTGGGCCAACACTGCACACACAAGAAAACAGGGAAATTCAGCCTCTGAAATGTGCCGCTCTGGCCAAAATATGCATTTCCGATTGGCTCCTGCAAAAAAAAAAAAAAAAAGAAAAGAAACCCACAGTTGTTATTTTAATATGTAAAAAGTTAATAAATATGACCCAAGGGTAAAAAAACAAGCAGTCAAGAGAAACAAATAATCTGGGTGTTGAAAAAGACTTTTATTACACCAAATGCCAGATAAATCCCAAAGCTGCTCTATACAGTACACACACTGCAGATTTATCAGCTGAAAGGATTCTAGTTAAGATCTAATAATGAAAATATTTACACAAAACGCCTGCTTGCACTGCGTCATCAGGTTTGTGGATGCTTCTGAGAATTCACTGTAGCTATGAACATTATCACAAAGAAAAAGTGTCAAAAAGAACTGAAGAATTTTCATGGGTCATATTGAACGGATGACTGATTATGAATAAGAAACATTATCTTCAAAGAAATAATCACATCTTTATCCTAGTTTGATACCAGGTGCTCAGGTTGTTTCCTACTGATGTTAGGACAAAATGACCACAATGTGTGTTCTGATCCGTCTTCCTGAGACAACTCGAGACCATTCTAAACACAAGCCCATCTAGGACACCTTTATCTCATCCAGGCTCCGCGGTTCATGCTTGCCACCGGTGGCATGACTGGTGGCATGGGCACTTGCGGCTGCCCTGGAGGGACTGGTGGAGGCGGATACACAGCTGGTAAAGCCATCCCTGGGGGCGGCATGCGTGGAGGTGGTGGCGGGTAGCTGTGGTTGTAGCCTGGTGGTGGGTACGCTGGAGTGGGGGGAGGAAGATTGGGAGGAGGGTAAGATGCAGGTGGTGGTGGTGGTGGTCCTGGTGGAGGGGCACTGGGAGGCGGGTAAACATGTGGGTGGTAAGGCATCCCGTAAGAGGGTGGCAGATGAGGGTAGGATGGTGCGTCTGTCTTCATCAAGGACTGCAGGCTCTGATAGCCCTCGCTTGACATATATGAGCTGGTTGTGGACATGCCCATGATGTAGCTGGAGGGGGGTGGCGGAGGCGGCCGGTGAGGCAGAGGAGGCGGAGCTCCGTGGGGTGGAGGCGGGGCTTTTGGCATGTCCGAATCAACAGAGGTTGCCGGGTCTGCTTCTGCAGGAGGGGCAGGGGCTGAGGGCGGGGGTTTGCGATCTTTATAAAAAAAATTTAAAAAAGGAAATAGGTTTATTATAATAATAATAATAATATTCAGGAAATGCTCAAAAATAATAAAAACATTTTAGAGCAATAAAGAAAACTCTTACCAGGAGGTTGGGTAACTGGTAGGGGGGGCATCGGGCTCTCCAATCTCGGGATTTTAGAACCAACTTGTTCTATGGGGAAAATAAAAAGTACTCTTTTATATATTTAAACAACTCAACATAACAGACAGACAGGCATAATCTCTCTCACACGCACACAGCTCCAAATTTCCTGTCCTTACCTGTGGCAACTTTTGTCTCTTCTTTGGGAGAGGGCTAAAAGAATTTAAAACACGTTATAATATTACAAAATGTTTATGTGGTAAAAAAAAGTATCCAATACGAATGATATATAGCTTCATCAATCATAAAACTTAGGCAATACAATGCTGTGAAATACTCAAATGAGATTACTCACGTGTTGGCGTTTTTGCTGGCGTGGTGGGCTGGCCTGAGGAGAATTCTTCTTGGATGGCGGCAGAGCTACAGGGTTTCCTCCGGGTTGACTGAGCAGGCCTGTAGGAGAAGGCTGTGGCTTTTCTTTCTCCTGCAGTTGGGGCTGCTGAGGAATCGGCTGCTTGCCCTGAGAGTACAGATCCAGGATCTGGTGGCAGATGTCTGTAGGGAAAAAAAACGACAACAACAGAATCAGGAAAGACGCCAGGACTGATAATGATTTAGCTTTGTGTTTGTCATTTAAAAATGCATCAGTAGTATCAGATACACCTTATAGACATCTATTGGAAAATTCGCTTCTAGGGTTTTTCAGATCCTGGCTTCTTGCCAAGAGTTTTTTTTTTTTTTATTGTTAATCTGGAAAGTATTCTGTTGATGAGATGCAATAGTTTTTTTATTCTTTCCAGCCTGCAATACAAAATGAAGCTTCAGTTCTGAACTTCATAAAGCAGCTTGCTAAGGCTTATGGTGGTGGTTACCGGGCTTCAGCAAAACTCTGAACTCCAAATCTCTGACTACGACTTATCTTTTTAAGTTTAAAATGCTTTAAACATCTTTATAGGATACATGCAGAAGTGTAGGTGTGTCTCAGTCTTGGAATCTTTCTGGAACATTACAAACATACGAACCCTGAAGTAAAGCTGGTAAATTATATTTTAATGCTAGATCTTGCACAAAGACACTTTAATAAGGCACCTTAATAAGACACTTTTTATGCATATTTGCACACCATTTTTCTTTCACCAAATTTCAATAAAAAAAAAAAAAAAAAAATTCTATTGTACAGTATATTTCTATTTTTATTTCTATTTTATGTACAGTATATTTCTATTTTTATCCTAGTTAAATTAAAATTTTCTATCGTATTTCTTTTATTCATATTTATTTCTTATTATAAGCTTTAATTCTCTTTTTAAGGTCACTGGCGGTCGTATAAGCATTTCACTACATATTGTACTGTGTATGACTGTGTATGTGACAAATAAAATTTTAATTTGATTTGAATTTGATCTACAGCAAATCAATAAAAAAAATAATGTTGCCATAGTAAAGTTAAGTTTAGGGATAAGTTCATTTGTGGATAATAATAAGCAAAAAATGATGTTGTTTAGAGGTTCCTACCCTCTAACAGCTCGACAGGGACATCTTGTACAAACTGCTCCCACCAGCGGCGGGACGACTGCTTGGACGTCCACTCCTGAATATCGAACTTACACAGGCGCCCAGCCAGGTACATGACGGCGACGGCGATGATCTCCGGCTCCCACTGAAGCGAGAGCATGGTGCAAAGGCTGTGGAGACACGTGTTGAAGCTTCAATCAGTAATTGCATTACATCCAATCACAGGTTATGATTATAGGCAGATTACAACTCAGAAAAACAACCACTAACAATAATCAAACAAAACCCTCAACAACCAACAAAACACAAATATAAAAACTGAACTGTATTTATGATTTGGCCAAACGTATATGGACACATGGCCATGATGCCCATACAATGCTTCCATTTCTCACCAAGTCAGTCCCCACTATGTTGTCTCCTTACACTTTCCTTTCTTTTTTCTTCTTCATTTGCTAAAACCTCAATAAAACCTGTTGCCATAACAGAAAGCTAAACAGGAAGGCAAACAAAAAACAAGCATTAATGCTCACCTATCATTAACAAATGTCCAGGCCATCTGCACCAACTTCTGCACTTTGTTTTTGTCTCCTGAAAATACAAAAGTGCACAGAAATCACACAAAACACATCAGAAACACTCCTAAAATATTATTTAAACAGAACAAAAAACAAACAAACACAAAGACCAGACCTTTCAGCTGTTTGGCGTAACGCAGGAGAAACTGGTAAGGATGTTCCACTTGCAAGTCAAATTTGATTGTCTGGAGCAATATTCTCTCCAACACCATGACTTCTTCCTGTTTATAAACAGCAATGATTCAGTCAAAACAAATTCACCAACGATATAATTATTGTACTTTTAAGAGACAACAAAACTAGAAACTAAATACCTAAATACCATAAAACAGCCATTGATTATTTCATGGCCAGCTGTGTGGAGAAGTGATCCAGAAATGAAACTCAAACCTCACACTGATGCTGTAGATGTGAATGTTAAATGTCTAAAAAACTTCTATAATGAGGTCTTGCAATGCTGGACATCGTGTCACAAATATGGTAATTAAATACAATAATTTAAAGAAAAGGGGGGGGGGGGATGCTCAATAGTATATTATATATTTTAAAGGAAAAGTATTAAGTTGCACGTTTCTACGACAGGTAGCAGGCAATTAATGCTGCAGCTAATGTATAATCCTGCAGGTGGCGCACTTTAATCTATTCACACATTGGCAGGCAGCACAGTTTCCTGTGTAGTAGATTTTTTTTTTTTTTTAAGATCTTAAAAAATAATAATAATAATAATTAAAATCAGGATATTTATAAAATCGTTATACTAAAATAATCGCAATACAAATCAAATTGTCACCTAGTTATCGTGATATCGTATCGGCTGGCCCCTGGTGATTCCCATCGCTACTAAATACTAATATAATGTCGGGAGACTCCTGCTATCATTACTGTTTAGATAATTAAATGGTATATGCAGCAGCTTTTACTATAACAAAAGTATGGACACACCCCCAGTGTTAATAAAACAGATTCCCAACGCAATATGATGGGTTTGTTTGAAGCTGGTTATTCAAAGGGCAGCTATTAATGAATATAAAAGATTTTGTCTTTTTTTGTTTAGACATTGAGACTCAGGTACAAAAAGTGAGAAAACGAACATCACACACTTGCTGTAACCCCCAGTCAATTAAACTTTCCTCTTATTGTGACTTCATATAACTCGAAAAATTTGAATATCGTGCAAAAGTTAATTTATTTCAGTAATGCAACTTAAAAGGTGAAACTAATATACCAGATAGATTCATTACATGCAACGCAAGATAGTTCAAGCCGTGATTTGTCATAATTGAGATGATTATCGCATACGGCTGATGAAAACCCCAAATCCACAATCTCAGAAAATTTGAATACATCACATGCAATCAATAAAAGAAAGATTGTTGATGTTTAAATAGATATTATTAGTAGTAATATCTGAGGTATAGTTTGGCTAGGGCATCAACATATACACACACAGCTCTGAGGCCTGTGTTAACTTGTAAAAGAAACTGTACAATATGGGACCTGGAATGAAGCTGCATGACTGTAAATATCTTTTTAGCTCAAACTTCTGGACTGCTTGTCATCTTCATACCCCTACATTAACCTCCCCCCCTCACCTTGGGATCGTCCCCGAACTGGGCGAACTGCACATCGTTCAGCAAGCTGCGAGCTGTCTTGATGATGTCTTTGCACTTCTTTGGAGTCTCTTCAACCTTTCCAGCCAAAAACAGGCAGCAAGCTCCAGTCACCTGAAAAGTCCAAAGCCATTTGGTTCATTTAGACACGTTGTTAAATAAACCTGATTACAGCTTTTTAATCAAGGTATTTTAAAAAAACTAAAGAGCTGAAGGTTGCCTAGGGAACACAGGTGGACGCTGTAATGTTTGTTTCAGCTCAATCAGACTTACTCTATCTGAGAAATATATCATTAAACCTAACCTTTTACTGATGACTATGCCCCTAAACGTTAAGTGTTAAAATGAAGACACACGCACACACACACATACAAAAAAAAGACAGTGCTCTGGAAATATTTTGTGATTAATGATGACACTCATGAAAACATGATGACAATACAAGTAAGAGTCATATTAAAATCCAGACACGAAGAACAGAATGAAAGGATGTACTTACATATCTCGGAAACTGTTTAAAAGAGTGAAACATGTAGAATCGGTGGAAGTATATAATTCCAGTAGCCAAGGTGTCGTAATGTCTAAGAAAGGAGGAAATGTCAAGGAGAAAACGCGCAACACTTCAGAGTTTACACAAACCTACACTGAAAATCTGAAAGCCTAGGCAACCTCAAAGGAACCGGTGATGAGTGTGGAGACATCAGGTACTCTGTATACACATTCACCGTTACCAGGAGGATGAAGAAACTCCTTCAGCAAACAACAAGACCTAGAATGGAAACACACTTAATGTCGTAACTGACTGAATGAGGCGAGAGCGGAAGGATACAGCCCGAGTCGTGTTCCGACGTCAAAGATGAACCTGGCCCCTTCTCTGCGGTACCGGGCCTCTGTGGCCGGGTCCAGACCCTCGGACTGGGACGGAGTGTGTGCCAGGTCCTTCTTGTCCCAGTACCAGCATGGCTTTATGTGGTCCAGATTGGAAATGTGTATGGCAGGAGTGGAGTTCTCCTTATTTTCCTTCATTTGCCAAAACGATTCTCAGTCAGGGATCACGCAGTAGCAATCCTTACACAAGTAAAGAGAAAACACACACACACACGCGCGCGCGTCATTAATACAAAACGATGACGTCACAGACACCTGAAAACACCTGGGTAAGTACAAATATACCTGCTTAACACAGCTGTGAATGACATACAGCACTAACTCATCGAGCAGGTCCACATCCTGATTTCTCCGCAACCGGAACTTTAAAGGACCGCAGAACCCGTTAGCTTAGCCCGCTAACAAACCTTCAACTCCGTCACTAATGACATTAACGAATTAAGCGTTCAGCGTTAACGCACAGCTAAATAAGCTAAATCTGAAATGTTAACCTAATGTCCCGCATTTTGAAATAAACGAATGAGTTTTAATCAGCTAAAGGCCCAGCAGTGAGAGAGAGACAGAGACACACACACACACACACACACACACAACACCGAAGAGTCAAAGCTAAAGCTAACCGGCTACACACACAACACCAACACCGCGAACTAAACAAATAACTTTACAAGTCCCTAACCGAGCCGTAAACCTTTATAAAAAAGTACAGTTAAAAATATGATTTACCTTCAAAAGAGTAGACAGTTCTATTATAGAAAATCTACATGAAGCAATAGTTCTGTTGCCTTATTCAGACCACGACGTTTTTCTTCTTCTGTTTTTGTAATAGTGGTCGATGTGATGATCACTACTGCCCCCTAACGACAGGGCATTTAGTCACATACAGCGCTTTGTATCCCAGGGCTCGCTAGCTATGCGTACAATATACTGTGTCGTGAAAAAGTATCTGCCCCCTTCATATATATGTTGAAAATTTGTTACACTTAAATGATTGACATAGCTTTATCCTGTATTCAGGGTCATGGGGACCTGGAGCCTATCCCAGGAGGCTTAGGGAACGAGGCAGGGTACACCCTGGGTGCCAATCCATCGCAGAGCACACACACACTACGGGCAATTTGGGGACGCCTATTAGCCTAACCTGCATATCTTTGGACTGTGGGAGGAAACCGGAGTACATGAAGGAAACCCACCAAGCGCAGGGAGAACATGAAACTCCATGCACACAGAGGCGGGAATCGCACCTGGCCAGGAATCGAACCCAGACCCTGGAGGTGCAAAGCGACAGTGCTAACCACTACACCAACATGACTCAGGGCACGTTTTATATATATATATATATATATATATAAAAACCGGATTCCAAAAAAGTTGGGACACTAAACAAATTGTGAATAAAAACTGAATGCAATGATGTGGAGATGGCA
>JAQQZT010000012.1:28499298-28513323 GCA_030068275.1 Clarias platycephalus | reverse complement strand
CAGATAGTGCAGATAGTTTATGTTCACATACAGCTACATGACACACTGCATGAAAGATCATATTTGAAAACGCATAAGAGGGGCTCTTTAAGAAAATAGGTTTCCTTGGGGCACAATAAACATGCAACTGAAATAATCTACTGTTTAAAAAAGCTAAATCTAGAGTTGTGTTTATGTGAATATATATTGCTCGTGATGTGATTGATAATTCATCCTGTATTATATTATATTATACACACACAAGCAAGTGCTGTAACAAAAGTAATGTGAAAGCATAAAAAAACTGCTATCTCCTGTATATCAGATGTGATGTGATGAATGTGATGGACTTTATGCAGCATACCTAATTTCGTTAACTCTTGGAAGTGGATGCATGACAACCATTTTTCTCTTGGCTCCCGTCATGATGTGAGGAGTCAAGATAAATTTCCCGAAGCACTAAAAAAAAATTTTAAAAGAGAAAAATTAACACACACGTCTATAGAATAAATCAAGAAACTGATGGCGCATAGAAGTGCGATGCCTTACTGCTTTGTATTCCTCCTCGGAGGCGAACCGTTCCTTCTGAATTCGTGTTATATAAAGGACGTCGGTATCAGGAAGAGCCTCTTCAATACTGCTGAACTCCTCCTGATTTGGGAAAAAAAAAATATTCCGTAAGTCATTTACACAAACAGAAAGCACAACCTCTGGGAGATTTTAGGTAACGCATGTGCACCTGCTTTATGCCTTTGGACGCGACAAAGTCGACGATCTCGTGGGGCATGCTGAGGTTTTTAGGGGACACGTAGCGCAGGGTGATGCGATACTGGGTGAGAAGTCTGGCTAAGGAATGCACAGTCCTGCCATGCTTCAGGTCGCCCACCATCGTGATCTGTAACAATGAAAAGTGTACAGAGTGTTTTTCCAAAAAAAAAAGAGAAAAAAAAAAAGGAACAGATAGTCCAGAACACTCAGCTTGTGTTTCTGCACGACATTTATTAGAAAAGACTTCCTAAACCACTAAGGCTGATTTATTATTGTTTTGAATAGAAATTAAAACTGGAGTGTAAAACTGTGGACTTACCGTCATGCCGTTGACGGTGCCGAGCTCTTCTCGGATGGTAAAGATATCCAGCAGGGCCTGAGTGGGGTGCTCCCCAACACCGTCGCCGGCGTTTATCACCGGCCTCCGGCAATGCTTTGAGGCTGTCTAGAAGGGAGGAAATCAAAAGCGGAATGGCTCATTTAGTGCTTTCCAAAACAAAACAAAACAAAAAACCCTACAGATGTGCATACTTTAAAAGGCAGCTATTATGCAAACAATAATTTTTTGATCACCTTTACACATTTAGATGAGCGTCAAGTGCACATATACATACAACCAAAAAACATAAAGGACCTTTAAACAGACTGAAAGTGACAGAGACACGGTCTCCGTCATCTGTTAGAAATATGTATGCATGACATACTTCAAAGAAAAAAGAAGCTATTAGAGGAAAACTATTTCAGACATCTGGCCTCGCTGTGACTTTGATCCTCTCTAGATTAATTTCAAGACATTCAAACACTCATTCTTGACGCATCATCCTTCCAGGAATCTCAACACTGATTCACAGACATTATGAAAACAGAACAGGAACACCACGGGCTCTACGACAGAAAAAGGAAGGAAACAAGACATGATGCTAATAACTGAACCCCACCTCGACAGCTCCAGGCACCGGATGGCGCAAGACGATCACGTCGGCGTAGCAGCTCATGGTCTGCACGGAGTCGGCCAGGGACTCGCCCTTCTGCGTGGAGGACGTGGACTCGCTGAAGTGCACGACGGAGCCGCCGAGCCTCTGCATCGCCGCGGAGAAAGAGCTGCTGGTCCGAGTGCTCACCTCGTAGAACATGGAGGCCATAACCTTCCCCTAGCACGAACAAAACACCACATCAGTGAGGCAAGAACGACTGATTATGCCTTATAAAGGGCTTTTTAAAACCTAATGAAAGCATCACGTTCTTGATTCTGTTCTCAGTGAACCATTTCATGAGTGTGTGTGTGTGTGTGTGTGTGCGTGCATGTGTGTGTGTAAAACCCAGCTGTAGTCTGTAAGTCACTAGGAATGTTACAGTGTAATGAAGTTCCACTCAATATAAAAAGTCCAATATTCCTGGTATGAATCATCAAAGCTCATGAATAAAAGACGGCGTATGTGACTATCGTTAGTTAGTGATTTTATCATTCACAGTAGGAATCTGCATGACGTGAATGTGATGCATGGGACCTGGCGACACTACTCATAGCATAAAGTACATTTATGAAGATTTTCCCCTCCTCTGTTTCAGCAGGGAACTGAACACTGTTACGCAACCTACACCATCTCCATCAGATACTGGGGTTACTCTAGTGATGCATTTCTAGTAGCGCCCTCTTGTGGAGAATATTTATTCCATCATACGAGATCAACAAGTTGCTTTACGTCTTTACCTTCAAGATGTCCAGGCTTCTCTCTTTCTGAACCATTAAACGAAGTGTGTGAGCCACGTTGAACAAATGGGACATCTGAAATCATAAGCAGGAGTGTTACTATCATTATTATTAATTATTATTATTAATTATTATTATCATCATTATTAGACATCTCAAACATACTGTCCTTGTCAAATCTGTTATTTCCTACTCCTAAGAATATGAGTGCGTGTTATCCCACATTCTCTAATTCCATATATTCTTATCATTCTACATCTGACTGGATGCAGGACACAATCTCCAGCACAGTATGTGTAAAAGCGTGTGTACCTGCTCCTTGGTGAACTGGCGTGCGGAAAGGATGTGCTGGCCGACTAAAGGATGAAGCAGAGGCGAGGTCTGGAGGTGAGACACGGCCGGAGACTGGCTGGTCTGTGGCGAGAGAATTCTGCCTAGTGGAGGCGGGAGTGCGCACGACTCTACAACAGTGGCCAACTCTGAGAGAGAGGAACAAAACAAAACAAATACATGTCTGAAACGACCGCTTGAAAATGTAAAGACAATTAAACTCTATCCACTGTGGAGGACATGCTTTAAATGAAGCGTGAATTTAATACGCTTGTGCAACCCTGACCACGCTACCCAACGCTGTCAGACATGGCGTAGTACACTGTATTCGATATATATGATGCATGAATACTATTACCCCCATATCTGACTCTGATACAGTCATATTACGAGATGTGTTCAAGTCAAACTGGGACTTCTGATTGTGCAGAATAACAGAACACAGTTATGAGAGTAATAACTCAAAGTGCCTGTTTTACATCTGAAACCTCTCGATGGCCTTTAATGGACCCAACACAAGGAAATGACTTCCGTCTCTTCCGCAAGGTTGCGACAAGCTATCTGTTGATTTTCAAGGATCAGGTGTCCCATTGGTTGAACGCTGACGAGAATGACTACAGTGGGCTCTGAGGCACCTCAGCCAGGATCATCATTCACAGACCTACAGTTCAAATGTTTTACTGTGGCGAAGAGTCTCATCATCATAAACATTCGTCTGAAAATATCCAGCAGTTTTACGTCGTCATTCACCAGAAATTTCATCCGTCCCAGTTTGACTTCTTGTAGAAGTGCAAAGCTACGAACAACGAACTTAATCCAATAATTAGCACCTGGTGGCAGACCGGGATCCGAAGTGTGGTGGACTCGAGGAGGGAGCATGAACCGGTCCCCGGCTGACCTCCGTGGACTCGCAGCCCGAGCGCGTAGGGTTTCACCTGGAGTCGTTTGTCGATGATGCTCAGGAGTCTGGGTAACACACACATACACACACACACAGACAGAAACAAAGGCATTAATGTGATGCTCCAGAAGATGTGCATGAAAAAGTACCTGCTGAATACTAAAGCACTGAATTAAGCGCTACCTTTGGGCCATCCTTGGGTATTTCTGGGACTGATGGCAGCTTCGGGACTGCTGGCCTCGTCTTCACATCCTCACCATAACCAGGAGGTACCAGTACCTGAAAAAGTGTTCGACAGAACGAAGGTGGGTACACTGATGACGTATAAAAAAACCAAGAATAATGAAGGAAATCCAGTGTTCACCTGTCCATCAATGTAGGCTAGCTCCCCTCTCAGGACGACTCGCATGACTTTACCCTTCACCCTCATACCCTCGAAAGGAGTCCACTTGGACTTGGTGAACTGCATGTGCTTGGGGATGATCCACTCTTGCTCCAAATCCACCTAGGAATTATATATCAAGTTACAAGCAGTAAGTAGGCACATATAATAATGTTATAATAATGTTATAATGATGTATTTTGAATGATTCACTAAACCGAACACAAGTCAAAGAATCTCAATTTTCAACTACAGACCTCCACGTAGGTGTTCTCCTGAGGAGGAAGAGAGAAGATCCGAGCTGGGTTCTCGTAAAGCCGCTTGATGATGTCATCGACGGTGAGACGGCCCTCGCTGACGGCGGTGAGCAGCAGAGGCAGCATGGTCTCCAGGCCTGGGTAGCCCGGGGGAGGCTTTTCACAGTCCTTCTCCTCCACCGAGTGAGGGGCTACGGGTGGATGTGAATACGCATATGAGCAGCAATGCTTTGCCCGAATTTGGAGTCGTTCAAGATATCATTTTCCTGTAACCTATTTCATTCAGTAGGATGTAATACTTACCGTGATCGGTTGCAAAACAGTCGATGATATCCAGATTTTCCCACAGCGCCTCCATGTCCTCGCGGGTGCCCAGCATGGGACGCACCTGTGCCCTGCCGTCCCCTAGAACGGGCACGTTGTCTTCACACAGGAAGAGGTGATGAGGCGCTACTTCACACGTCACCTGGATGCCCTTCTGCTTTGCGGCTCGGATAATTAGAATCTGGGGAGGAAAAAACAAAACCACACACACACACACACACACACACAAGGTGTGTTCAGGTGTCTGATGTCAGGACTAAATCGTGTCTTCTGCAGCTTGTTGTCTTACCTCCTCTTTTCTGGCAATATGGCAAATGTGAACAGGTCTCTGGTAGAGCTGAGCTACCATCAAGATGGCGGCCACGGTCTGCTTCTCTGCATGCGCCACGATGGGTAAGTGCTTCGGCCACTTCTCGAAATGCTGCATTGAAAACGATCATTAGTCCATCTAGTGCTGGGGACACGACCATATTAACACACGAGGGTTTCACACTACTCCAGACATGTTCATTTTAACTTCTCACCTCCATCCACAAAGAAACGTTGTCCATTTTTAACGTGGAGAAAGTATCGTTCAGGTACATCTTTAGACCGGCTGTGGCGTTTGCGATGGACGGCAGGATGGTGGCGTTGTCTGAAACCGCTCCCACGTACAGAGCGTAGTCACAGCGACACCCTGCCTTCGCTAGCTACTCAGACACATGAAGCAACATGAGGCAAAACAAGACTGGACTGCATTTAAAAGCAATGCACATGTAAAATCTATCCTAGACTGTGGTTATGGAGGCTCCTGTTCGAGGGTGACGTTACTGTACCTTCTGGACCAGGGCTAGAGAGTTGGGGTCGATCACAGCAGGGTTGGTGTTCGGCATGGCACACACCATGGTGACGCCTCCCGCCAGGGCAGCGGCTGTGCCCGAGGAGAAATCTTCCTTGTGGGTGGCACCGGGTTCCCGCAGGTGTACGTGGACATCGATGAGACCTACAGGAACAAGAACAAATGAGTTGTGCATGAAAAACTTAGTTTTAACAAACAGAATAGTTTAAAAAAAAAAAAAAAAAAAAAAAAAGACTACTGATGTAGAGGATTGTGCCGTTATTTATTTTGTTACGTTCTATATTTTGTTTTGCATGATTGCTCTGGGTTGCCAGGTCACATTGTAAAAATGGCGAGGCAGTGCTGAAAACCCATCCACTTAGAAAAATACAACTGGAAATAAAACAAATAACTTTCCATTCATTCATTAATCATTAATGGCCCTAGTAAAACCGATAAATAAATAAATAAATAGGAATTCTGCTGCACTTGTGTGCTAGAAGAGGATCGCTGGAAGTTACCAGGTAAACGGATCAGCTTCTGGGAGGTCATGCTGTCGACGTGAGTCTTGATCGGAGGAGCTTGTCCTATCTGTCTCAGCGCCTGCATTGGAAATCAAAACACCATTATAGTCTCAGTCCCAGAGTTCTTCCCTACGTCAGCGTAACAATCAAACAATTCGCAAAAACCTGAAAGAAACCAAAGTTTTCTAATGAAGTTTGGACTGGGTCTCACCTGGACAAACAGCTTGGTGCACTTGATATCGATGATCAGAGGAACCGAGTAATCCACAGCCATGCGGCGTGTACGGTATCCTTTAGTGACGAAAGAGGACAGCCGCCGGCCGCCCGCGTTCCTCATGGACAGGTTAATCACCATGTCGAAGTGGTTCTCCTCCAGGTAGTCCATGATGTTTCTCTGCTTGTCCTTATTGGGGTAATCATTGTCCTCTTCAAAAGGCCAGTCTACGGCCATTACCTACGCAGGTACACGTAACGTCATCGCGTCAGTTATTCAGGTCAAACTAAATGCCGAATCTCTACGTAAATACAGCAGATAAAGAAACAAATAATAAATAATGGTGTCATACTTTGATGCCATGTTCGGTGTAGAAGTCAGCAGTGCCCAAGCTGGCATACAGGTTATAGCCGAGACTCTCCAAAGCCTGAATCGTAGGCAGCAGCTCACTTTTATTCTGAAAGGAATGTGACAGTCGAACAACAAATGATTAATTGAGTACTCGTTCGATTCTCAAATTGACCAGTCAGTACTGAAAGGCGACTTCACCATACCTTGTAGCTGCCGATGGACAGGAGAATGTTCTTCTTGGGGATTTTGAACCCTGTGCTGATCATGGCCTTCAGGTACGCCTCATAACGGTTCTCACCGAAGCAGGCCACCTCCCCGGTGCTGGTCATTTCTACACCCAGCACCACGTCAGCACCGGCCAGACGAGAGAAAGAGAACTGTGGGACCTTTCGGAGACACGATCACACACACACACACACACACTTAATTAAAACTTTACACTGAGATCAATAATCTACAAGCAAAGCCTATGAACATACGAAGTAAACAAATGCTGTACTTGAGTAAAAGTGGAGATTCCCTAATGCACATATTGCTCAAGTTAAAGTAGAATTCCTGCAATTGCATGTGTACTTGAGTAAAAGTACAAAAGGTATTCACCTTCTAACTTAATTAAGTATCAAAAATACAGGGCTTGTATTAGATCACAGTAACACTTTTTTATAGCAAAAAAAAATCTCTTTCCCTTTTCTCTTCTCCGTGTTTTCTTCACCGCTGTAGTTACTGTACGTCACGAAAACCATGCAGAAATGTAGTTAAGTAGGAGTACTTATATTTTATATCTTATGTACAGTAACAAAGTAGGGGCCTCCGAGTGGCGGTCTGCCACTCGGTAAAGTGCTCGCCCCATCATCCCGAGATCGCTGGTTCGATTCCCGGGTGATGCTGTAACCACTCGCAGCCGAAGGTCTAGAGAGAGCTGATTTGCCGAGCTCTCTCAGAGGGGAGGGATGAGAGGTACTCTGTGCTCCCACATTAATCACAGCTCTACAGCCAATCAGGGGCGTCTGTGAGCTCGCATACGCGGAGGGAGCGGATAGTGCTGTCCTCCGAGTGTGTTACGCCGCCCCTAACGGTGCATGAGCGAGCAGTTCGAAAAGATGCGGTGTGATAGTCTCTGGCCCTCCCGACTGAGTGGTAGTAGTAGCTTAATGTGGGAGCCCCCTAGTGACGGGGAGGAATTGGACACGACTAAATTAGGGAGAAAATCGGGAAAAAATCCCCCCCACAAAAACAAAAAAACAAACAAATTTTTTATATATATATATATATATATATATTTTTTTTTTTTTTTTTTTTTAAACAAAGTAAATGTACTTAGTTACCTTTCACCTCTGACTACCACTCAGACCACAAGACTACAATGTGCGCTAAAACTATTGGCCCCCTTTATGAAAATGAGCAACTATTTGCATATAAGAATAATACAAACAAGCAGGAAATATTTAGATCTCAAACATCTTAAGCGACCCCCATACTCATTCTGCAACTCTACTCATCTCTACAGTAAATAAGGTAACTGCTATCCTAGCCTTCTTTAGCTCTAAAGAAAGGCTAGCAAGGGCTGTGCTCCTTGAACTCGAACATCTTCCTCACGTGTACTGGTATTTCTGACTGAAGTGCTGTCTCATTTATGTTTTCCCCTTGAGCCGGACACTTGCTTCTCGACCCCGGTGGCGTATTGTATTACCTTGACTCCCACAATGCCTTTCCCCATCATGAGTCCCACAGCCTCCACCTCCTTTCCCATGATGACCTCCGTCGCCAAAGCCACAAGATCTACGCCCAGCGTCTTAGAGACAAATGGGAAGGAGCGGGACACTCGGACGTTGCACTCGATCACTTTCAACTGGTCATCCTGAGATAGCACACACAAGCAGAGATAAAAACAACATCAATGACACCATCAACATAAACTTAAAAAGAATTCTGCAAGTTGTTTTTCAAATCTCCACAATTTGGAGACAAATTGATTAGAAAACATGTGACCAAAAAAAAAAAAAAAGAATACATCTTGTGTAGTGATGGATAGTGTCACCTTCGCTATGAGCTGCAAGTTAAATGGTCCTGTGACTTGGAGCTCCTGACCGATGGCATGAACAATCATTTTAATGCGCTCCATGGTCTTCTGGTTGATGTCCTGCGGTGGTGTAACCAGCGTAGCATCCCCAGAATGCACTCCGGCGTTCTCAACGTGCTCGGAGATGGCGATGGCGATGACCGTGCCGTCACATGCTACAGCGTCCACGTCGATCTCCTGCAACACGAAATGAGTCGGATTTACCAAAAACGTCGCACAAAATGACAACCTTCAGGTGTGGTGGAACATTCTCACCTTGGCCTCCTGGATGAATTTGGAGATAACAACAGGGTGCTCTTTAGACACAGCAACAGCGCTGCTCAGGAACTTCTCCAGGTCGCTATCGGAGTACGCCACATTCATGGCAGCTCCGCTGAGCACGTACGATGGCCTGACTAGGCACGGGTAGCCCACCGTCTCACAAAACTGCATGGCTGACTATACACAGGAGGAAGAACATCAGGGCCAAAATTGTTCAACTTTGACCACAACTAAACCAAGCAAGTGAAGACGAGAACTTCAAAAGTTTTTAAAGCACCTCTGTATCAGACAGCTCTTTCCAGCGTGGCTGGCTGATTCCAATGGTGTCCAGCATCCTGGAAAATTTAAAACGGTTCTCGGCCGAGTCGATAAACTCAGGCGAGGTGCCCAGGATGCGGCACTGCTGTCTGTGCAAAGACATGGCGATGTTGTTAGGGAGCTGGCCTCCCATGGACAGAATCACTCCCTCAGGGTTCTCCATCTCATAAATGTCCATCACCACCTATAATTCAAGTCACAGTGTTAACGAGGAAACAGCGAACACCGTCATACCTACAGCTGAAGAAAGAAATGCCTTTAAACAACGTTTACTGATTCCTGCATGTTTTATCTGGTGACCTAGAGATGCATTTAAACATGTACCTTAAGGCTTAGTCATTGCATGATGACATTCTTCTATCCACCAACATTACATCTCAGGGGTGTTCAAGTCAGTCTCTAACCTCTTATAACTGTGTTCTGTTATTCTGCACAATCAAAAGTCCAGGTTTGACTTGAACACCCCTTGTACAAAGCACACTGAACACTCACCTCAAAAGAGATCTCTTCAAAATAGAGCCTGTCGCACATGTCATAGTCTGTGCTAACAGTTTCGGGGTTGTAGTTCACCATGATTGTTTTGTAACCCATCTGAAAAAGAAAATAAAGAACGTTAAATTTAAATCTGATACGATATGGTTGGTATGTTTGGTAACTATGGTACTTTTGGTTGGAAGAAATTTTCTTAATGAAAGTTTTGTGAAAAGGGAATGTGCATAAATAGTTAAGCTACACTGATTTCTATAACTGTCTCATAAATTTCTCTCATATAACTAAATTGTGGGGATCGTGTAGCTGAAACAATGTGCATTTTGTTTATTGATTCTTAGCACGTTTAACTGTTAGTTATGAAAAACATGCAAAATTTACAACGCAAAATGTAAACATGTAATTACACGTGAATCTTCTAGTGTGCGGGGTTGCCAGATCTCCGAAAAATACATTGCAAAAGACAAACACAATAACTTAAAACTAGAATGATACTAGCAGGGCATGCATGTCTGATTAGTTGTTCAAAAATGTCCCAAAAAATAGCAGTAAATGCCGAAGTCTCACCTTCCTGAGCTCATTAATGCAGCCCACGGCGCACCAGTCGAATTCCACGCTGCTGCCGATGCGGTACACCCCAGATCCGATCACAATGACGTGAGGCTCCTCGAAGGTTACATCGCTCTCCATGCCATGGTAAGTCATGTAGAGGTAGTTGGTGTGGGCAGGCCACTCAGCAGCCACTGTGTCGATCTGCTTCACCATGGGCAAAATCTTCCAGTCATGCCTCAGCTTCCTGACGGCCAACTCGGTACTGGAGTAAGACCAGGAAAGAAAATCAACACTGCACACACCAGAAATGACCAGAGACAATCCAATTCTGTCGAGCATCACTCGATGCATACCTCTGCACAGACAGAGCGATCTGCTTGTCCGAGAAGCCCAACTGCTTCGCTCTCCTCATCACCTCAGGCGGCATTGTGCTTTCGTCCTGATTATACGTCTCCAGAAGCTTCGCGTGATCGATGATGTTTTTCATCTTGTACAGGAACCAGCGATCAATTTTGGTCAGTTCGTACAGCCGATCTATGCTGTAGTTGGCGTACAGGGCTGCCGCCAGGACGAAGATCCGCTTGTCTGTGGGAATCTGGAGCTCCTGATGAAGTGAAAAAGAGACCGTTTGAGCTTTTGACTACATGAACCTCTGATACTAATGAATAATAATGCAATCGTATATACAGATTTTTAGAGCTAACCTGTTCAGAAACTGGTTTGATGGTATGCTCAAACCCAACACAGTTCTCATCTACCATCCTGAGAGCCTTTTGAAAAGCCTCCTCAAAGTTGCGGCCGATGGCCATCACCTCTCCTGCGAAGAGAAAGGGGCATTTCATCAATTTACTCCTTTGGCTATAAATCCTAGATATGATTAGCACTATTAACACCAGGCTAAATTTTTTATTTTTTTTATATTGCCAACTATAACTTTTTGAACGACTTGAAGGGGGCCTTACCGACACTCTTCATGGAGCTGCCGATTTTAGTGCTAACCCTAAGGAACTTGCTCAAGTCCCAGCGAGGGACCTTCACCACACAGTAGTCAAGACTTGGCTCAAAGTTTGCAGTTGTGGAGTTCGTCACGGAGTTTCTGGAAAAAAGAAACCTGATGAAGAACTGAAAGGCTATAATACTCTCTCTCTTCTGCTTCTTTGTAAGTAAGTACTTACTTGAGGACAGGGAGGGGGATTCCTAGGCCAAGCTTGGCTGCGACATAGGCCAGCGGGTATCCCGTGGCCTTACTAGCCAGAGCCGAGCTCCGCGAGAGACGGGCGTTCACCTCGATGATGTAGTACTGCAAGACACATATGATTTTTATTTTATTTTTCATGGTGATCCAAATGTGGCTTGGCGAAGGTGCTTGAAGAAATCAGAGCAAGGCTGAAAGTGTGTAAGGAATACTGCACTGAAATTGCTTCAGTGGATGCATCGATCATCAGAATCTTCAGATATTCTCTCACCTGCTCGGATTCTGGGTTGACGGCGTACTGGATGTTGCACTCGCCGACGATCCCCAGGTGCCGGATGACCTTGATGGAGGTGTTCCTCAGCATGTTGTACTCGTAATCGTTCAGGGTCTGGCTAGGAGCCACGACTATAGACTCGCCGGTGTGGATTCCAAGCGGGTCGATGTTCTCCATGTTACACACCTGAAAGTATGAAGTTCATTTGAATTGTTGAACTTCATAAAAGTTATTATCAAAAGGTAGATAAAAATAGTGGCTGGGTAATACCGTGATGCAGTTGTCGTAAGCGTCTCGGACGATTTCGTACTCGATTTCCTTCCAGCCCTTGAGCGACTTGTCCACCAGGACTTGAGACGTGTGGGCAAACGCTTGCGTGACCAGAGTCATCAACTCTTCCTTGCTGTTGGCAAAACCAGAGCCCAGGCCACCCAGCGCAAAGGCTGAGCGGATCAGGACTGGATAGCCAAGTCTCTCAGCAGCAGCTAATGCCTGCACATAAAGCAAGAGTTCAGTGGGTTACCATATTGAGAAAAAAATAACTTCTTCAGGCCATGTGCAAACACTGGGGAGGAAAAGTCATATGGTGCATGAGACTGACCTGTTCCACAGACAAGGCCGCCTCGCTTGGTGCGACATGCTCGTTGATCTCCTCCATCTTCTCCACAAAGATCTTCCTATCCTCCGTCATCTCAATTGAGGCCACTGGAGTTCCCAAAACTCTGACGTTATACTTCTCCAGGACGCCCTGCTTAGTCAGTTCCACTCCACAGTTTAGAGCTGTCTGGCCGCCGAACGCCAGCAGCACTCCATCAGGGCGCTCGTTCTTGATCACCTGGATCAGAACCATAACGTTACACCGTTTCATACTCTATATCTCCTCAAAACCAGACATGAAAGAACACCGCCATGGCTTTTTAAAATTTTAGTTCAGCACTGTAAAACAATGATGTATACATTTTTAAGCCAGAACAGAATTCTGGAGTTGATTGTGCTTGATAGTTGTTACTAAAATCCACTGAGGAGAACATGCACCTTGAACAAAATGATCAATTATCTTTAAAAAAAAAAAAAACAATCTAAAACCAGCTCAAACCTTCCACCTGTGTCAAAAACACACACACATGCATTTACTATTAAAGATAGAAGTATGCTTGAGGTTATGCATGCACCAGTTTTATGGAACGTTTTGTGGTTTCCGAGCTTCAGTCCTGAACAATGTTCCTGAGGTGGATCCATCGAGACATCCAGGCGCTTTTACATTTTTATTAACACATTTCAAATTGGCTAGATTGTATCAGGAAACCTTTAAAGTTGGTTTATTATTGAGCAGAGTTGCCAGGGTTCTAGATTGGCATCAACCTGCTTTCTTGACTCCATGACAACACACATAAATAATGACTTAAAGAAGTCTGTTAAAGAAACCCCGGACTGTGTGCGTGTGTATTAATTAGTATTACGTCTTTATTAGAACAAATCAGGCAAAACTGGTCAGTAGGATCATTTACTGTACCATTACTTGGAAATATGGAGTCAAATAACCCTGCCTCTTGGTGGCGATACAGTGCACCCATACACTTTTTGGCCATTAAGTCATCATAGCCAATGGCATCCGCCAGATTCCTTCCACATTATTCATCTCCATGATTATGGTGAGACTTGTAAACAATATGGCTACCAGATGCTAATGAATCCTGGTGATTTTTGCAGTGCTTGGTTATAAGCATTCAATTAATGGAGTCAAGCTCAGATAAACAGATAAACAATGTATCAAACAAACAAGGCCGCCATTAACCAATCATGTTTCAGCAGGCATTTGACAGGGAACTGTTAACACTGAGCCGTCAGCATGAAACCGGACCTGTACAGACATGCTAGTAACAGGTGTGATCTTACTCACACTGACCAAAAGCAGGCTCCCGTCATGCTTTTTCACTTACACACAAGCATATCTCTCGCTTTTATCCACACCTCAAACAATGGGCAGTAAACTGTGAAATAAAATTGATGAGTGATCAGATCAAAGTGGAAAAAGTGCCTAATCAACAAATAACATATATAGAGGTGTATAAACAAAGTAAATACTTGCAAAATGTTTAGCTTATTTAGGAATTGGAAATGATTATTATAAAGGTGCCATATGGTGGACAAAGGCTACTTTTCTCTCTTGGGGCATATAAAGATCAATTTCAATAAATCAGATTGATCTGAAATTTAATACACGTACACTACCGTTCAAAAGTTTGGGGTCACTTGCAAATTTCTTTGTTTTTGTTTAGTGATTTATTTTCTACATTC